>JAWMAG010000011.1:4045000-4512500 GCA_037013455.1 Ceratitis rosa | reverse complement strand
TTATATATACATATACATACATACATATACAAATTCATATATACTTATGTAGTAAATATGTCTTATGCCTTTTATTGTAAAGCATACACGCATTTAGTACTCACATTCTGCTCAAACTGACCACTGACTAACACCGAATGAGTGAGTTTAGTGTCCTTTCCACTTACTAACTTCACTGTTTGACTGTCCTTTCGTATTAGTTTCGTAATTTATAATAAACTCGCAAGTAAGTCAGGCAGAAGTTTTGAATTTTTTTTTTATTATATTTTTATTTTTTTTTACATTTTTGTTTGATGTGTCGGATTACAAAATATTTTCAGTATAAAAGGAGTTAAGTTTGCGGTTGCTATTGTCATTGTTTACACGTAGGTGTAGTTGAATCAACATATGCACTGCTGCAAATTTATATAAAATAATTGTAATTTTGTTACAAAAAAAAATTCTTATGAAAATAATTTAATTTATTTTTTTATCAAATGCACATTGTTGTGGTTTTCTGAATTTGCCCAATTTTTATTCTTTGTTATTGTAAAGAACGATAAAAAACTCCTATAGGATAAGTATGAGTTTAACCTGCTACAATATCCAGATGTAAGTTGTGCCAGAGTCACGCGGGTCTCACGAGGCAGCTTGAGCTCATTGTCTGCAATAGGTGTTGGTTTTACTCCGAGCACGCAATTCACGGGAAAGGAGTCTTTGAAGGTGTTGACAGACTCCTGGTGAATGGCGTTCAGTGCTTGTCGGTACGCCGTCCTGTCCAGCGGTTGTTGCACGTGTTGGTGGATGGTGCTCCTCATATCAAGTACTCCCTTTCTGATGTATCTAGATGTATAAGGTGCCTATTGGGAAGCTTCTTAACTCGTAGTAGAGATGCTTCGCTGTACAAGTGATGCTCCGGCGACATCAGGAGTTTTCCTGTCGCGGTCCTGAGGGCGGTGTTTCGACCGATCTGCGTCTCGTTCGTTCCCGGCGTCCAGATCGGTGCAGCATAGTTTACGACCGGCCGGCCAATTGCTTTGTTGGTTGCCAGCAAGGTTTCTTTGTCTTTACCCCAGGTGCTGCCGGCCAGCGCTTTGGGTATTTTGTTGCGGCTCTGGAGTTTTGCAGCAATTGCGGTCATATGCGGAGTGAAGGAGTGCAGGCTATCAAGTGTGACTCCCAATATCTTTGAGTTGTTTATAGTCGAAATTTTTACATCATCGACCTTTACATATAATTCAAGCCTGTACTCCTTCGTCCAGCTGATGAAGAGGGTAGCCGAGGATTCAGTCGGTTGTATTTTTAGCTGTTTTGCAGTGAAAAAGTGAGAAAGATCGGCAAGGTGGCAGTTCATTTTCGATCAGAGGTCAACAATATCCTAGCCAAACGCCAAAATCGTCCAATCATCGACATACGAGGTTAAGGGAACTCCTTCTAGTGATGGAGGGAGCTTCGATGTGTAAAAATTAAACGGTAGTGGAGAGAGGACACCACCCTGCGGAACCCCCTGTTTAATTTTCCTTAGTTACGATGTTTCGCTTCGGATCTATGCTTACATACATACCTACACCGCTTCTGTCCAAATCATATTAATTTTTGTGACCCTTTCGTAAATAAAGTATATTATATATGGTCTCTGATCCATTTCCAGAAGACAAATATATTACATTTTGGCATATAATCCAAAAATTTAGCACAAAGGAACCATAGATATGTATAGGTATTATTGGTGAATCTCTGCTCCACTTTCTGGAGAGAAGCGTAGTCAGTCTGCTTCTTCTTAAATGTATTCTAAAACTATATAGGAATATGTTTTCAAAATTTCATTGGGCAATTCGACATATTTTAGTAGCTAGGCTGTTTCAGACACATCGCACAACCTCCATTACCGGCGCCGTTTCAAGAGTTCAGAAAACTCATCACAATATTGGAAAATTCCATAAGTATTTTTTTTTTTTTTTTAAATTGTTTTTTGAAGCTTAAATATAGTACATCATTGTCTAAAAATTTCGTTTACCGCAATAATTTCCTTTCCTTTCAAAAAAGTTTTTGAAAAAAAAAACTTTTTTTTAAGGCCTAAAAAATTAAAAAAAAAGTCCACCTATGAACCGAACAAAAATACGATTTTTTCGAAACAGCGAAACACGTTAAAATTGTTCGAAACTTCCTACTATTTGTACAAAAATAGTGATCAAAAAAAGCCACGTTTCGGGCTCTAGGAACAAACTAAGGTACAAAAATCGTCCAACTACTCAAATAAATAATAAAATAAGAGTCTTGAAGAATTAGAACCGTTACAGATATTGTAAGGCCTACGCATCATCGTTTGGCTCATTCCACCTCAAATATCGCTAGGGTAAGTAGCCGAAGAATCGAATATGTTTATAATACGACGTTTTCAAGAGCTAGAATTTTCTTACGGCGTCCATATAAAGGGTGTTCCGAGAATCCTCAAAAACCAAATCTATTCGGACACATTGCAAGTGATTTCTTCCGCCATCTGAAAAATTGCGTATCTAATAGAGCTCAAGATCTTGTTCGAACATTTTCGAGCTGCTCGAGCATTTGAGTACTCATTGTACTCGCACACTCGCTCATTGCTGATTGCTCGAAAATGTTCGAGCTTGAACACGAGTAATTCGAGTTTTTTCGAGCATTATGAAAAAATTTTCCTTTTTTCCCCAGAACTGTCTACTATAATTTTAATTTAATTTATGTAAAGTGTAAAACTCAGTGAAATACTAAAGAAATTTTGACAAACACAATTGAAATTTGAAAAATTTCAAACTATCATATGAGCAGTTGAGCTACGAACGAGTATCGAGCGAGTATCGAGCTGCTCACAGTATTCGATACCCGCGTATCTAGAGCTCTAGTATCTAATGAAGATCAGCATTATCATATTTAGTAGAAAAGCATCAAGTCGTATGCAGAATTGATTGTGCTTAAGATGATTTCCCTTTTGGCTAGTTTGTCTAAGGCTCACATCACTGATCGTTTCACCAACGGGTACTTCATCGGTGGAGTATTTTTAACCATCCGGACCACATGACTTAACGAGCTGTCTCTTGTTTCGCTGAACTATGTTAATATGATCGTATAACTTGTACAGCTCATCGTCTGCAGTTTTCACCTTTTCCAACACGCAGAGAACCATCTATCTCCTTTCCCCCGCAAACTCCTAATGCCGATGAAGTACAGGTTGTCATACTCCAAGCCTCCACACCATACAGTGTAGTGGGACGTTGATGAGCGACTTGTAGAATTTGGTCTTTGTTCGCCGAAGGAGGGACATTGTTTTTCCAATTGTCTACTCAGTCCAAAGTAGCAACTGTTGGTAAGAGTGATTCTGCAATGGATTCTAAATTATCTACGACCAGCAAGTATACGCATTCGTCTCTGTGACACTACAAAATAGTGCTCCTAGTCAATGTTGGGTCATCAGAGCGCGCGCACGTCAAGAACACTGGAGATATGTCGTCCGTCTATCCCAAATTCATTGATCTGATTTTGAATATTTCGAAGACAGTTAAGTAGCTTAGTGAATTTTTTGTGCTAGAATCGACAACAGACTAAAACCATCAGCCTAAACCCAATTGGAGATATTTTGTTGTGGAGGCTGAATTTTCTGACAGTGTGCCGAAGGTACTTTCTTTGCCCACCCTGGTGTTAAAGTTGCCAAGCACAATTTTCATATCGTACCGGAGGCTGCGCTCATAAGTATGTTCGAGGCGCTCGTAAAAGGCATCATAGATTTCGCTTTGATGCGGATGGTGGTGAGACGTTCATCCTCCGGAGTGAATGTCAGTACTCGGTGATTGAGTCTCTCTTCCACCACGAATTCGGAACCAAATTTCCGCTCTAGTAAATATCAGAAGGACCTAATTGCCACCCTCTTAGTACCGTTCATCGCACTTCTTGGACGGCGATGGTGTCTGCCTTTAGTCCATCGAGGAGATCAATCAGCTGGGATACGGACGTTGGTGCGAAAAAAATGACAATCACGTATTGAAACTATTGCAACTGTGTCCCGCGGAAGATCGGATCTAAATCTCGTTTCTATTTCTATGCAGTAGACGGAAGTTAAAATAACCTGCACCTCATTTTCGGTATGCAATATCTTATGCTGACTCTGTAAAAATAGAAGCTCCGAGGATATATCGAACCGTTCTCTTAAATCTCAGATTCTTAGAGCCGTCGAATGGGCTCCAGGTGGGTATTTTACAGCACTTGGCATCAAAGTAGCTCAGGTGCACAGAGACCATCAGACGTCTTTATATTCCCAACATTTGCAGATCTTTAGAGCTACACACCTCCACACCCATATGTCTGCTATAAAATAAATAAAATTCAGCTACGCCTGTCGAGCGAGTTCATTTCTACAAAAGCGAAACAAGCTTACCAATTTCAGAAAAATAAAAAAATTATTACAAAAATTTGCATATTAAACGTTTTCGATAGACTCAAGCATTGATTTACCCCGATTTTTAGCAAACCAAAATGCAATAAAACTGATTTCCCTTATAAACCAACGTTGGCACTCTGATGGCACACAAAAATCTCACAACAAAAACAATCGAAGCACGTCTGCGATGCTCAGTTACAACCGCCCAGTAGGACACGCCCACAACAATTGTCAAGAAAAATGTGTCCATACATACAAAAGCAGCAGCACACTCGGCAAACGCACGCAGCTGGAGGATGTGGATGGAGCTCGCTTGAGTAACATATTTTTTCTTTTATCGCAAATTGATTTCTTACTCAATGTTGCTACCCCAATTGGCAAGGAGCACAGACGGACAGCACACCTCCAACACAAAGCGAGCGTGTAGGGCACATCGGTCGGTTTCAGCTGCCTCGACTCTTTATTGAAAAATGCATAAATAAATTCTTTTTTTTTTGGCAAACGAAATTTGCACAATCCGTCGATAAAGATTAAATTGACAAAAATTTCAATTCCCATTTCATTATTTAAACGAATAAAAATGCTGAAAAGTAAGGCGTCTGAGCAACTGGAGTGGCAACCCTTACAAGAAGGCACAGCACGACTTGTGCGAAGAGGGTTTCACGAAAGGACTCTCTACGCAGGCAAAACACGAAAAGGGTGTGGAATTGCAGAAAATCAGCTGAAGATGCATAAAATGAAACAATCAAAATATGCAGGTTGAGTGAGTTGAGCTCAGAAGGTTGCGATTTGCTAGGTTTGGTTTGGCGTTGCAAATGTAGCTGAAATTGTTTGGTTTTGTTGTTCTTGTTGTTGTTAGTAAGACACATGGGCGTTTACCATTAAGTAGTCAATAAATTAGAAATGTAATGAAGACCGCGCTAAAAATGTAGAGGCAATGCAAAAAAAGAAATAAATTTATGCTATAAAATAATAGAAATGTGTGGCATACTTTACGGCGTATGGGTAAGTGAATTACGTTGAGAAAAAGGTTTGAAAAAAAACCTCACATAAACTCAATTGGAAAGTAGAATATCTGAATTTATAGTTCAATTTTGAATACCTGGAATAGCTTTGTTTTGTACTTTTATTAAAAGCTTTGTGCTTAAAGCTTGACTCAATTTATGGCCACTCGCTCCTTCTTCCCCTCTGCTTCCCTGGTGTAGGCAACGCTTAAGGGATAAAAGTCCAGTCAGCAATAGATCGTCAGTCGTTTATCCTTTTCATCATTCGTCACCAATTTGAGTCAACAAGTGAGGCTCTTCTTCATCTGATCTCCCCAATGAAATGAAGGTCTTCATCTTCCTTTGCTTTCATCGGTGTGTATAGTGTCAATACATTCAAGGATGCAAGCTTTCTGTCTAACCTATATTGGTGTTGTTTTTGTTGTTGTTGTCTGAATCTTCGAGCTATTTGTACGGGAGATCCAGGAAACGAGCGGTTTCGACGGACTTAAACCAGAGGGAAAAGTGGTTAGGTAGGTGAGTAAGTTTTATGAGACGTGCAAAGAGATGGTTCGTGCAGTGCGTAGGTGCAAGACATACTTTGGGTATATCTTACGATTTTACTTATTGACCCTGTCTCTTCATTTACTGCACCATGTTGATTTCGCATCGCAGCAAATCTTCATAAATCGTTCGCAAACCCTTTCTTCCAAGGACAACTAATCGGATGTTATCATCATACACTATTTTGCACTTTAAAGCAGGAAGGAAATCATGGACGACCTGTAGTATTGGGTTTTTATATTTTCTTCAATAAAAGGTTGAAGCAGACATTTGAAAGAAAGTCACATTGTCTGAAGTCTCGTTTGATACATGAAAACTCAGTGACGACCTTCTCTATTCTTACAGAACTCTGAATCGACGATGGTAAAAGTCCCTACTTTTCTCGAAGAAGCTTTTCCAAGATTCCATGTATTGTCAATACCTAACCTATAATGGAGGTCCAAAGCCAACACAATAAACTTCGGTTATTTCATGGCAGAGGGTTTCAATCTTTAGACACAATACCCTGAATAATATGCTGAACGCAATAGATAGATAGGCTTACTATATTACTTGTGAGTTGGGAGATCTACCTTTTTGTGGGCTGAGTAGAACACACTTTCGCTCAACCGCATCTTGGAAGCAAGTGTTTGGCATCGGACTCCCCCATATTTAGACAGCACCTTCCTCTCCTGCTGCATTTTTTTCTTCAGGCGAGCAGTCGTCGTTCCAACTACGTCATACTTTGGTGACATAAAGTAGATTCCGTCACCAACTACTACGATTTCAGGTACTCCGTCCGGAGAAATGGTATTTCCACAAACTTAGTATGCTCTGAACATTACTCTACTCTATGCTCCGGTTTTAGAACCTTCTGCGACTTTTTTTATGGAATTTTCTAGTATTTCCTCTGTCATACGCCAGCATTTCAATTGATCTTTCTCTCTCTGCGAAACATCGTGATTGCTACATCAGCTCTCAATATCTTTTGTATGCATCACGCTTTGCGGATGATCGTGATGGAGCTAGATCCCCAGCCTTTTTTATAGGACATTGCGATAAACCTCATCGTACCAGCTCTTCTTGCTTGCTAATGTATGATATTCCACTGTTTCCTTGTACGGAGTTGTTGATCAGTGCTCTCAGAGAGCAGGCATAGTACAAGCCGAACGGAAAAGCATTTGTGGTCTATTGAGATTCCAGATTTTCGACGACGAGCCGTCCTTTCTTTTTTGTTAACGAGCATTTTTACCAGCACAGAGACGGTGCGTGTCTTGCCAATGCAATCAGACCTCACCTAAAGTGGCAATAAGGTACAAGAGAATTTTAAGCCAGCTCTCGACTCTATGGGTCCTCGCAAACAGAGACATTCCAGGGAACTCTGCGTACTAGTTAGAAAGCGCCAGTCTGGTAAATTTTGCTCAGGACATGGGTATATCTCTTTCTTCGGCGAAATACCCGCTGAGATAGGCATTCACTAGCATAGCAGATGACGGGAAGAGCTCCTTCAACTGGAGCATAATGACCGTCGCAGTAACTGAACGCTATCTTATAGAATCTCACGGTACCAGGATGTGTTACTTCTGTAAAGAGTTAAGATGTTGCACCAGAAGCGGCAGTAATAGCCGGGTGATTAGCAGTGAATACTATCCCTCGGAGAACTAAAGGGAATTCCTTGTAAGTTAGTTGGGCAAACATCAAGACCCACACGACAAATTTAAGGAGGGGCTTGGTCTGTGGGTCAATTCTTATATCAAAAGAAGGCACTCTTTGTGCCACTCCCCCAAAAACCAATTCAAACAAATGTTGCTGGTTACTTTCCAACATCTTGCACTCGGAATACCTCAAAAATACAATGTACAATGTAAACCGTAAGCAATCTTGTTGGCAACAATTTGTTACACTCTCGCAACCGCAACATCAACAACAGATAGTTTTGCAAAACCCAGAGTCCATCGCACAGCCACTACACAGTGCCTAAATAGTTTGTGGGGCAGCGTAATACCTTCAAATCGAATTGAGCTGAATTGAGTTGTTAGAGCGTACACGCACTGCACGGCACTGTGAGGCTTTGTTGATCACATTTCGCAAATTCCAACAAACGGGCAGTGGGCTCAAACCCATTTTGTGGCAATTGATTGTGTGGTCGGAAGCGAATGAACATCGAACGCACGCCTGGCTGGGGAGATTGCAGTCCAGAGGTGCATATGGATGTACTCGTATGTACTAGTTGGTACGCACGCCAAGTGTAGTAAAAGAGTTATAAATCGTCAGGGATAGAGTGATAAGCGACCGGTGACCAATTGCTACACACGCACACACACACACACTCGGCTACACTTAGTGGCGTTCCCTTGTAGTGTATCGACTACTATTTGTTGTTGGTCAACCGTATTTTGTGGTCACTGTCAAAGAGTTCTGTGTGTGGGCACGAGTACTCATAGAAGGAGTGCGACGTCTGAGTAACCTGTGAGTGGGTCTGCTGTAGCATTGCATGCCACGCATTGAAATCCATTTCTATTTGTTGCAAAAGTATTCCTGTTCGTTTGTGCAATGTTCTTCGGGCTTAGAGACACAGCAAGCTGAGGCTAAAGCCAACCACCGCCACCTCCTGCATTGAATTGATTTTGCCAACAAACAAACATGGGAAAGTACAAAAATCCGCATAGCAAAATCGGTCCTCAATGGGTTAATGCAAATGGCCCTAAACAAATTGCTGCTTAATTTCTACAAATATTTTTGTTTTGCCTCGACGGCTGCAATGAGCACAGTGTTGTTTTCCACTGACTCTAAATTTTTTTAACGCTTTGCCTGCTATGCAAATATTTTTTTTGGCGTTTGGAGTAGTGAAAATGCAAATTTACATTTGGTCGGTCACTGTTGCAATAGAAGGTACGAACCATTTACGTTTTCCATTGTTTATTTTGCGCAGATTTTGGTATTTAATTCCAGTTTGTGGCCAGTGAATGACAACCACATATATATAAATATAAAATATAAAATATAAAATATAAAATATAAAATATAAAATATAAAATATAAAATATAAAATATAAAATATAAAATATAAAATATAAAATATAAAATATAAAATATAAAATATAAAATATAAAATATAAGATATAAAATATAAAATATCAAATATAAAATATAAAATATAAAATATAAAATATAAAATATAAAATATAAAATATAAAATATAAAATATAAAATATAAAATATAAAATATAAAATATAAAATATAAAATATAAAATATAAAATATAAAATATAAAATATAAAATATAAAATATAAAATATAAAATATAAAATATAAAATATAAAATATAAAATATAAAATATAAAATATAAAATATAAAATATAAAATATAAAATATAAAATATAAAATATAAAATATAAAATATAAAATTTAAATATAAAATATAAAATATAAAATATAAAATATAAAATATAAAATATAAAATATAAAATATAAAATATCAAATATAAAATATAAAATATAAAATATAAAATATAAAATATAAAATATAAAATATAAAATATAAAATATAAAATATAAAATATAAAATATAAAATATAAAATATAAAATATAAAATATAAAATATAAAATATAAAATATAAAATATAAAATATAAAATATAAAATATAAAATATAAAATATAAAATATAAAATATAAAATATAAAATATAAAATATAAAATTTAAATATAAAATATAAAATATAAAATATAAAATATAAAATATAAAATATAAAATATAAAATATAAAATATAAAATATAAAATATAAAATATAAAATATAAAATATAAAATATAAAATATAAAATATAAAATATAAAATATAAAATATAAAATATAAAATATAAAATATAAAATATAAAATATAAAATATAAAATATAAAATATAAAATATAAAATATAAAATATAAAATATAAAATATAAAATATAAAATATAAAATATAAAATATAAAATATAAAATATAAAATATAAAATATAAAATATAAAATATAAAATATAAAATATAAAATATAAAATATAAAATATAAAATATAAAATATGAAATATAAAATATAAAATATAAAATATAAAATATAAAATATAAAATATAAAATATAAAATATAAAATATAAAATATAAAATATAAAATATAAAATATAAAATATAAAATATAAAATATAAAATATAAAATATAAAATATAAAATATAAAATATAAAATATAAAATATAAAATATAAAATATAAAATATAAAATATAAAATATAAAATATAAAATATAAAATATAAAATATAAAATATAAAATATAAAATATAAAATATAAAATATAAAATATAAAATATAAAATATAAAATATAAAATATAAAATATAAAATATAAAATATAAAATATAAAATATAAAATATAAAATATAAAATATAAAATATAAAATATAAAATATAAAATATAAAATATAAAATATAAAATATAAAATATAAAATATAAAATATAAAATATAAAATATAAAATATAAAATATAAAATATAAAATATAAAATATAAAATATAAAATATAAAATATAAAATATAAAATATAAAATATAAAATATAAAATATAAAATATAAAATATAAAATATAAAATATAAAATATAAAATATAAAATATAAAATATAAAATATAAAATATAAAATATAAAATATAAAATATAAAATATAAAATATAAAATATAAAATATAAAATATAAAATATAAAATATAAAATATAAAATATAAAATATAAAATATAAAATATAAAATATAAAATATAAAATATAAAATATAAAATATAAAATATAAAATATAAAATATAAAATATAAAATATAAAATATAAAATATAAAATATAAAATATAAAATATAAAATATAAAATATAAAATATAAAATATAAAATATAAAATATAAAATATAAAATATAAAATATAAAATATAAAATATAAAATATAAAATATAAAATATAAAATATAAAATATAAAATATAAAATATAAAATATAAAATATAAAATATAAAATATAAAATATAAAATATAAAATATAAAATATAAAATATAAAATATAAAATATAAAATATAAAATATAAAATATAAAATATAAAATATAAAATATAAAATATAAAATATAAAATATAAAATATAAAATATAAAATATAAAATATAAAATATAAAATATAAAACATAAAGTAATAAAAATTAATCCTTTCGAAAATGAATTTAGCTGGAAAATTAGTTCGACACACTTGAGAGCAGGCCAAAATATTAGGTTATGTGTAAGAATAAAAAGAAAATGCATAAAAATAAGTGATTTTGAAATAAAGTAGAAAAAGTAATCCAAGGAAAAGCAGAGCAAAGAATCAGGAAAAAGTACGAAAAAAAAAATTCAAAAAAGGAGTTTCGACAGTAACTTGAGTAGAGCAAAACTTTCTTTCTTTTTTCATTGGTTAACTTCCTTATTAAGCCGCTTATAGGCGAGTCGAAAGCAAAGCGGCTCAATCATGAGCGCAACAAACTACAATATTACACATAAATGTAACAAATGCATCGCACATATATTGGATGAGTGCATAAGTTCGTGCCCGATTCCGCTGGATGCCGTACGAATCGTTTGAGAGTGGCGCTCGTGAAAGAAATATATACATATTATATATCGTTGGAAAGGTGACAGTTCGAACTGTAAATCAAGCATAAAATAACTTCATTTTGATTTGAGTTGCTTAGTGAAAAGACGCATGGAAGATGAACAACGAAAAAGATCATATGCGTCATATTATGTTATACGAATTCCGCAAAGGAAAAACAGTGGGCGCTGCAACTAAAGATATTCGCGAAGTTTATTTGGACCGTGCTCCAGCACTCCGCACAGTAAAGAAATGGTTCGCGAAATTTAGTTCTGGAGATTTTAACCTCGAAGATCAACCTCGCAGTGGACGGCCTTCTGAGCTTGATGACGATGTTCTAAGGACTTTAGTTGCGAACTCACGTATTTCGACGGAAGAGGTTGCCTGTGAATTGAACGTCAACAAATCAACTGCGTTTCGTCGTTTAAAAAAGGTTGGGTACACTTTGAAGCTCGATACATGGGTGCCACATCAGTGTCAACAGCAAATTCTTTGCTTCGACGGATCAAAAACGAACCTTTTTTGGATCGGCTCGTGACTGATGATGAAAAATGGGTCCTGTACAACAATGTTCAACGCAAAAGAACATGGAAACAGGCACACGAAGGGGCGGAACCGATGTCGAAAGGTGGATTGCATCCGATGAAGGTACTGCTGTGCATTTGGTGGGATATCCGAGGCGTGATCTATTTTGAGCTCTTGCCAGCTGGAGAAACGATCACTGCCAACAAGTATTGTCAGCAATTGGTCGAATTGGAGAAAGCAATTGATGAAAAACGTCCGATTTTGGCCAAACGCAAAGGAGTTCTTTTCCATCATGACAACGCCAGGCCACATGTTGCAAAACCGACCCTGGCCAAACTGAAGGAGATGAATTGGGAAATCATGTCGCATCTCCCATATTCACCCAACATTGCACCTTCTAATTATCATTTGTTTCGATCGCTGCAGAACAATTTGAATGGAAAAAAATTTAAAAATGTGGAAGACGTCAAAAACCACCTTGACACCTTTTTCAACGAGAAACCGCGTGATTTCTATGAATCAGGCATCCGTAAATTGGTTGAACGTTGGGAGTGGATTGCCGAACATGATGGCGAATACATAATTGATTAATAAAAGCGCTTTCTTCAAAAAATTTCAATTTTAGTTTGCACTTGAAATCGGGCACGAACTTATGCACTCATCCAATAATACATAAAAATAAATATATATATATATGAAAAACATGCATACTCACTTTTTTGTTAAGATATCTCGAAGCGTCTCTCTCCTTCTGCCGACCATCATTGACATGTTATCGCTTAGACGCACTCATTACACGCCCAATACTCGCACATCTTCTATTGTTCGGCCTTTGTTGTTGCTCCCAGCTGTCGTCTCTTTAACTCTTGTTTAACTGTGCGCTTGCACTTGTCGGCTGTCGGCTGCTTTTTATCCCTTTTTGATCCTTCATACGTCAATTTTATCTGATTGAATCGGTAAAGGAAGCAATATACACCGAAACACACATACATTGTACATACAGTGTACATACATGTGCTTGCAAATGTTTCGATATCGTGAATATTGGTACACATCCCAGCAGAAATTTTTTTCAGTATTTCGAAGGCGAAGAAACAGTATCTTGAATTCCATTGTTTACAATGCGTGGGTAATCTGCCTCCCCATGAGGAGGCCTCAACAATTTAACCATCGCTCATCGAACGACGCCATTAACTGCCCAAAACCTCGCAGCTTTTATTTGTCTAATATAGTGAACATAGAAGTCTGAATTATTCTAGGGCAGAGCGACAGTCGGACAAATCAAAGCCAAAGCCGAAAATTTTTAGCACCGTCCACGAAATTCGGAGTTAGTCCTGTCTGGAAATACACTTCGAGGGGTCATAAGATGTCACGAGCTTCTACTCTTTAAGAAAGTGTAAAAACTATCCCCAAAGCTAGATCGCATCTTCTATATATGAGCCTAAGGTCAACTCCTTCGTGCTCTATTCTTTCAATTAACTCTGGGATACGGGAAACCCAACCAAAGTGATGTCCCATCGGACTAAGCCCCGCCAAAACTTCCACTACGTGCAAGAGGTTTGATCTTGGGATGAAAAGGAACTCCCTTGACTTTCAGGAGTCACTTTGGGATAGAAGTACTTTGGAGCAGCGCATGTGGAGTACTTGCTGAGTTGGTTTAAGGACTACATGTCCAGGAGCAGACCGCATATTTATATTAATAGAACTATTATCCGATTCCCGTGCTATTTTAATATTGAAATTCGAAAAGACGCCACCGATAGTGATAGTAAGTATTCCTTAAAACTTTTGGAGTTCACCACGGGTAAGCCTTAGTCCGTAATAAAGGATTGGTTACTGAATAAATGTTGGCCGGTCGCACAATGAGCTCCTTCCAAGGCAGTGTGACTACTACCACCGTTGGATAATTTTCGCCCTAATTTTCATCAAGCTTCGATTCTGATGTGAAGAAGTCAAGTGTTCTTTTCCTCTAGTGCCTTTATCACCTCCAGTCTTTTCATGAAGAGATTATGGTGAACAAGGACCCACTCGGCGCCAGTTCGGAAATGAAATAATTCATGCAACTGAAGAGGAAATCGGGGGCCTTGAGAAGAACAACGTATACGAAACTCGAGCTAACTAATGATCTAGACTTCCTGAGCCTTTTGCAGCGAGGGACTTAACCACATTACTTTACTACACATGACGTTGCACCAGGATTTGAGTGGTTCATAATGTATCACAGATGATGATAAGTGCGCACATTGAACAACTTCCTGCTGATTAGCTATAGTAACTCTTTCAAGCGACTTCCATTACGCTTAACTATAATTTTATAAATGGATCCATCATTTGCTGATGAGCGTATAAAGCTATGGAGCAATATAAAGCTACTGATATTTTTTCTTTCTCTTCTCGCTGTTTACTTCCAATGGCAGCTTCTGTCTAGAATGGTTCCTAAGTATTTCACTTTCTAGGTCAAATGACAGCGGATGGGACCGCTTATGGTACACTATGCTTTCCTGGTGAACAAAAAAGTTCCATCTTACTGAAAATTACGGCCGCTCAATGTGCATTCTAACCAAGAGCGGTGATCCCGAATATTTGAACGGTTTAAACGAGTTTCAAGTCAAGCCTCGAATACCCAGAATGTTGATTAAAGTTATGACGTTATGAAGTTATTTGGTCGCATAAACCTCGAGAACTCCGGAACTACATTTATCCAGAAGTAGACCAAAGCAATCAGCGATACCCCCTTCTACCTTTGGAATCTACTTCGTAGTAACCACGACGATTATGGTCTGAGATTGTTGTTACAGAAGATGAGATCTTCTTCCCACATCAAAATCACACTTTATTAACTCCTTCTGATCTCTCAATATCCGAAAATCATAAATATCAGCTGAAAAAGCTCTATAACTGATGTATAACCTGGTAAAAGCAATGCCGAAAATTCCCGGAGATCAAACTTACTACCGTCGAGACAACTTAGTTCTACTCTAACAAAGAAAATCGAATATTTATCCGTAAAAGGTAATAAAATTCAAATGTCTGGACTACGGTCCAGTCTTCACAGCAAACTAATACTCTGTCCGCCCGGAACTAGTGCGCCGCCTCATGTATCTGTCTCTTTTGTGTTGTTTCTTGCTGTTTGTTAAATTTAACTTCTTGGCAATCGCTCGCACATCTGCAACACCACTGGTATGCGTGATTACAAGTGTGTGTGTGTGTGCGTGTGTGCACCATTTTGATAGACATTTTCTACGAACGGACAGGTCGACGTTTTTATCATCAAAATTATTTGTCTCAGGTTCTTGGGTTCATTTTCTAGCCTTTAGTCTTCCACAACCAACATTCTCATCAACGGCTCCCAATAGCAACGACATATGCGACGACAACAACAACAAGAACGTTGGTAGTTATCATTATTTGTCGCCTCTGCTTAACGAACGGTGGGAAAAGCATCATTATCAGGCTCATCCGGTTTGTTGTATGCAAGCTACAGTGCCTCAGCTGAGCACATAGAGATATAAGTGTGTATGTATGTATGTGTAATGTGTATGTCTCCTTCAATGAATTTTCGTAGAGATTTATTTTTTACACTTTTTTTTGGCTAGCTGGCCTGTTTATCAGGTCAAAAAGGATGTCAGCTGAGGAATTAACGGTGAAAGAAAAAAAAAATAACAAATTCCCTCATTTGTTGGGTAAAATGTGTGAAAGTATGTATAAAGTATATATGTGTGTATGTTGTCATATGTGTGAGCAGATAATTTAATGCTTTGTAGAAGCCTTTAGAAACATGCTGATATGTCCTTATATACATGTACATATATCATTGTGTGTATATACATACACGTATGTAGTAGTTTGTGTGTTTGTGCAGATTTTTGGGTCCAACTTGAAACCAAAGGTTCATACGTTTGCACTTTGTCAAGTAAAATTATGTTGTACTAATTTTCAGGCGAAAGGATTAAAAAAGGTTTCTGTTGTTTTTGTTGTATGTATATTTATGTGTGTGTGTGTAGTTTAATGCCTGTTGACAAGTTTATTTAAATTGTCGGCTTTACAGTTGGCTAACAGGTTGTTTATTATTATTTTTCCTTTGCAACAACAACAACCACAATACATTTTAAATTATTTGTTGCACATACACACATACACACACACGCACACAGTCATTCAAAATTTCCTTTACTTCAAAGCATAAATTTTGTATTTAATTTTCCCATAGATTTAAAGTGTTGTTTTTTCCAATAAATTTGTAAGCAAAATAAGCTTTAAATATACATACATATATGTACATATATATGTATGTATAACGACATAAATAGGTATATACATTGCTCCAGCACTCCGTAAAATGTAATAAAATCCAAATGTCTCATAAATCTGTCATAAACACCGCACTGACCGCCTGTAAAATCATAGCCTAGGGAGCTAAGTATGTATGTAGTATGTTTACTTAAATGTATGTCTGCCCATGTGTGTATCTTTGTTTGCACCTGTGCGTACTTGACTGCCCAACAATTGGTATTGCGTAAATGAAAAGTCATATAACCGGCGGGTTAAATGAGCAAAAAGTCAGGCGAGTTAAGGATATACGTGCACACAAAATATATATTATACATACATAAACATATATTCAAGCATATGTTTATGAACTCTTATGCATACATATTTACAACTAAAAACAACTTGCAGTTTATTTTTGTAAGCCATAAACTGCATTTCTCTGTTCAAATATAAATATATACGTGTATGTATGTATACAAAGCTGTGAATATACCCATTCGGTAAAAGTTGCTGGTTGTTTTTTTTTTTTTTTTTTTGAAAATACTTAATCAAGAACTTTATTTATAATCTACTTTAATTCAAACCAGAACCTATCCTAAAACTCTTTTTGACTAATTTTAGTACCAGAAAAGTTTCAGAAAACTTGCATAAAAGCTTTTGAGCTATCATAAAAGCTTTCAATTTTGAGCTTTCATAAAAGCCTTTAATTTTGAGCTTTCATAAAAGCTTTCAGTTTTGAGCTTTGGGATAGTTTTCGAGCTTTCACAAATGGAGCTTTCGTTGCTAGTTATAAATGGTCATATCAAAACGTTTGAGCTTTTACAAAAGCTTCGAAGCAGCCTTCGAGCTTTCACAAAGAGAGCTTTTGCCACTAGTTAAAATGGTCATATGGAAAAGTTTATCAAAACTTTTGAGCTTTCACGAAAGCTTTGGAGCTTTCAAATAGTTTTCGAGAGCTTTCACAAAGAGAGCTTTCGTTAATAGTTAAAAAGGGCTATAGGAAATTGTTCATCAAAACTTTTGAGCTTTTGCGAAAGCTTTTCAGCTTTCATTATTACGCGCCATTTGTACAATTTTTGAGTCGTAAATATAATGAAATATTTTAATAGCTTTCTGTAGTATGTAATATATTTTGTACTATTTTCCCTGTTTCTATTGTGATTGCTCTTTTCTGTCTAATTTTTTTAATCAGAATTTATGACTCCAGAAGAAATTTGAAATAAAAAAGTTTATGACTAGTTTGTCATAGAAAAATACCCATGAAACGTGAAATCTAAGCGTTTTTTAAAAGAAAGACAGTCCTCCTGTCTGTCATATTTACAGGGAACCCAAATGATTTTCACCCTTTTTCCTTAACTTTATGGTTGCCTTTAGTTTGCGCTTGATCACAGCAAAATCCAATCTTACGGTAGTACTATCTATTCTTCTATATTAAAAAAGAAAAAAACTAACTCCACCTGAATATTTAGCACGACTTCTTTTTGAACGTTCTTTCCATATTCTACTGATGATGCGGCCTCTAAATATAAATTGGTTGATGATTGTTTTAAGACTAATCGACTCACCTCGTTCGGCTTAGTGCTTCAAGTGGTCTAAACTCTCAAAATCACCAGGCGATTGTTATAGTCCCAGAAACCAAAAGAAATCTTAATTATCTTGTGGTTGTCTTAAAGTGCATTACACTGTGAGACACTATAAACTGAAGCTTTAACTTTAAACGACGTAGCGGGGTGAAGCCGGTTTCCAATCTTATTTGTTCAAACTAAAGAATAGAAGAAGATCGAAGTATTCCTTAAATCTACTGAATGTGAAGGGTCATTGAGCTAATTTACGGTCAAAAAACGCAGTTTATGATCATTTTACTTTACCAATCCTTGAATTTAGCTTAGACGTTGAACCTCCCAACGACAACGAGGCCAGAAAAAAGTGATGGAGAACGAAACTTGTTGTTTTATGTAAAATGGCATATGCGTCTTTCGGCAGTTTTACTCGGATTCCAGTTTTTTTAAACAGATGACTTCACATCTATCATATCACGGCTAAAACCTAAAAGTTGCCTCGATAGTCCGTCCTCTATACCGCTATGACGAATATGTTTACCTTACCAAAATCAAGCATTCTCCAACATTCTTTAAAAACATCTTTTCTGGTACAAAAACTCATTCATTTATTTCAAAGATTCCAGGGGTTTAATGCAGCAATTCTTCATAGTAATGGTCACCATAATGGTACTCCATAAGACAGTATGAGTTCAATAAAACAGTATGGCTTCTATAAGGCGAGAAGGGTTGGTAAGACAGTACGGGCTAAATGTGACAATATGGGTCGGTGATGCTAGTATGGATCCGATAGGACAGTATGGGTTTGATAAAACCGAGGCGATAATTTCCCAATTCAGTCAGCAAAAAAACATTATCTTTGAATGAAAAAGCCTACCAGCACTGAGTCGTAATTAAATTTCAGCTAACCTCTAGCTCTTCGTTTTTAGTGTGTCTATATCGGAAATAATTGACTACGTCTTTAGTACATAGAACCTTTTTTTATTAATATAATTACCAGAAAAAAACTTGAATCGCTAGAATCCTAGCTTAGATTCTGAAGGATGATTTGAGACTCACAAACTTGCTTAGATCATAAGCTTTTAAATCCCAAGTGACTAGTACATGGTGGTTCTCATTCCATAAGTGGCTTTCAAGCAATCCTGCACAGGAAGTAGTCAAGACCCATATAGAAATTTTTGAGAGTTAACAAAGGCTTCACTGTCTCTCGGTTAAAATCAACTACCCATCGTGTATCCTGGAAAGAGCATAATGGACTGTTCACATTGGCGCTCAAGCAAGTTCCTTCGGCTACTGGATCACTGTAGTGTTTTTGAAACGGAACTGTCGTCCATACATGGGGCTGTTGTTTGTTTTGGTCCAATGGTACACTCGATGAATTGTACAATATATATTATATATCTTCTCGGATAGCCACGCAGCGCTGAAATCTGTTGCAATTAAATCGAAAACTATAGAGAATTGCCGCAGGTCATTAAAAGTGATAACTAAGAGATTATCTTTGAACTTAGTATGGGTGTGAGGACACTTTCGCCATCATGGAAGAGTCTAGGCATATCACTTTCTACTCGTAAGCTCACTAAAAGCGACTCAATTGTTGCAAGGTGACAAAGACAATGTGTCCGACATGGAATATGAGAAGTTCAAGAACGCTAACGAAGAAACGAAATATTCCGACGGGACATTTTCTATTGGAGAGACACCCATAGAGGTTGGTTGGTCGTACCATCAAGTGACTTCCGCAGGAGTAGTAGAGAGAAGGTAGAACTTGACACCTTAAGGTACTTCCTTCCCCGCAATTTGGCGGGGTAGGTTAAGGTCTCCAGGGGAGGCAATCATTTACGTGCCTAATTGGAAATATTCCGTTTTGCCAACTTCATACATTGGTGTGCCCAGTAGCCACTTCAGCTGAACTCCTTGGAAAACGATCCCCGTGATTAGACTTTGGTTAGTAAAATACTGCAGAAACACATCTAAATAATACAGTAAGTCATTCCCCTGATTTCTTTGGGTCTTCTTACTGTTGAATCAGTTGATTTTACCATGAAAATATTGATTTTAGTTAAGCTTCAAAATTTACTGAAATTTGATTAAAGTTTTCAATTTCTTCTTGACTACAAAGGTTTTCTATTATTTCTATAGATATGTAAGTACAAATGTATGTAATGCGCTCCGAAGCTTCCTAGAAGCAACACTGCATGCGACTTTTCTCCACCTTCTGCGACCCTTAAGGCCAACCAGAGAGCAGTCGACATTGGCTCGCTGGAGTAATTATAATAAACTTTTGCCAATAATTCATTAACAAAGGACATTAACATGGACACACAGCGTTTCGTACAGCTGTTCATATATAAAATACATACTTTTGTATGTGTGTATGTGTGTATGTGCGTATTGCATGCCTCTGAACTTGTATGTTTAGTGACTTTGCTTATGCAAAAAAAAAACGAAATATTCATTAAAAGTAGCGAAAGCTTGTTTCCTAAACAAAAAATATATATGTATATATGCATATATATGTATTTTCATATTTATTTATAAGGAAACGTGCTGGCGGAGGTTTGCTTGGAGTAAAATGGCGAAGAAATCATAAATGAATACCAGCACCGTAGAAACACTACACTGAAAAAAAATTTCTTCAGATTTTTTAAGGCAAGAACTTTCACAGAGCTTTTCATATTAATGTGCTTTCATTTGTAAGCCCCAACCATCACGAGTCCTCCAATAGTTGTAGTCCCGATTCTGCTTCAGTAATCCAAATGAAATGTGGTGGAGAAAAACGAGCGAAGAATAATCAAAGTAAAAAGGAAAGCTCCGAAAGCTCTTCTCTAGTAGCTTTACCTCTGATGCCCCTACAATTCACAAGAAACGTAAATCAAGTATGAGCTAACGACTTACCTAGATGTAAAGTCGAAATTGATCCGAGGACCACAGACCAAAGTTAGCTCATTCCGTATATATCCAACAGGATCAACTGAGTAAAGGTGGTTTCTAAATGGACACGCTGGTCCACACTCCTATAGCTTAACCTTCCCTGCCGAGGGGAGACCGCAATTAGAAAATTTATCTTAATTTTTTATTTAAATTAATTTTCCATAACTTCTGGATGTTGGTCGAAGCTGGACTGGAACCCTGGCCTTCAGACTGGTATTACGAATTCGGCTTTTATTTTACTATACTCAGGGGATTGTGGTTCACCTGAGATCATCCGATCTTCAGAAGCTCATAAAGTTCCAGCTCTTACTTTGGTGACCATGCTGGTTTGGTCACTATCCGATTGGTGCAAGTGTGGTATGACTGACTTACACTGTTACTATCCCGGGGTGAGCTCATCTCAGCACATTTTATTCAGTTTCCCAGCTTTTACACTAGCCTTGGGTTCAATGGCCTACTTGATATGCTCACCTTGGTAGGCCCGCTGAGTTTTTGGGCGCTATAATGTGCCTTCCTAGCAGATCTGTCTTCGATTTCAAGAATCCAGATAACAGACGGACTGTACTTATATTTTATCCAACCTTCGCTCTCCGAAAAAGGGGACGAGTTCATCTCGTCTTACATATTATATCTTTACGAAACTCAAAGTGAGATTTTCCTAAACCTTTCCGAAGTTAGTGAAGCCGAAACCAGCAGAGCTCTTCAATTTTGTTTGTTTGGCTTTGAAGATTATCTACCAAGAATCGAGATCGTATACTTAAACTGGTGTCTTTATTCCCATTTCAACTTTCGTGCGAAGGCTTCTCCATATCAATCCTCTAATACATCACAGTTATTTAAAAAAAAAACATTTTCTCTCACTGTCGCCCTGGCAAAAACTCTGAGTGTTTATCACCGATGAAAGAAAGCAAAGCTCTATATGCTTAGTTTTAGCCAGCAACATGCCCTTGAGCATCATTACCAGCCAAGCAAAATGGACATAGTAGACAAAAGTTCAAAACAGCTGGGCGAAAACCGAGACCGACAGGACAACACAGTGCGGAACGGAAGAGCGACTCAAATGGAAGAAAGTGTGAGCGGCAACAGCCAAAGAACTCAATGACCATTGCCGATACTAAACAATTTATTAAAGCATAAAATAAGTATAAATGCGGAAGAGAACGTGCCACGAGCAAAACACAAACACACACACGCGCATATAAAGGCATTTATTTAGCTTACTATATGTATATTTTAAAAGGACTTGCTGCGATTTGGCCAAGTGTGAGTAGTTCGTAGGACTAAGATTACATATGTGTGTATGGATACATATATATATTTGTAGAGTATGTTTCCCGCCAGCTGCGCCACGTTTTCTACTTACAATTTTATGGTCAGCTTGCTTGTGCCAGTACAACAAAAACAATAACTATGACAACAACTAAGGGGCGTTTCGACTTACTAAGCGCTCATAAACTTCAACTTGCAGCCAAAACAATCATAAACTATTTTTATACATATATTGTATGTATATATTGGTATTATAGTATACGGAATTAAATACCGTTACATTTATTTATTTTATTTTATTTTTTTTAACAATGCAAGCCAACCTGCAAGGACATTTTCATACACACAAACATCCTTTTCATTGTAGGTGGCGACTTTTAATGCAGTAAGCAATAATCCAGGTCATCTGTTAATGACCAACAATGTATTAGCCGTTTCTGTGTTGTTCGAGTTAGTCGTTAAAATTATATTTCCCCACCAACAATACTTTCTCTTCCTCTTTAAGTCAGGCGGCAAATGCCCACTGCCTTCGCTTTTATGGTTATTGCATGAATTATTTGTAGTGTGCTTTTAGGCATAAATAATTATATTTACCATTTTATAGTAGAATAGTTATTATTCACTATATTCAGTGTGTTTGTGTTTTATATATGTATAGTACATGTGTGCAAAATATTTTAATTGAAACGCAACGTAATAGCTAATTAAAATTTCATGGCATTTTCATATACAACGGTCATACATGATTAATTTTTGCCAAAGCAGCATTTTAGGCGCATAGCATGCTATGACTACTCTGAGAAAAATGGCTGAAAAATATTCTAAATATGAAACACACACACGGCTTCGAAAACGTCGAAAGTAATTAATCTTTGATCAACAGAGGCCGAGTTGTGTTCCATCAGGACAACGCCAAACCACACACGTCTTTGGTGAAGCGCCAGAAGCTTCAGGAGCTCAGATAGGAGGTCCTAATGCACCCAACTTATAGTCCGGACTTGGCACCAAATGAATACCATCTTTTCCTGTCCATGGCGAACGCGCTTAATGGTGAGAAGTTGGCCTCAAGAGAGGCCTGTGAAAATTGGCTCTCCGAGTTTTTTGCCAATAGGGACGCCGCATTCTACCAGAGGGGTTTACGAACAAAACGGCGCATATTTGACTTAAATCGGACAAATGTACACAAAGTTACCATATTTTGAAAAATCAGTAAAAAAACCGAACGAACCTTTTACTTGACCTAATATAAATAAAATTAAGCGTACTTTTTTTCTAAAGCAAGCTAAAATTGACAGCTTATAACTGCCAAAAGAAAAAATACCATTTAATAGTCAGAAGTTGTTCAAAAAGATTGTCAACGCCGTTTATATGAAAAATCGGCGGTTTCTTTTGGGGCTGCCCAATGCTACTACTTCAGATATTTCAATTCCACTCTATAATAAATGAAGAAAGACTCCTTTATTGCAGAATACTTTCATGGAATCAGGATATTTTTTAGATGCTCCTGGTGTTACAGGCAATACTTTTAAGTGGTGATGTTACTGTCAGACAGTTCTCAGGTCTGTTCCTGATGAAGAATATGGCGATTTCCCGGAACTGAATAGCAATATAATTGTTTCTACAGCATTAGGTACAATTGTTTCGGTTATGGAAGAGAGATAAGTCAGCAGAATGGTTACGCGAGCGTGCAATCAAAAACACGTTTTCCTGAAAAACTCCATCAGGTTGCAACACTTTTCAAAAATATTTTCGCATTAAGTCTTTCTTAAATATCTTTTTATACAGTTTTTCCAATGAAAAACAGTTTTTTGAACACAAAAAAACCAACAGAATTAATTTAAATTTCTTTATTTTACTGTATTTCCTTTGAGTACTCATCTAAAGCTTACTTAGACCCTAAGACGGTTTTTTCTGAAATTAAAATTTAAGAATACTTAAATAAGAAATAAAAAAGTTCGTCATGTCGTATGAGCAACATTTAGTTGAACAGTTTAGCAGAAATAAATGAAAATTATAGAAAGAAGTTCTGAGAAAAAAGTACCTATAAACGTTTGCTTAAAAAGCTCAAAAAAGCTAGCATACCTCGAGATCGTGCTTGAAAATTTCCGAGCAATGAACAAAGCTCAAATGCTCGAGCTGCTCGAAAATGTTCGAACAAAATCTCAATCAATATTACAAGTTCGAAATGAAACTAAATAAATCGACATCAAAATTTCAATTGGCTAAAGGCCGGATACTGACGTTTCGTCATCTTCTATGCACGCTCTGCACTCTGCCAATTCCACTTTAACTTCAGCTGTGCTCTCCTCCAATTCATGAGATGTGTCTTTATGTTTTCCAATAAATGGAGGGATTAGAATGCCGAATTAAGCGTTTGGCCAAAGGGGAGCAGCTCGTAGTAAATGATTCATTGCCAATCCCACTAAACACACAGCAAAACCTTCCTGGCAGTCAATCCTGGCTTGGCCACCGTTTCCGCCGGCTCACCGCGTTTCGACCACGACCGATTTCGCTTGACGTTGTC
Organism: Ceratitis rosa; assembly: GCA_037013455.1. NCBI lineage: Eukaryota > Metazoa > Arthropoda > Insecta > Diptera > Tephritidae > Ceratitis > Ceratitis rosa. Next base: position 4,487,882 of record JAWMAG010000011.1, on the reverse strand, counting down.
GTAAGTGATCCACTTTTCATTGCCAGTCACCACGCTTCAGAAATGGGTAAATTTTGTTTCGATTCAGCAGCGATTCGCAGATGGGAATTCGGTCCATTATGTTTTTTTGCGTTAGTTCTTGTGGCACCCAAACATCGAGCTTCTTTTTGAATCCAAGGTTATGCAAATGGTTCCAAACGGTTTTCTGGCTTATCATTAGTTCCTCAGCAATTAAATAAGTGCTCACGTGAAGGTCTGTTTCCACTATTTCCATGATTTTATCGCCATTTTCGACGACAGGCCTCCCGACGCGTGGTGCATCTTTGACATCGAAATTACCGGAACGGAACCTAGCAACCCGTTTACAGTATCGGGCCCGTAAACTAAATTAATATTTCCAGCCGCTTTGGCTGCTTTTTCGCCATGATCGAAGAAAATTTGTAAAATATATCAATCAATCGAAAAACTGTCAAAGACAAACTTTTAGCGCGACTAAACACGTTTTCAGCGCCGTATAGTATGACATGATTCGACACGTAACACAAATGCTATGGACAATAACGCCATCTCTTAGATAAAAACCGAACGAACCTTTTACTTGACCTAATATATTTGGGAATATTTTCCGAAAATCTGAAGTTGATACGACAAAAAATCTCGGAGATATGATCGTATCATTAAGGATGTCTCTTGGCGTTCGTAAATAGGCGAAGCACAAGGTGGATTAGCTTAACTTACTTTACCATAAATCCGTTTTCCTCGAAACGCTATTTTCAGAGTCGGTGAGGAAAATTTCTCTGAAACGGTTGATCGGCACGACATTTTTAGACATATTTGTAAGGGAATGATCGAAGGAATACAATTTTTGACAATAATTACGATTTTTTAAGCAACTTTGTAGTGTAGAATTTCTCACAAAATATTAATATTTTTTTTTTTGAAGCCGCCATTTTGTCGAAAATCGAAATTTTCACTATTCCTTTGATCATTACCTGTATTCATCTATTATAATATTAATTTTTTTTTGGTTTTCGGGTTTCAGATAATTTGAAGCAGAAATATTTTCCTCACCGCCAGACACCTTTTTTTTGGAGGCCCTTCTAGAGATCGGCTACAGGAACAAGAGAATCCAATAATTTTTAAAATTAATCGTTTATTATTAAACTGCTTTAAATTATGTCTAATAAAATTTTTTCTATTAATTTATGCCACTAAAAAAAATTAACAAAGGAAAACATTTATTTTGTTTCGCAAGTGAATATAACCCCTTAAAGCTTTTAAAAGCTCTTGTCAGCGTCGAAGCAAAGTTCCAAGATGCGGAAAATGAGTATTTAATATAATAATCATCGAGTCTTTTAAATATAGAGGCCCTGAGCTCAAAACTATCAACTATGAGCGTAGGCTTTGTTGAAAGGCACCAATGATGCTATCTCCACTACTGCATTCGATTCGGAACTCAACTCTTCAGGTACTGAGAATGTGTTTAATGATCACTCTAAGACCGCCAAATATTTATTTCAATTGGTACTGGTACATCGCCAGCTGAGAGCCCTTGAGAAAAAGCAAGTTAAGGGAAGGAATTTTCCGGAAGAAAATCAGATCAAGACGAGCTCATTTCGAGGGAAAACTCATAACAAATATTTCTCCATAATTTAGAAAAATCCAATAAATAATAATAATAATTTTAATCACATTTAGTTAGGTTATGTTTGAATTTATTCCTCTTATAACCTTCACATTTGATTAAATTTTAAACCTCATCCATACATAAACGATTCATGTTAATTTGTCATTTTTATTATAGAAAAAATCTCACTATGAGATAAAAGCAAATTTATTTAAATTTCTAAAATAATGTGTTAGAAATATTTTCCAGGCCATTTGACTCTAGTTGAGAATAGATTTTAACGGTACTATTTTCAATTTTTCTTTTTTTTTAATTCCATTTTCTTCGTTTTGTTCACACTATCTCTCCACCCACGTTGTTATTTGCTCGTTGACCGCATTGCGGATGCAATTTATTGTTTTCTTGTTATCATACATACATGTATACATACATACATATGTGTATATTTTGTATGCAATTGTTAATCTAGCGAAATTGCGAATTTAACCACACACAACAGGAAGTAGGTAATCCTTAGCAGCAGATACAAGTACTCACATACATACACACATATAGGTACTATGTAGCGCGAAAGTAAAATTAAAAAAATGGAAAATAAAATAAAATAAAAACAAAATTCTAATAAAAACCAGCTATAAAATACGCAACCATGCAAGTCATGATGTTCATATAAATATGTCTGGGTGTTTGCATGTAAACTTCTATGGATATATTCATGTATGTATGCATGTATGTACGAGTTGCTGCACAACAAATTGTTGGATTAGTAAATTCCAGTGCAATTTTGTTGTTCTCAGTTGTTGCAAATATTTAAATGCACATATTGCAGGCATTAAACACACAGCCACACACACACATACATGCATGCAAGTCTATGAATTTCTCTACCAACTGACCTAAATATTTAAATTCTCTTGAAATGTGTTGGATTTTTGAAAGTATTTTAGTAACAGTTTTGTGAATTTCTTTTTATTTTTCTAATTTCTTGTAAGGATTAAAGTACTTATGGGGTATAAAATTTTATTATGCATGAAATAAAGTTAAAAAAAAATTGAAAAAAATTCAAATGCCTTTTTATTCGTTCATTGAAAAGTTTAATATGATATTTTCTTTAAATTTCCAATAATTTTTTTTTGAACTTTCAGAATTTTAAGGATATTATTTTGAAATTATTTTTTTAAAAAAAGTATATCAAGATACTCCACGAAGTGAAAGCCCAATTGCCAAAAATGTCGATAAAATGATTGAAATCTTCGAACCTGATCATCGCGCGAGCACTTTTTTGATTTCATACGACCCAAACATAGTTCAAAAGACAGTTTGGCACCACTTGAAAATGTCTGGATATACAAAGAAACTCGATGTATGGCCAGGTAAGTTAGCGAGAAAACCTTAATGAACCGAATTTCCTTCAGCGAATAGCTGCTGAATCGTAACATAATCGATCCAATTATGAAGCAACTAGTGACTGGTGATGAAAACTGGATTACTTACAGCCACATCAAATGAAAATGGCCGCGATCCAGGCCAGTAATGCCGAACGAGGGAGGTTTTTTGTGTTTTTAGTGGGATTGGCAAAGAATTATCCACTGAGAGCTGCTTCCCTACCTTCAGACTCTTCAGGCGGAACTGTACTACTAGCGATTGGGCCGTATGAATGAAGCAATCTCCCAGAAGCGCCTTGCTTTGGCTAACAGAAGCAGAATTGTGTTTCATCAGAACAACGCCAGACCACACTCATCGATAGTGACTCGCCGGAATCTCGCACAGCTTCGTTAGGAAGTTCTAATGCATTCACCTCACAGTACGGAACTCTTTCCAAGTACTTACAATCTGTTCCTTCTAGGGCGAATGATTTGGCTAGTGAAGAATTGATCTCAAGAGAAGAATGTAAAAATCGACAGTCCCAATTTCTTGCCAATAGGGACAAGAGTTTCTATAAGAGACGGTGGGTATTTGAAATATTGGATTGTTTTACTAGGTCTAATATAGAGTTCGAAGAAAAGTAAGAATAATTAAAATTTTTTTCCAAAACACTAGGAAAAGCTCGGAATATTTGAAGTATAATAAAATCTCGAGTATATAGAAAGTTTTGCATTCTTCTACTTGTGTTCATTGAGGTCAGGCTTCTAGCTTCCAGCATACTGCAGTATGTTTCGGGCGATAGGAGATAGCTGACAACGCTGAGAGCCCAAAAAAGTCGGAGAACGTCCATAGAAAAGAAAGAAAATGGGTTGTTTATATACTGGGTTCTAGGCCACAAAGGTAATAGTTCATGAAATTTGCCAATAGTGGCGTCCGTCTGGCTGCAGAACCAGTACAGAAAATACGCAATGAAATTTCCGAATGGGCTGGCAAATGGCTCAGGGTGTGATGAAGTGAATTAACGACATGAAGGAGCGCCAAGATAATGTGGAAGAGCACCGTAGGAAAGCACTTGTATTTGCAGACGGGTTTCTGGCCTAATGACATGTAACATCCTATATGCATGTCACGCAAATCGAATGGGCAATCAGTGACGATGGCACATGCAGAAAGTGCAGCGAGCAAGGCATGCGTGAGGCACTGGTACACATAATCCGCTTCTGTCCGGCCTTGTACAGATTTTATCTAAGATATCTAGGAGCTTCGCAGTTCAAAGAACTGCATGAAGTCTCAAAATTAGATAACAACGCACTTTTAAACTGCGCAAAAAGCATTTAAGACTACTCCAGTCTGAAAGAAAATGAACCTTACAAAGGTTCAGCAGATTTAGGTATATATGGCCAGTATAACCTAACCTAATTTGGCACGGAGACCTCAATACACGGTTATAGCCGAGTTGGAAATAGGGCTCAAGCCGTTTCATCTTTTCGCAGTTCGACTTTAGTTGGAGGCTCCAAGTAATGCCAGTTCATGCTTGCTTTTCAAGAAAAGACGGACTACTGCAAAACCTTCACTGAATTCACGCAGAACTACAAGCTGGAATAGGAATCAATGAGATTAGACCCTTCCGACATATGCAGACTGGATCCATTTTTACACAGATGGATTAAAGATATCAGACTTGATAGTGGAGTTTACTCAAAGGAGCTTGGGATAACTAAATTCTTTCGTCTACCGGACTACTGTAGCGTTTTACAGGTGGAACCTGTTAATTATCTAGGCTTAACAGCACTCACCGTAAATTATATATATGTATTTATATCTTCACGTATAGCCAGGCATCACTTAGAGCCCTAGAATCTGAAACAATAAAATCAGAAACAGTAGAGAAGCGCAGCAAACCACTAAATACAATGACCAAGCAGTTCCCTCTCAATCTAGTATGAATACCAGCGCCCTTCAACACATCGGGCTACGAAATGGTGGATGAACTTGCAAGGAAGAGCACTCTCATCCGCTTCCACAATCATGCAAAAGTATTGGCGATCCGCTTCACGCTTGTAAATATGATCATTACAAGAGAGTTGTTCCTCGCCGATGCTAACTCAAAGTGGAAGAGTCTCAATAGTTGCATTGTGACCAAGATAATATGGCCGACGTGGAATATATAAAGGTTTAGAGAGCTCATCTGACTAAAAAGAAAGGAAATATCAAGAATGATTAGTCTTCTTATAGTGGATTTTCTATTAGGGAATCACGTTGAAACACTATGCCTACCATCAAACGACTTCTGCTAGAGTTTTGGAGCGGAAGAAGAACAATCAAAAAATTTTTAAAAATGTCTACATAAATTATTTTAACTCTTTTTAAAGAAAGAGAATCTCTTCAAGAAAAATAAGTAAATTCCTAAATAATTTACTAACTCACTTAACGTTTCCCAATACTGATTACGGCAGTATATTAAGATTACCAAACCCACCGTGCGATTCTTCTCACTAAAACACAACTCAAAATCCACTAAATCACATTTGAAGTGAAAATTACCACATTGAGTTAAGTTAAAACGAAACATAATATAATAAATAAAGTACATAAAGCTACATGCCGGAGTCAAAAAAAAAAAACAAGACTCACAGCCAGAGCCAGTCAACTACGTTCCACAGCTGAAATATGGCATCAAGTAAATATTTGATGACTTATAACGTGCCACGAAACGAAGGGTCGTCGGTCATTTGCCGCATGCCATACACACGTACATATATACTCGCCACTTACTTTCCTCAGCCACGCTCTCGCACACTCCTTCGCAGCCCCCCTCTCTCGGGCAATCCAGCCATCAATGCGTCGTTAAGTGTTCAGGGTTACGCGTTAAATGCCGTCTAAATTATAATTTATGGCAGTTTTTATTTTCGGCAGCCATGTAAATATGTATGTTAAATAAGTAAGTAAGTACAAGTTACAAGTTGCGCAACAATTTACCAACGATATGGCAACGCTACACAAGGCTGCAATTGGTTCTTACTTATGCCGAAGATTTTATGCCTTACTTGAAACGTATTTTCCAAAAATCTTTTTTATTCAAAAATGAGCTTTTGCCTTACAATTTTTGCAACATCTTTGAACTCGAAATTTTGTATATTGCTTAATTATTGCTATCAGTCATATAATTATGAAAATTATCTTGATCCGATTACTTTATCATAAAACTTCCTTACAACTGAGAGTTCAAAAATGAGCTTTTGGCTTATAATTTTCACAATTAAACATCTATGAATTTGAAATTTTGTGTACCAGTTACTTATTACACGTAGTTACTTTACTATGAAAATTGTTTGGATCTGGTTACTTTATCATATAGCTTCCATGCAACTACGTGCTCAAAAATCAACTTTTACCTTATAACTTTCACTAAAAGATGTCTTTGAATTTATAATTCAGTGTGTAGGCTACTTATCATTGATAGTTGCTTTATTACAAAAATTTTGGTGATCCGATTACTTTCACATGTACCTGCCATACAAATGAGTGTTCCAAAATTGGTTTTTCCCTAACAACTTCCGCAATTAAGTGCCTATCAACATGAAATTTGTTTTGCTGATTACTTGTCCCAAAAAATCTGTGTACACACAAAATTATTTTGATCCGATTACTTTATAATATAGCTCCCATACAAATTATAGTTCAAAAATTAGTTTTTTCCATATAAATTCCACAATTAAGTATCTATGAATATGAAATTTTATATATTAGTTACTTATAAAAAGTAGTGGCTTTACTATGAAAATTGCCGCTATCCGATTACTTTATCATATAGCTTCCATGGATTCAAAAATCAACTTTTACCTTATATTGTAACTATCGTTAAAAGATGTCTTTGAAATTATGATTTAGTGTGCAGGTTATTTATCATTGATAGTTGCTTTCTTACAAAAGTTTTGGTGATACGATTACTTTCACATGTACCTGCCATATAAATTAGTGTTCAAAAATTGGTTTTTGCCTCACAACTTTCGCAATTAAGTGCCTATCAACATGAAATTTGTTTTGCTGATTACTTGTCGCAAAAAATCAGTGTACACACAAAATTATTTTGATCCGATTACTTTATAATATAGCTCCCATACAAATTTTAATTCAAAAATTAGTTTCTTTCCAAATAAATTCCACAATTGAGTATCTATGAATATGAAATTTTGTATATTAGGTACTTATAAAAAGTAGTGGCTTTACTATGAAAATTATCACTATCCGATTACTCTATCATATAGCTCCCATATAAATGGATGTTCAAAAATTAACTTTTGCCTTATAATTTTCTCTTAAAAAGTTCAAAGAATAAGAAATTTAGTGTGCTGATTACTTATAATCGATTATTTACTTAGACTGAAAATTGTCAAAAAATGGTTATTTTAACACATATCTCCAATACAAACAATTGTGCAGAAATTAGTCATTACTTTACAGCTTCCGCAATTATGTAAAGTTAAATATGAAACTTAGTGTACCGGTTATTTATTAAAATTATTTACTTTACTGTGAAAATTATCAAGATCCGATTACTTAAACATAAAGTCAGCACACATATTATTTTTCAAAAATGAGTTTTTACTTGACAACTTCCACAATTATGTAAAGTTAAATATGAAACTTAGTTCACCAGTTACTTGTAACGATTAATTGCTTTACTGTGAAAATTATCAAGCTTAGATTATTTTGACACTTAGATCTCATACAAATAATTATTCAAAAATTAGTTTTTGCTTTACAACTTGCGAAATTAAGCACTTATGATTATGAAATTTGGTAAACCGGTTACTTATCATAAGTAGCTGCTTTACTGTGAAAATTTCCGTGATCCGATTACTTTATAATATAAGTTGCATACAAATTGTTATACAAAAATGCGTTTTTTTTTTTGCATAACTTCTGCAATTAAGGAGCTATGCATATGAAATTTGATATACCGATTACTTGTCATAAGTAATTGACTGCTCAAAAAAGAGTTTTTCAATTGCAATTTACCCTAATTTTAAAACTGTATTGAGCTATACTTCGTTACATGTAGGGTATAAACATTTGGCTTTGCTAAAGACAGCATTTCTGTTTTTTTTTTTTTTTTGTAATTTTTACATCAATTTTCATTTCTTTTCTTCATTTTTGCGGCGCGTAAAAAATAAACGAAGTGGATTTGCTGCTGACGCTCAAGTTGTTGTTGCTCTTGTGAGTGTATTGTAAAGTGTTGAAAGCAGGATTTACACTTGTTACTTTAATGCTACAGTTTATTTTACCAATTTTTTCAATAACTTGAAGAGGTGGCGGAGAGAGGAGAACGAGTTTACATGTATGTATTTTGAGTTGAGGGCCAGTGAAACATATACAGTACATATATACACAATGTGCATAGCTGGTATATATAATATATTTGACTTCAATATATTGGCATATCCTGTTTGCACATATACTTAACTGTTACACCAAAAATTCTAGCCACTCTGCCATGTACTGTTCATATATTTGTATATTGTATGTACGAGTATGTATGTGTGCACATCTGCGCTTGTAATAAATTTTCCGTTCCATATTGAACTTAATTGATTTATAAATGTTTGGGTCAATTGCCTTAAATGTTGGCTATATGGGAAATTGCTTATGCAGCAATTCGCTCACACTGCCCAGGATGTTAAGGATAATTCGAGCCACACATACATATACACATACATACACGTATGTATAAGCTAACAATTACTATGTTACATATTCGATAAGATATAGTATTTTTATATAAAATTCCATCGATTTGCTGTTAATATACATACACATACACGTATATATATATGTGTGTTTAAGTGTCTTTGCTGGCTTCTCTTGATTTGTGTTAAGTGGTTTTTTGGCTTTTTCACACCAAAAGGACTTTTTTGTTTTTTTTTTACACTTAACTTGTGTATCTGGCTTACCATGTGGCTTATATGAGTTTTTCATGTGTATAGGTAGTTATATGTATGTATGTATAAAAATGTTTTTGGTAAGTTTGTAAAAAATACATTTTTGCCACATTTTGTCTTATTGACTTCTCTACTGTAATGGTCTTTTTGGACTTAACAAGTTGATTGGAAAAATATTTCTTTATATTGCCGAATTTAGTGTGTATGTGTTTATGTGTGTGTGTGTGTAAGTAACCACAACTCAATTTATAGTATTTTAGTAGAATATTTTTGGTTTATTGAGCTAAAATTGCTGGCAGTAGAGAAAAGGCGATAAATCAATTAAAAGATGATATATATGTATATATGAGAAATTTAAATTTATTGAAATTTTCATACCCTTTTAAGCCCACATACATATATTCTTTCCAAAATAATTGAGGAGTAGTTTACTTTCATGGATATCCTTGAAAACACAATAATTTTCCAAATCCTTTCTGTGATTACTGCAATTATAAATAAATTTTAATTAATAAATAAATTATTGTAATAATATTAATTTTTATATAAATATTTTATTATTTATTATTATAACTTAATCTAGTCAACTAAGTAAAAATTTCCTCATGCCAAAGGCAACTCTCTTATATACAGAACACTTTAAGGATGTTACTCTCCAAAAGGATCCGCCCTTCAGTTTGACAATAAATATTTCCCCATTAGTAATCATTAGAAATCAAAGTAGCCGAATGATAACAGTGTATGCTATTTTACACAGGGTCACGGGCTCGAATCCTGACCATTTTAACATCCAAAATTATAGAAAAATCTTTTTGTAACTCAATTTTCCAATTAGGGAATGTTAACCCCTCCGAATGTATTCTTTATTATTATTTTTATTTTAAAAAGTCCTCGCGATGTTGCCAATTTTCATAGCTTCCTTTGTAAAGCCTTACAGTAGATATTCCTTGATATGTTGTAATGCATCTTATTGAATTTAATTCGGAAATAAAATGCTTTTTGGGTAAAAAATCTAGTTTTTCCAAAAAAAATGTTCCTTACAATGTTGCCAATTTTCAATTTTGCATGTATATATATACATACATAATAATTATATTATAAAAATAATCATTATAAGCAGCTGCGGAGCTTTGTAGACCCCAAACGCTTTCTCACCTTAAATCTACAAAAAGATTTTATAGAAAGTCTCTGGTTAACTTAACTTCAAATGAAGTGCTTATAAGCTATAACACTGGCTTGTTCTCACTCTTTTGGCTGACACTTGCTTATGGCAATTTCGTCACACTGCCCTATAATAAAATCTGTTAGTCCCGATCAGGTGCACTTGTTGTTCTTCAACCTTCAAATAGCTGCTTAGTCTCACGACCTCATTAAGACATTTACTACATATTTAAAAACCTTTCTAACTATGATGCGTTGCATAGACAAAGCATAATTTCGGTGTAGGTTATATAGTGAAACTAAATCTTCCTGTTATCGTTTTAGTTTAACACGGACCTGCCTAGCTTGATTTTCTCTACAGTTTTCCTAGTGCCTAAGTATCCTTCCCTAGGACAATCCAGGTGTTCTTGCAGAATGTTATTGGAGGTTAAGTAAGAATAGATAGGAATAGCTACTAATGAAGAATACATCGATTTCTCTTAGCACAGAATGAAGCACATTATAATCGACATTCCTGGCCTCTAGACTTCGCTATCCAAGTACTTCTATTCTTCGATTACTTTAACTATATAAATAACCATACATCAGCTACCTTAAATGGACCATTAAGGGAGGTGGTATCGAAATTTGGCGACCTAACGCAGCTCAGAGCAAAGCAGTCGTATATGATATGAGGGAACGTTTCATGGTAGTCCTCACCTTTTGAGTTTTTAAAGTATCTAGTCTTTCTACCTATGGTGCTATCTAGATTTCTACGGCCTTGGAGATTTTCTCTCTATTTAAGTATTTATATTTTAAGTATATTTCTCAAGATCTTTCTATATCCACGTTTGGCCACGTTTTTCTAGATAACTGGCAAGTGGAATTCTTAAGGAACCTGTTTCCACGTTGCAAGAGGCATAGTAATGAGTTCTTTATCGATTGTGCTATGTGCGCTTTTCCTGCAGAGATCGGCTAAAATGCGTTCTGCTGCCGCCTTGATAACAAAGGTCGATGAAAATCGAAGCAAACGATCAAGCAGAGAATTCATGCGAAGATTTCATGAGAAGATATTAATAAAAACTCTAATCAAATTACGGTATATTTGTGTGCATTTCCATACTGTCAACAGGATTATGGTAGTAAGTAGTCCATTTTTTCCTGTTGGGAATCAGTGAGCTTTCTTTCGCCTTTCCTTTAGAATAAAACCAGTACAAACTTATTTGATTTGACGGAGGATCCACAACGTCTAGCCGAAATGTAATCCTTTTTGAAGAATCCCCTTCCTCAGTGTGCATAATGGAAGAACTTGCCTTTATACGCTCTTGCGACATCATCGTTGTGGGCAATAATTTTGCTACCCATACAATCCTTTCCTGTAAACGGCGCGAGTTCACTGTGCGGCTTCAAAACTCTAACATTCTCAAAAATTCATTCTAAAGAGGCAACAGAATTTCAAATTCTTATTTGGTCTTCACTTTCAGACTTGGAACCGTAAGTTGTAAAACACTCTTCCTAGCTATCATTTCTATTCTTATCATATTTTTTTACAGTGTTCCTCAAGCCTAGGCGTTTTCCTCTTGGACCATCGTAGAGCCTTGAATAAATTGCGTTCTTTGAATTGAATTTATATATTTGGATGAAAGGAGCTCCTAACTGAAATTTAAGTGTTTCTGAGAGTCCATTTTTCCCAATGAAGCCCATCTTCGTGAATTGCTCCACATGTTATTCAATTATTGTTGCTTTCGAGATCTTTGAGTATTATGCGGTCTTTACATTCAGCTTATCAGTCACATCTTTGATGTGGCATCTAATAGCAAATCCATGTCCATAACTCTAGGAAAACTAGCAGCTTGGCTTGACTTCAATTTTCACTACTTCATTGTTTCATATGTCGGTGGTATCCTTCTCTTCTACCTTCTTCATATCCTTGGCTCTGGATCAGTAGGGAATATTTCTGATTACGTACTTCTACTTTTCCATCTGAAGTGTCCAAAGGCTCCGAATGACATTAGTCAAGTAGTTCTGGTATTTTTTTCAGTTCCTACACAGATTATAAGTATTGTTCTCCCAAAATCAGAAGAGAGAGGGAGAGAGCGATATTTATGACAGTTCTTATCTTCTTAATATCTTTTTAGCAAAGAAATTTCTACATTTTTTGCTATTAAATATCACAGAATAAATTAAAAACTTTCTCAAGAAATTCAGCAAAATCCCACTAACTTTTCTCAGAGCAGGTTTTCCCGCCGATTGCTCACTCTCACGCTTCTTTATAGCAAAAAAAAAAATAAAATAAAAACAAACGAAAATAACAAAACTTGGAAGAAACGTCCATCGCAACGCCAAGCAGATAATTGCATTCCGCGTTGGTTAAGTGCAAAAATGCAACACGAAACGTGCAAAATACGAGCTCAAGCAAAGAGAGAGAGAGAGAGATATCAAGCCAAAGATGACAGACGACGACGACCAAAATGAACACACCAACATACCCACACACATATAACTACATAAGGATAATAAGGATATTTAGTTGATAGAAGACAGAATAGAAATGCAGAACAGCTGCAACGAAGCATCTTAATGACATTTGAAGCAAGCGAAAGGAGTTGAAGAACAAGACGAAGAAGAAGAAGAATATGAAGAAGAAATTGAATTGATTATGCGGTAATGGAAGCCAGCGTTGAGAGCATAAAATAACACAAAAGAGAAAAACAAAAATCAAATAAATTTTGCAGAAAACAAAAGAAGAAAAAATAAAAAAGAAACAGAAACAGAAAAGCGCAAAAAAAGTATGAAATAAAATTGCGATAAATAAAAAAGACGATATGAAGAAAGTTTCAGCTGCTAATAAAGTCTTGGCGCAAGTTTCAGATCAACCTTAGTTAGATATGTACGTGGTTTTCATTTAATGCGCGAAATTAACTAGTTTACGCTCTTTTTACGAGCCCCCCAAACCGCTCCCGCCATAGCAGAAGAAGAAGAAGAAGAATGTGCGCAGCGTGTGAAAGAGATTGGCGATTATTCGTGTGATAATAAAAGTAGCGTGGAAATTTAATAAATATGAAAGTGATGTATCCTCTAGAAGTGAGCTGTGAGATGGGAAAATTAAGTGTCGCAAAAAATATTGAAGAAGAAGAAGACAAAATGTCCTTGGTTAAGCGAAAAGAATCCATTTTATTGAAGAATTATTCCCTTTAGGAAGAAAAAATCTTAAAATTTAAAAAACCAAAAATTCTAAGACAATAATTCAAATACACTACAAAATTTCAAAATTGTTGTTTGGACTGAGTAAAAATTTAAACTTTTGTGAAGACTAAAAATCAAAAGTTTGTTCTTTCAAAAACCGAACATCAATTATTTTATATCGAAAAAGTCAAATCAGGAAAAGAAGAGAAGCTTTGTTTTACATTTATTCGATTTCAGTGATGTTCATCAAAAACAGATTGTATGGAAACTTTTACATATGGCAGTTTTCAAAATTTTCAACAAAAATATTTCATCATTAACATGTACTCGTATGGTGCACATCTAATTTCATATTTTTTACTACTTTTTTAAAGAGTTTTAGTTGAAAAACTCGTTTTTGAAAAATCATTTGTTTGGAAAGTGTGTGTTATTCTTGCTCGATTTCAGCGATATTTCTTATAAGTATTTTTAGTTTATAATTATGTATGCACAAACTAAATTTCTTGCTTTTAGATGCCAAAACGTTGATGTTTTGACTCAAAAAACGCTTTTTTTAACAGTAAATTGTATGGCAGACATATTACATGGTTTTCCAATATCGAAAATTTCTCTCATAAATATTCTTCCAACAATATGTTTGCTGAGTGAAAAATTTCGTATTCCAAACTGCTTTTTTAGAAGAGTTTTAGCTCAAAAACTCATTTTTGAAAAATCATTTCTATGAAAACTGTGTAATATATTTGCTCGATTTCAGCGATATTCCCTATAAGTATTTTTAGTTTATAATTATGTATGCACAAACTAAATTTCTTGCTTTTAGATGCCTAAACGTTGATGTTTTGACTCAAAAAACGCTTTTTTAACAGTAAATTGTATGGCAGCCATATTATTTGGTTTGCCAATATCGAAAATTTCTCTCAGAATATTTATTCTTGCAACAAAATGTTTGCTAAATGAAAAGTTTCGTATTCCAAACTGCTTTTTTAGAAGAGTTTTAGCTCTAAAACTCGTTTTTGAAAAATCATTTGTATGAAAACTGTGTGATAATCCTTGATCGATTTGAGTGATATTCGCTATACACATTTTTTGGATATAATTATGTATGCACAAACTAAATTACTTATTTTTTTATGCCTAAAAGTAGTGAGTTTGACTCAAAAACGCATATTTTAAGAATAAGTTGTATAATACTCATCTTATATGGTTTTCCAATTTCAAAAATATTACTCATAAATATTCACCCAACGATATGTATGCTGACTGAAAAGTTTCGTTTTCCTGTCTACTAAATTTTAAGAGTTTTCACTCAAAAACTGATTTTTTAAAAATCAATTGTATGGCAGCAATATGTTATAGTCACCAGAATTTGTTAAAATTCACTATACATATTTTTACTACATATATGTATGCAAAAAACAATATTTTTTGTTTTTAGCTGCTTGATTGCGGGAGTTTTGACTCAAAAACGCATTTTTCAACTGCATGTTGTATGGTGGCCCTATGTTTCAATTGTTCGATTTTAAAGATTTTCAACAACAATATTTCTGCCACAATTTGTATATCAAATACCAAATTTCGCATGCTTAGCGGCTAAAGTTTCGAAGTTTTCGCACAAAAACTCATTTTTGAACCACCCATCGTATGGGTGCAACGTGTTAAAATCATTCAATTTTGTTAATTTTCATTATAAATATTATACTTGGGTTGGTTAACTTTAGCACATGATGAATTTATTAAATATTTGCGCTAAAGTAAAAAAAAATCGAAATATTCAAAAATAGTTGATTTTAGAAAAATT
This sequence comes from Ceratitis rosa, assembly GCA_037013455.1. Taxonomy (NCBI): domain Eukaryota; kingdom Metazoa; phylum Arthropoda; class Insecta; order Diptera; family Tephritidae; genus Ceratitis; species Ceratitis rosa. Next base: position 4,472,845 of record JAWMAG010000011.1, on the reverse strand, counting down.
TTTAAATTTGCGTCTAATATTTTCTATAAAAATAAAACATCGATTCTGATTTTTAAAAGCATTTTACGCTGGTGAAAGGTATAAAATAGAAAGCCCCCTCCTCACCCACCCCTCGAACAGTCAGCTCAAATAAACATATGTGAAGTTTTCCCGCTGATTTCGTTTTTTCTTTTGTTTTTTTTTTGTTTATTTTCCTCTCTATTCTACGCCAGCAACGTGACAATAAGTCACGTTTTCAATTGTTGTGTAAAATACCCGAGCGTATGTGGGTATGTGTGTGTATGTGCGCAAGATAAAAATGAAAATTGGCAGCAATGCAGCTGTGGCTCACCGAAAATAAAAGGAAATGCGAGGAAAACTAAAAAGGAATTTGATATGCAAGCAGCAAATATGCGTTATAAGCATGTAAATTCATTTCGAAAATAAATGCGAAACAATAAAAAAATACATATACTTTACTCACACTCTTCCGCTCGAGCGCAAAGATTCTTCGCAGCAACTCAAGTGAACGTCCAGCCAAGCCAGCGTGAGCCAAGAAGATTTGAAAACCCATTTCACGCTTTAATGATTTGGCATTGAAGGGCGTTGAATAGTGAAAGCAGCCAATTACGGTAAAAAAATATATAACAAATGTAAACACACACATTAGCAATAACAATAAAAAAGCAACAACTATAAAATTTCATTTCATCAACTTATACAAATGATATGCGCTCAGCAACGGAAAAGAATGCTAGTTTCACCGTTAGTTGACAGCTAGTAGAAACTAAAAGTGATGGAAAACGGAAATGTATATTTGTATGTATGTGTGCGGGCGTCAATCTTCCTCTCATTTTTGAAAACAACTTTCACCTCGCTTTTCTCTGGTAATGGAATACTCGTATCGCCAGTTGCCTATTGTTCACTTTAAGTCTCAGCTGTTTTCACGCTGTCATCATCAACGGTGTCAGTACCACCGCCGCCAGTTGCAGTTTAACTCCATTTCAGCTCTCGCCGTCCAAATTTCTGCAAGCGCTAAAGGCAGAAGTGTCATCTGGCTGTCACACCATATCCTTTTACGACGTTCGCACCTACAGCAGCTTGGATCCATGAACATTTACGTTGCGTCGACACGCTTTAACTGCCATCCGGCTTTATATTTGTGGATTTTCATTTCATTTGTTGCTTAATTTCTTTCTATTATAAAACAATATTTTTTTTAGAGATCGTTGAAAATATCCACCGCTCGAGAAGGCTCCTAGATGTGATGCGGGGACTTAGCTGAATCAGCAATCAGTCCTTTTCTATATGAGGTAACACAGCAGCTGCTCTAGCTCTAACAGTGACCACGAACCGCCACTCTCTAATCCATTGGACGAATTGCAGCTAGGGAGTAATCTCGACTGCATTGTAACAGAGTTCTCCTGAAACCGGGCCGCTTCATGGAGTAACGCTGCTCTTACCATGGTGAGGGGTGCTACTGCGGTGAACTAGTTATTGCCCCATACAATGCCTTGACCTCTACGTATGCTTAGTTGGCTTTGTGGTCATACGAACAAGTTGAATACAAACCAAACTAAAGAAAAAAATATGGATGAGAAGGAAAGGAGAAGAAAGGTAAGAAAAAAGAGACGAGGAGGTCGGACATTTGAGTCACTAAAAGAAATGTAGAGCGAAGACTTCGACGAAGGAAGTAAGATCACAGCGAGCTCCACAAGAGAAGAGTGCAAAATTAAGATGCTAAGGAAGCCTTATCGCAATATAATGCACTAAGTATAGTACAATGACTAGGAGCTGCAGTCGATCCAACACACAACTGGTGTAGACACCGCTTACGCGATTATAGCCGAGTTAACAACATTGCGCCATTCGTTTCTTCTTTTCGCTGGCTGGCGCCAATTGGAAATACCGAGTACAGCCAGGTCCTTCTCCACCTGGTCTTTCCAACGGAGTGGAGATCTTCCTCATCCTCTGCTTCCAGCGGCGAATACTGCATCGAATAATTTCAAAGCTGGAGGGCTTTCATCCATTCGGCAGACATAACCTAGCTAGCGTAGCCGCTGTCTCTTCATTCGCTGAACTATATCTATGTCACTCGTACAGCTGCCTATCGTTCCATCGTCTGCGATATTCGCCGTTGCCAACGCTCAAAGGATCATAAATCTTACGCAAAACCATTTTCTCGAAAACTCTGTTAATACTAGTCCTTAGATAGACGAAGTTTATTATCTACGACCTTCGTACTCACGCATCTCGTCCTCTTTCTTTTTTTTTGTCGGCAAATGCACCTTGCTTTCCTCTTCAGTTCTCGATATCTATCCCATCCCACTCGTGTTGTGGTCGATTGCAAAGTTGCGAGGTAGGCTGTATGTTTTTTTTCCACTGCGACACGGCAGTCCTCAACATACCAGCTGCTGTTCCGACCTTTCTGTAGTCCAATAGTTTCGATTGCAGCTGTACGCAGGGAGTTTGCAATGCCGTCCCACAGTTCCCCTATGCCGAGTTGCTGATGAGTGCTCTCATAGAGCAGGTGTGCAAGTCGAGTAGAAAACCGCTGGTGTGATTGCAGCTTTTCGACGTCGAACTTTCCTTGTGTTTGTAGACGGGCGTTCTTCGATTTACAGAGGCGGTTGCGTATCTTCGCGGCAACAAGAAAGTGGTCCGAGGCGATGTTTGGTTCTCGGAGTATACGCACGTTAAGAACACTGGATACATGTCTACCGTCTATCACAACATGATCAATCTGGTTGAAAGTTTTTCGATCTGGAGACAGCCAAGTAGCTTGGTGAATTTTCTTGTGCTGGAATGTGAGGCTAGAAGAGACACAGCTTAAAGCGTAATTGTCTCGACTAATTGAATTTTTGGAGCATATTTTATGTCAAATAATATAATATTATGAAGAGCTAGTCAGCATTCATCCGAAAACATTGATTTGTCCTTTAATGAGACTTCAGCTCATGATGGAAAGATAGGTATCTACAAGCATTCCTTATGCTCTGAAAGTGAAAATTTTCTAGACTCAAACTCGTAATACTCTCTACCAGCTCTCAAAACAGCAAAAGTCATAAGCTATATCATTCCAAAACCCATTACCAGAAGTAGCTCAAGGAACTAGTATATATTTAACATTTCATGACAATGTGTGTTAGGAAAAATGAAAAAGTGAAATAAAAGTGGAATTTTTACTAATATTTTCTATATCCTTGCCAAATACCAGCTTCTGCCAAGCATTTGCATGCCACATTTCACTGTTAAATCTGAAGTATTTACATTTTCAATTGTTGTTCACTTGAAGTAACCGGAAAAAGGAAAAAGTAGCTAGAGTATTTGAACTTGAAAAAAGAAAGAAAAACATGAAACATACATGACACGAATTTGGCTAGACATGTTGGGTATATATATGAGAATATTTGGATATTTGTAAATGTATGTAGTGGTATGCATATCCTTGAATGCATATCCTTAAATTTTGTAAAAATATTGCATTTTAAAGCCCAACCTACGAGTATGACGTGAAACGCATGAGAACAAAAATATTTACTTCTATTTGCATTAGGTTTACTTAAACAGAGATGCCGCTACGTGTCACAAAAGTTCTTTTCAGGCGACATGCCTAAGAACGTCTAGAGAAAAAATTGTACTTGAAGATCATCATCCTTCCATTTTCTGCGGTATTTAAAGTAGCGTGACCACTAGAACTGGTTCGGTAGTAGTGCGTGCTACTGACTGCCAATTGTGTGTACTAAATCCGAGCAGATCAAGTGGAAGTAAAAATCTATTTCCACTTGCTCTTGCTACCCGACAAGAAGATCAATACCATATCATCTATCTCTTCCGTCAGAGCGAGGACACAGTTAACGTTGGAAAATGCCACTTCTGGCTAGACGTAGGTATACCGGGTAGCCCTCGACATCAGGATCTCTTTCCGAACACAAAACGAGCACCTTTTCGAAATTACCATCAATAACCATGGGTATGGCGTCAGAGCTACTGCAGGAAGTAGGCTATGAAAGAGAGCGAATATACTTTTATGTAGATAGCGAAGTCAAGCCATTAAGGCCTTACTTTCATGAAAAGACTATGCTATGAAAAGACAGTCTGAGAAAAGAAGGATTCATATTGACTGGGTACCAGGTCATATGGGCATCAAAGGGAATGAGATAGCTGGGCTGGTATCGTTTCAGAACAGGACGTAATTATGGTCTTACCGGTTAGACACAGGGAAGTGAAGCAAGCGCAAGAAGTAATCTTGCTTCGTAAGCCGAATAGACGAGCGAACGATTGTAAAACCGCGAAAGCAGATGATGCGAAACTTACAAAGTTTTTACTAGCGGAGAAGAGACTGGACCTAAAGCTGTTAGTAAGGTTATTGACGAGGCATTAGGTTTTTGGCGTCTTTCATATCTTTAATCTTATTGCGCTCGCCCCTCGGCAGGAAATATCAACCCCTCCGAGGGTGTTTCTGACATCCAGACGCAAAACCACAAATTGGAGGAGGAGCACGGTCGAAAATCGCTTCAGTGATTACAAAGCGCCAATTATATATATAATGGACGCTGAAAAGCTATATGATCTTCAGTCAGCAATGCTCAAAGAGCCCAAACGACTATTTTAATTTGCAAAGAGCACAGAAATGGTCTTCAAACTAGAGACAGTCATAAAACGTAACCGTTAACAATTTTTTGGTTAGGTTAGGCGAGGTCGCGCTGGTCGAATCCCTGGGGTGCTCAGTTTATCCTCACCAAATGAGATCAACTTCTGTCTGCTTAGCGCTGAGCACTCGGAGATACGTGCTATTTTGCCAGCCAGACCCAATTTAAAGGCATACGACGCTAAGAGGATATGCCCCATTAACAGCAGTAGTTGTAGCCTGGAGTATGGCGTCTTAGTTGTTAGTAGAAACCTAGTAAGCTTGGCTTCGTTTTGCTCGTTCCCGAAACCTACTAGTCAGCCTGGGTCCTTGTTACGGCTAGCTTTCATCACTTGAGGAGTAATAATTTGGGAACTCTTATTTTTTTATCTTTTTTTATCTCAGGGAAGGTCTAAAAAAAGGTATTTAGAAAATGCTCAACCCAAGAAAGGAAAGGGTTTGATCGGCCTATGCTGGGATTATTCAACACGGCGGCTTATCATGCCGCGAAAACTCTTGCTCCTCTTGCAGAGATTACCTATATTCGCTGAAGTATAAGGAATTTTAGAGACACGTTTCGAAGGTTGGTGCTCGTACTCTCACGACCTCTTCATCCAGCTTGTCAAATTCGTAGTTACAATGAATTTCGGGATGGAGCGCAATAAGTTTCTTACAATGAGCAAACAAGAAAAATCCAAGAAATCTGGATTTTTATAAGCCTTTATTTCATGTGAGAGAGACTGACACTCCCTTCCGTGGGGCGAGGTAAAAAGAACAGTAGCATAAACTTAGGCTACTGCGGAGGCGAGTTCCGCGTCAACCCAACTAAATTGCAATTTTCTCGCAATTGTTGTAAGCAGCTGTAGACTGTTTACCAAAGTATAAGCTCATATGGAAATTCTTTTATATTTATGTACGTGTCCCAACAAGTCTACACGTTTTCACCGCAAACAAAACAAAAATTTGGCAAGCAAAAGCCATTTTTCTTCTACCACTTTACCGCCTGACTACAGAACTGTCACAATGATTTCTCTTCTCTCACACACTCTCTCCCTCTCTCTCTTTTCTCATATTGTATTCATTCTTGCTGCAAGTTATATTTTTAACGCGGTCTTATTTGTTGTTGTTGTAAATATTATTATTGCTACTGTTGTAAAATGGAACAATATAGCACCAGAGTACACGTTTATATATGTATGTAAATATGTAAGTACATGCATATAGGTACATATGAGAATATTCTCTAAAGTACCGCTTTCAATGTCACTGTCAAGGCGGTGGTAGAGGAAGAGAAAGAGAGAGAGCCCGTGGTGTGCGTGTAGAGCAATCGAAAGTGGGGTAGTGGAGAGGAAAAGAGTTGCCACCGCATTGGAATTGGTATGCAGACTATGAAAGCGCACAAACTCGCATACAAATGGAAAAATAAAAACAAAAAAGGAAAAAGTATTTATTTATAAGCTTGTATTATTTGCATGAGCAGCTGGTTGCATGAAGTCAACATGAAGATGCATAAATAAAGGGTGTTTTTTCAGACATTATGTTTTCAAGCAAAAATAAAACACATACATTTTAAGCTATTATAAAGATAGGGTTTGCCATTACATTTCAAAAATTATTTTGGCAGGTGACCGCCGCGGTTGACAAATAAAATTCCAACCGAGAGGCTCAATTTTGGACCACTTTTTTCAGCAATTAGGGCCGTATATCAGAAAGGTTTCATTCGTCTCGGAAAGCGACTTTACATAACATCGTACGATCTTCGAGGCCACACCACAGCCCCACGACGGAAGATAATGTGCTCACCAATAGTTTCCTTCAATAAAATTATGGTCGTAGATAACTTCGTCTATCTTGGTACCAGTATTAACACCAACAATCAACAAATGTCAGCCTGGTAATCCAACGCATAATCACTCTTACCAACAGGAGAGGTCCTCTCTCGGCGAACGAAAACCAAACTCTACAAGTCGCTGATATTTGGCGCAGAGGCATGGACGATGTCAATATCTGATGAGTCGGCCCTGGGAGCTTTGCGAACGATTTATGGTCCTTTGGGCATTGGCAACGGCGAATACCGCAGACGATGGAACGATAAGCTGTACGAGCTATATGATGATATTGACATAGTTCAGCTAATGAAGAGACAACGGCTACGCTGGCTGGGTAATGTCGAATAGATGAAAGTACTCCAGCTTTGAAAATATTGGATGCAGTACCCGCTGGGAGAAGCAGAGGAATGGGAAGACCCAAACTCCGTTGGAAGGATCACGTGGAGAGTGACCTGGTTTCACTTGGTATTTCTAACTGGCGCCAGACAGCGAAAAGAAGAGAGGAATTGCACGCTAATATTAACTCGGCTATAATCGCCAACGCCATTGAAGAAAAGTTAAAGTCTGTTTGTTATGAAAGGACAAACCAAACTGAGTATAAATCAAGTACCAGCTTTCAAAAAGACTAAACAAAGAAAAAAGTGTTTCCTCCTTGAAAACCACACCACTATAAAACACCCTTTACATACACGTCGCAGCTATTTTTCATTCGATTTTTCTTAACCTTCCTTATCGCTCTTTCTGGCTAAAAAAAAAATATTTTTTGATCTAACTATGCTGAGTTAACGGTAACAAATGCAGCTGTGTTCACATATTTTTTCATTTTTTTTTTAATATTTTTTATTTTTTGAGTACTTCTCTTGCAGTTTTAATCTTTTCACTCTCTTTCTACTACTTTTAATAATATGAAAAATATAACTTACCGAAGTTACTCTTTTGAGTGACATTTATGCGATTATGCTAATACAAGTTTACCAGTTACTAACTGTCAGTTAGTGGGCACTTGCCACCGGCCAAACAACGCACCTGGCCATCAGCTACTATACCACCAAGTACAAAAACAAGCGCTTAAGAGTACACTTCGCTGCGTAAATGCCTGCCGCATGCAACACTGCATCAGCATTGCAACCTTGCTGTCAAGTTTATGTGCTCTCAAAGTGAACTCTAACTAAACTTCCTGACATGCACGCTTACAACTAGTTGACATACATAGCACCTCAGTTGACATCAAACTCACACTCTTCTCCTCTCTAGTGTGCTTTTCTCTACTCCCTCCCACCTTAACTACTCTCCATTTGGGAGTATTTTTCTTCTGCGGGAATTGAAGTCAAACAACTATTAAAACTAACGAGTTTTTAAAACTTTTCTTTACCTGTACCTCTGCTGCTTATATAATATCTTTTTTAAACGCATTTTTATCGCAAAACCATTTTTCTTATGGTTAGAACTTTTAAAAAATCGTGTAAAGTAGAATAAAAAAAATGGAAAAATATTACGAAAGTCAACAAAGTTCGAATACTTTTATTTTTCAATGTTACTTTGCTTGCACAAATTTGCATAAACTCGTAAAAATGAAAGTAAGCGGAGGAGAAGCAATAGGAAAAAATAAGATTTTTATTATTATTAAATCGAATAACCTTTATATGCATACCACAGCCAACTTCACTATACTCGCATACTATTAAATGAGCGAGCATTATTCCTCTTTTAAGCAATTCTGTCTCATAATTTATCTCTTTAACTAAAGTTGTGGGCATTGAGAGTTCTCTATGTATTAAAAATCAGATCTTTCGACGGGGTGGAGCTGTAGCCAGAGTTTTCGTACGTGGACTGAATACATATAAAGCATATGTCAGATATTTCAGTGTACAAATCTAAATGGACAGAAGTTTAATCTAATGAAATATCCACACTTGAGTTCTGTCAGAATTATCCGGTTCTCAATAAATAGTTCGAACTCTTCGTCTGTGTTGGGCAAAGTTGAGCCAGAACTATGCCAGATTTATTCTCTGGAATAGCATTTCGTTTCAGTATCCTTGAGAGAATGTCTAAGACTACAAGTCTAGCAAGTTATTTTACGGAGTCGATGGTGAAAACAAACTTTCTCATTTGTCATATAGTCATCAGGGCGTGTCATAGTCTGAATTTATACTAGAGGGCTCAACCCTCGTTCTCAGTATCCAGCACCCACCTAAGCGCCGTGTAGGTTATGACTCACCATCCGATAATATTTCTTTCCACAAGCGATGACAACTAGCAGTTTGATGATTTTATTGTGGCTCAATTACCGAGTGGCTATTTTGAAAATTATAGAAAATTAATTTGTATAATTGCGGTCACCCTTCAACAGGGAATATCGAGCCCACCGAGTGTATATCCGATATGAAATAAAGGCTCTTCATAAAAATTCATCGGCATTCAAAGGTGGCTTAAAATAAACTGTAGATCTCACCATTTGTTGGAAAAACATCAAGACATTTTGAAGAAGCTCGGCCGAAAATCGCTTCAGCGGTTACAAATGCCTTGGTTATAGGCCGACATTTAGGGTTTACAATGCCAACTGCGAGAATGATCACCTCGGTTTTCGAGGGCATAATGTAAAGCACCTCGCGATGTGACAGCGGGAATATTCGATGAAGTGATAGCTATACTTCAGACTCTAACCTAATTTCGCTTACAGAATCACATAGAAAATCAGTCTTCCTTTTGTTGGGAAGGTCTTTTTTTGAATAACTTTCAAGTATGGATCGAAAAAGTAGAGATGTAAGATCTCAGTGTTTGTTGTTCACTGGGATATTCTGCTCTATTATGTTCTCAGAAATCTGTAAAGTGGAGGAAAGTGAAGGAAAGTGTTTGTCGATTCTTGGAGAGCATAAACTTTTGTCTAATTTTAAACTTATCATGGAAATCTGAATGGTATTTGTATTTAAAAATAGCTAGAAGGAAATATCTTCTCTCGAAGCGCAACCACCAAGCAGATACCACCAGGCTGACTATTCCAAGTAAACTGATACTAAAAGTATGTAAATATATAAAGATAGGATGTCATGCAATAGAAATACAGCTCAGTTTGTTGGAAAAGTAGCGAAACTTGAGCGAGGAAGAACCGAAAAAGGTGGCAAAGCAAAAGTTCCCTGAAAAGTGAGGATGTTTCTTAGGTTATAGAAGCCCTTGACACGCAGAACTGTTATGGGTTTTCTTCATATGATATCTTACTAGTTACAGAAATACTGGGAAGAAGAAAACGTACACGTATGCCCATCACTTATGTAACTGCGCTCTACTAAGTAGGACAAACCTTTTTTATATGAGAACCATTATAAAGGGTGGTCCATTTCTACTTATTTAAAGAAAAAACACAGAAAATTCAAATTTAATGGGGAATGATTATTATTACTCGAAAGAACAATCTTTGGCATTTCTTTTTTGAAGATCATCTCTCTCAAATGTTGGTCGCAGGTACTTCCAGATGGTCCATCCGTTGAGTCCAATTTTTGGTGACTCGTTCGAGCATTTCGACTGGTAACTGGCGAATGACATACGGGATGTTTTACTCCAAGGCCAAAATCGAAGCGGGTTTCTCCGCATAGACTTTAGACTTTACATATCCCCACAGGAAAAAGTCTAACTGTGTGATATCACGCGATCTTGGTGGCCAATCGACCGGCCGAAAACGTGAAATTATCTGTTCACCAAAGTGTTCCATCAATAAATCCAATGATTGATGGGAAGCGGCGCCACACCAAATGTCGCCGAGATCACGAGCTTCCATTTCAGGCATCAGATAGTCGGTTATAATGGCGCGATAATGGTTCCCATTGACGGTTACGTTCTCACCGGCATAATATTGAAAAAATATGGACCGATGATTCCACCGACCCACAAAACCAAACCAAACCGTTGTTTTTTCTGAATAAAATCGTAGCCCTTAATCTCTTAAGGTTGGTCATCGTCCCAAATGCGGCAATTTTGCTTGTTGATATACCCATTAAGCCAGAAATCGCTGAATAAAATTCGGCTCGAAAAGGTCGGATCTTCTTGGAACTTTTCAAGAGCTCAGAGAGCCAAACGATGTCGCATGGGAAGGTCACTGCGTGCTGGACGACATCTATTCGGTCGAAAATTATCCAATAATGTATGCTGGGTCTCAAGATATGTGATGGTGTTGCGAATAGTACGCTCAATAGGCCGATTATGTTGACCATATGTTGAGCGAAGCTCCACCTGTTTCCAGATGATTTTGGATTGCAGTTGCCCTACTAAACGACCTTCAAAATACCATAGGCAGTCCTAGTGTATAGAGGACCAGCAGGAGTTATGGATCTACTCTACCTCAAGATTTTTCGATGTTCTCGCACCAGCAACTAGTGTCCCTACTCCAAATCCATTTATTTGCATATCTTTTTATTTAAAAATGCATGCACATAACCAACACACATTGTATTCTAAGCACATGTTCGTATTATAATTCACTTCATTATGAGTCCGTCTCTCATTCCAAAAAATTTCCTTTCCTTGGTAATTTGTATGAATTTTAAAACTTCTATTTTCTTTTCCAATCTTGTTTATCATTGTTTTCACAACCTTACCTCCTCTGGGTAGCCATCCATCCGTCCATAAAAGCTGCTTTGTTCTTATTAACTTTACGTTTCTGCGAAATGGCAAATCTACATAAATCTGCGCCAAATCATTTACCAATTTCTAAGTTTTCGCCCCCAACTCCAGTTTCGTTCTTTTTCTGTGAGTCTTTATTATTCTCATTTTTTCTTTATTTTTCTTTCTACCTTTCGTTTTAGCAGAGGAACAGCGCTCCCGTTGGCTTCTGTCTTGGTTTTGTGCGCTCACGTAGCAGCTATAAAAATCTCTGCAAATAAGCAAATCATATTTTCATAACTTTTCACTCTTGCGATGGCCACGAAAATTGCCAATTCTTTGATTGAAAAATCCGAAATTTGCTTAGCAAGCGATTGAACTGCTTGGCGGGACAAGAAGAAAATCCATAATAATGTTAATCGAATTGCATTAGCAAGAAAGTTTTGGAATGAAAAGATGTGCTTTTTTGGAAAGATTTTGCATAATTTTGGAAAATTTATTAAATAAATTGATAAAAATAAAGAAATTGCGATAATTAAAAGCGCCTAAATTTAGTTTGAGAAAGTGCACACCTGTTCGATATTGTAACTCTCAAGAGGGGCAAGATTCCCTTAAAATATATCAGGCCTAATCCATTCCGATTCTACTACAACCGTGCCTGAAGAAAACCAGACCAAGCATCTCCTAAATCTTTCATAAATGTAAAATTATCTCAGAAAATCGATTTCATCCATGGCAACTGAAATCCACAATTCCTTTCAATAGTCGATAACTGAGCAGTCTGGATTTTGGTTCAACAGACAACTAGCCTTCTCGTTATGTTCTGCAGACTAACTCTCCTGTAAAAGAGGAAGCCCGTCTCTAAGCTGAGATCAAACCGGAAAAGGTTGCGGGAACAATAAGTGAATTTCTTAGATTACACGAGTCTTTGTATGAGATGAGACGCGGCTGCCCTAAGGCACTGAGTAGGAGAAGGCCACGATATTTGACAATCAATATTCTGTAAGATTTGTTAGAAAAGCCTAGTATATAGAAGACAAATCATGATACTTTAAAGCTCGAGTTCTTACCAACAAAAGAACATTCAGTCTCTTATTATTCCAGGCACTTGTGGAAGAATGTACTAACGGTGGGTCTTGGAGTGGGGTAAGTAAGGAAAAATTAGGGCCAAAGGCTTACTTTCCCCGCATCACAATTCGGGACTTCTGCTACTGTCGTGCAGCATTTGCTTCAAGCATACCAACTATATTCTATTGAATGAGAACCGCTCTTTCAGCTCCTCAATCGTCAAAACGTCATGATTAAAAGATCGGTTCCATCTTTGGTAATAAAGGTAATAAATTTTGAAAATCTCCTATGATTCCTGGTTTATTCCAATTAATTTTCTTGCGTGCCCATGTGCTTTGGGCTAGAGTTTGGTGCCACGTAGAAGATATGATGTCTCGCTCGGCTGAAGGCCGGGCACTCGCAAGGCTAATGCTCTAAAGTTAAGTCCTTTGCTGTGCATGCTCTGGAGCAGCAAATTTCACCTTACCTAGTTTTTGAAAAAGCTAACATCAGGTTAGAGACCCCACGAATATATCTATAGCTTAGTGTTAAAAACAGTTTGGTCTGCCTGTAATCCATACTGTCCCACAGGGTACACTCTACATTGCAACTGGAGCATTTTCCTCAATTAAAATTTGAAGGCATTGAAAGATCTGAAGCAGTAGGCGACGCCAATGCGGTCCAATTCGTCCGTCTTTTCATTACCCCTTACTTTCGTATGATCCGGACCTTAGTGAAGTGCACAGTGTTCTCCAGTTAATCACCTCCTTGTATGTTCTCACACAATTGCAGTTCTTTCGGACGATGTGTGAGAGCTCGCATTTTCGTGGTGAAGAGTGATCCGCATTTGGCAGTTGCGTTTCTTAATTTCTAGAAACATAACTGGCTAACAAAGAGTTTTCTACCACACAGAATTTACTGTTCTGCGTTGTTGTAGTGGCCCGGTGGCAGTTGCAGTTTTCTCCAAAAAAACAGGTAATCATTTGCTTATAAGTGTACACGAGTTTTCTCATGAGGCTAGTGTTTTTTGACAAGTTGCGGTTGTCCACATGAGAGGGAGCTGATCGTAAGGGCGAGTCTTCAATTTTAAGCGACATCGTCTTTTCTGCAATATATGGTAAACATCAAAAGCATGGTTCTGACCCAAGTGATAGGGGGCTAAAACCGTTAATTGTTCATTGGACTTATACAGCGGTAGTTAGACCCGTTTTGATCTTCGGGGTGCCTGTCTCGACTCAGCTTTAAATACCCATACGGTGGACTGCTGTTTACTTTCGGGCTCTACACAAGCCTTTTTCGAGCGCTTAACTAGTTGTGTGGAATCCAACGTGAACAAATTTTTTTACTGTCAAATGTTCATGGAATATTGAATGTATGCTGGTTCCATTATTACTCAGAGTTGTCTCAATCTCACGATAGATCACATGACGATCTTGCATCAATAGTTTTCGGAACAACAACAGATTTTGGACGACCTTTACGAAACTTGTCTTACAGTGATCTACGACCTCGATTGAATTCCCCACACCATTGATAAACACTGGATTTTGGTGGAGATTCATCGCCAACAATTGCATTAAGCTCATCGATGCCGTGTTGCTGAGTTAATCTGCATAGTTGATTCCATTTTTTGGCCGAGATGAATACTTTAAGGGGTTAGGGGCAGTCAGAATTTTCAAAACATCAAATTTTTTTTTTTGCATTTTCGTTAAGTATAATATCTTAAAAATAATCTCTGAAAATTTCAAGTTAATCCGATAATTCGTTTTTAAGTTATTCAACAAATAACAAAGAGAGCTCGGGCCTTTCAAAACGCGAAACTTTAAACGCGTTTTTCTCAAAGCTATGTTTTTTGAACTGGTGACAACTGTAACTCGAAAACCGCTCAGTTGATTTTAATGAAATGTATACAGCTTTTAGAATACATAATAAACTCGGGAAAAAATCGAAGGATTTTTTTTTTTTTTGAAAAATTTCGATTTTTTAAGACCAATTAACTGTTGATTTTTTCGCAAAAATCTAGACAAAAATTTCCTGAGGCCGCCATTTTGTTAATTTTTGAAAAAAAAATCCTTCCATCAGGCCCAGGATTATTTATTTATAAAACTAATTTTTTTTATCCGATTGATTCAAAAACAAGTCAAAACATTGTTTAATAATACCATATCACTACTTTTGTAAAATAAAATTATTTAATAGCAAAAAAAAATACTGAAAATTCTCATTTTTTCGTGCCTCTGACTACCCCTAACCCCTTAAGTTACTGTAAACAACACAAATAGCGTTCGTATGACAAAAGGTTCTGAGTATGTATAACCTCAAAAATGTCCAACTTTACGATAAAGTTGTTAGTTAACAGTTTGCAGCACTAGAGGTGCTAAATTCGGAAAAAGAAAGGGTCACCATCATTCAATGGTTATTGATTTCACTCAACAAATAAAGATCGATATTAATGTGACGCTATCAAATGGTTCATGCCATAAATTTTCTGAAAAAAATGCATGGTTTACCCGAACCGATCTTTCGACGCTTCCCCATTACAATTTTCTTCACTTTTTCACTTTCTTTTATCATAAAGTTGTGCTGCAGCGCAGTCTTAGCTTTTACCTGCTTTCCCTTGTTTCTTCTATACACAAATTAATTTGTCCATTGAGTTTTTCTCTGACAACTGCTACCAACGAACGTCAAACATTGGCGACATCTATGTGCGGAAAATAATATCACGGCAGGGTTGCGCCAATTCAATGCCCTTCATGCAAATACATATATCCAGCTAATAAATAAAATAAATATTTTTTTTCTAGCCATTATATGCTTCAAAAAACACCGACACGTGCCATAAGCCGAAGTGGAGTAATTAGAATTTATTTAAGTTTATTATAATATCTTAATTAGTGAAATTACTATCAAATATGTTAATTTGCAATTTATGCTGGCCACGCTGTTGCATAACCAAAAATACAAAAGTACAAAAACAAAATCCATTTATGGGCCCAAATGACCCGCAGTGTGTTGAATATGCAAAAATATGTGGCTTAAAACTCATTAAATATGGGCAAACACGAAAATTCCAAACTAAAAAAAAAATAATGAAATATTTTCAAGCGTCAAACGTACTTAATTAAAATGCAATAAATGCGGAAATGCAGGCATAATTAAAGCAACAAAACAACAAAATAGCTGAAAAAGCAAGTGAACGACAACAGTGATGAATATGTTAAAATGTAATTAATTTTTAAAGGTGGCAAATATTTAGAGGGGGATGTAAGAGGAGTAAAGGACATACCTTGTATGGGTAGGTACCCAGGATAGTATACACATAAGATAGGAAAAAGTTAAAGTATTACTTGAGGTTTACTGTGATCTGTACTCTCTTGATTTTTGTGGGATCACAAACGGTCAGAGTTTCTAGCCTTTCAGTCGGAAGGCAATGGAGTTACTTGGAACTGTTTATACAGAAAGTTATACACCGGTCCTCGAAGTAGTTGTTCCATCACTCACTCATATGTGATGAGTGTTTTCTAAAAAAAATACAGACAACTGAAGACAGCAACCATTTTACCGGGGATACCTTTTTCACAACAAACCCGATTATTCCAACAACCTCACCCTCAACCAATTCGTGAAATATTTGAAGTGTTAGTCACAAAATATATATATAATACCTCTTCCGGGATTTAGTAGTAAGCTGTGAGTTTTAGGAACGTCACATAGCTCAATTTTAATATCTTCTTAGGTTTTCGATTTTTGCTCGCCATCTGAACCGAGCAGTATAGGTCTCCATTGACCTATAGAACATCGCCATTGGCACATCTCCTTACTAAAAGGGTCCCCTCCATCACATATACAACCAGATTATTTGCTTAAATGTTAACCCTTTCCTTGGAACATCATAAAAGTATTAAGTTGTGAACAAGGTTTTTAGTGTATAGTTTGAGGGAACTCATCGTAAGGGCAAGTCTTCAGTTATAAGCGACATCGTTTTTTCTGTAATATGAACAACAAAAGCATGGTTCGGACTCAAGTAATGGGGCCTTAAACCGATCATTGTTCATTGGACTTATACAGCGATCACTGCCTGGTGGACCATCACACGAAAAAAACCTCTTTCAGGAGCAAATTGGACAGAGATCAGCTGTCGACAGCTATACTCATTACGGGGCTGTACCGTCGACTCCATCAAAAACTCTGAAAACTCTGTTTTCACAACTGAACGATTGTTTTCAACGCAAAGCGCTCCGATTTCAGCGCGTTCTTTCAGTGTGTAATTGGCATTTGTCAAAATCGGTTGAAATACCGAAGGTCTAGATGGCGCAACCTGTATATATTATATTTTTCTGGCCCTCTTCCACACATCTTCCTTCTCTTCCGTTGGGTCGTGTACTCAAATCAGCGAAATGTCGAAGAACTTCATTTGGATGTGGACTGTACCTGGACGTTCACTTTTATATGGCTGATGTATTTTATGTTACAAGAACCTACTCTTTTCTTTTCTTGCCCGGTCCTTAGTGTTTCTTTGGGGGCGACGATGACAGACAGTATTGTCTTTCGAAGACCTCAAACAGCTAAACAACGGCACGTGCCTCATTAAGGAACGGGACATTTCAGACACATGAGACTAAATCGGGGTTACTCATTGTGCATAATCCATTATAAGGCGCACCGTAAAAAACTCACTGCATGGCACCTACAGAGCTTCGTTTGAGCTTTACGAGCACCTTCTGGCGTCATGGGAATGCAAACAGCATACAAATTTCAAGGAAAAAGAAGAACCTTCGAAGAACGTCACCAGTAAATGACATTGAGTGAGCTCAAATAGCACAGTAAGTTCTTAGAGCTCTTCGAAGAACTTCAAACGTTCACTGTCGTAATGTGAAAGTCCAGGCAGTAATTAAAGCTAAAATTTAAAAATCTCTTGAAACACTGCCCAGGACCTCACCCAGTTAATGACGGAGTGTAGTCCAAACAGCAGATTGAATTCAAGCACAAGGAGTTCTTGTGACCTTTAAGTTTTTCAAAATCACCACTCTTCCAATGACCAATATATTTCTGATGAAACTTTATCGATTTTTTATTTTAAACGTACATACTTTCATATAGACTGACCCCTCATATATACTGTCCCTCAAAATATTCAAAGCTTATTTTGTTATTCCCTGGACTCTCGCACGGAATCAAATAGACACAATCTTTTCTGTGGTCCAGCACCTGAAATAAGAGCATTAAGCACATAATTCAGACTCCAACACGTCAACTCAGGACGGGAGTTAAAGCCTCCCCCAAAGTTAATGCCTTCTACTCTACGGCTCTGTGTCCGGGTACTTACGTGTATATGTACATATATACACGTAGCCATTGTAGGTATATTAGTGGGTACAACAACACGAATGTCAACTAATTACAATTTAATCAACAAAATAAGCTGCTTGTTGGACAACTCGCTCGCTACCCACCCTCTCCCACGCTCTCCTCCGCCACAAGTAGCTGACCATGAAATATAAATTTATATTATTGTATTAGTGGCAGAATTTAGAAATCGCTGGTAGCATAAAACTGAATTATTTTCAATAACATACAAGCGGAGCAGATATATACATACATATGTACATATTAAAGCAAGTCAAAAATATTTTCAGTAGGAGTTTTTGGTACAAAATGTTAGAAAGTGTGTACTTTAAGCACAACTATGTTGAGAAGAAGAGGAAGAGAAGGAGGGTGAGGGAATTCATGTTGTGAAATGTAAAATTTCTTGAAATGGATATTTTAGTTCTATGCAAATAAAATACCCTCAAGAAACCAAAGACAAACAAAGCGAAAGAGGAAGAAAATACAAACAAACACATTTAACAACCAAAAGGCGGAAGCTGAAGGTCCATAGTTGAGGAGGTGAGAGTAAAGTAGAAGAGACATTGTATATTCTACAATAGATTCCGCACTTATGTACTTACTCTGCTGTCCAACGAAGAGCGAATGGCCTTTAGGCCATATTTTCACTTTGTAGACAAAATGCTAAGACTTTGGCTGAGAAAACGCACAGCTGCAGGGACACAACCACAAAAGAGGTATCAGCTAGAGTTTCGGCACAGAGAGAGACAGAGAGTGTGAGAGAGTGTGAGAGACAGGGGAAGTAGTGCAGTAACAGAGGCACAAAATATAATTTCAATTTTTTTTTCTCCAAAAATATCTGCTGCACTTTGCTACTTTTTGCTGCACTTGGCATGCGCCCAAAATTATGCAATGCAAAGTAATTCAGCACAAAAAAACAAAAAAAAATATTGCAATTTAACAATAAAACATAGCTGACCTCAGATGGAAAATGTTTGTAGAGACATGAATTGGGAAAAAAATTTGCTTTGCTTGCGTAAAAATTATGGAAAAAAATTTCAATATACTGCTTCGCAGCTGTGGCAATCTCAGCAGGCAATTTACATGCAACATGCCTACTTTTAGGCGCACATGTAAACTTCTGAAGCCCGGAAGTGTAATGGAAATTCTTTAATGGTTTATGTTTATTTTAACAATACAATTTTTTTGAATGCAACGAAAGTAAAAAAAAATAAATAAAATTATAAAAAAAACTTTTTTTGATAGAAAAAATTGCATTACTTCATATAAAATTATGAAACAGTGTCGGGCAAAAAAAATTGTTTGAGGGAGTTTATAATAAATAATTTATAAAAATTGTAATATGAATTTTACGGAAGTACAAAGTGCGTGATTCTCGTATACTCGTATTTAAAATTGTTTGCTTCATAATATTTTATGCTACTTCTATTTTAAAAAAAGGTGAAAGGAAAATTGGCAACATTGCGCAGAGTTGGTTTGGAAAAAATAATATTTTTTTAATTAAAACAATAAAATATTTTATACAAAAATTCCATTTAATAAAAATACGTTATACTATGGTACTTAGCTTAGATACATTGATGTAAGATAGAAAATTGACAACGTTTCAAACAAAGTTGTTTACGCAAAAGGATTAATATCTCAAATAAATTCAATAAGAAACATAGCATCATATGAAGTACGAATATATACGCTGTAAAGCGATATATAATATATAGAGTGAAAATTGGCAACACTGCGCAGAGAGTTTTCGTTAAATTTTTTTTTTTAAAGCAAATAGAATTTCATTTTTATATATAAAGCCTAACATAATGTATATATGTACATGTAATATTGAAAATTGGCAACACTGCAAAAAAGTGTTTAGAGAAAACTATGAAAATTGGCACCATTGCGCAGAAACTTTTCATTAATAAAGCATGCATTTAACACAAATAACATTTCAGTAATATATTCAAATTATTTATTATATTATGTATAAAATTCAGTTAAGAAAATGCATTGCAAATTGACAGCACTACAAAAAAAATGTTTAAGCAAAAAGCGTTTGATTTCTCAAAAACTTCTGTTAAAATCCATAACATCGTATCAAGCAATATCTATTCTAAGTCTTCATAAAGGTAACCATGAAAACTGGCAACATTGCGCATGAAGTTTTCGGCAAGAAAAAAAAATATTTTTTACACAGATAACATTTTATTATTGTATTCCAAGTAATACTTAATCAAAATAATTAGAAATATATATTTATATGAGACAGAAAATTGGCAACATAGCAAAAGATGCATGTAGAAGAAACTATTTTTTGAATAAAAGGTATTACATTTCTCAATTTAAGGGGTTAGGGGTAGTCAGGATTTTCAAAAAAAAAAATTTTTTTTTTTGCATTTTCGTTAAGTATAATATCTTAAAAATAATCTCTGAAAATTTCAAGTTAATCCGATAATTCGTTTTTAAGTTATTCGACAAATAACAAAGAGAGCTCGGGCCTTTCAAAGCGCTAGTGTGAAACTTTAAACGCGTTTTTCTCAAAACTATGTTTTTTGAACTGGTGACAACTGTAACTCGAAAACCGCTCAGTTGATTTTAATGAAATTTATACAGCTTGTAGAATACATAATAAACTCGGGCCTGATCGAAGGATTTTTATTTTGTGAAAAATTTCGATTTTTTAAGACCAATTAACTGTTGATTTTTTCCCAAAAATCTAGAAAAAAATTTCCTGAGGCCGCCATTTTGTTAATTTTTGAAAAAAAATAAAATCCTTCGATCAGGCCCAGGATTATTTATTTATAAAACTATTTTTTTTTATCCGATTGATTTCAGATGAATCTCCAAGGACTTATGATTGTCACCGCAAGGACCTTTTTTTGGAACTGGGTTAACACAGACAGCTGTAACTTCGGAAATAAATTTTTTTTTTTCGAAATTTTCGTGACTTCAAGTCAAAACATTGTTTAATAATACCATATCACTACTTTTGTAAAATAAAATTATTTAATAGCAAAAAAAAAATACTGAAAATTCTCATTTTTTCGTGCCTCTGACTACCCCTAACCCCTTAATTCACCAACATGCATAACATCAAAATCTGCTAAAGGCTTTATAGAGTAAAGAGTGAAAATTGGCAACATTGCAAAAGACGTTTTAGAAAAAGACATTGTTTAAGTAAATAGCATTTTATTTGTGAATTTCACATTTCATTTGTACAGTAAATTATGAAAATTGGCCTTTTTAAAACAAGAAATATCATTATTTTCGAAAAAAAATAATCTGTTTCTTTCTCTCTAAAGCGATTCTGTCAAGCAGCTGCTCCCTTTTGTGGTGTATTTCCTGAAAATAGAGAGCTGCACAATTACAAAACTGAATTTAAAACTGATTTCCTTAAATTTTTGTAGTTGGTATGGTCAGGATTCAACAACGCACTGTTAACCACAAGGCTGACAATTTAACGCCCAGTTATTTGGAGTTATTCAATGAGTTAACTCAGCAAGTAAGCATACATAACCTCTACACCCTCTCTAAGTAAGCCACTGATGACAAGAAACTGAAATCTTTTCCTTCATAACTCCAAGAAAAACTCCAGCACTGCAACTAGTTCTCCTTCCGCTGGCAGGACTTGTAATAGAAAATTATTTTTTCATGTTTCTCTTGATTGGAAACTGTTGTAATAACTGAAAAAGAGAAGGTTGCACAAGCGGAAGAACAAGACGAAAAGATCAAAATATTTTCAATTCTATTAACAAGCTTCAATAGATTGCATGGCACACACACGTACGCACACACACATAACTGCCTCAATTGAGCCAGTTGAATTAAAAAGAAAAATAGGAAAAAATTCCAACCACCTCAGAGACTCTTACACTCTTACACATGTACACACATACATACCTACTATTGGGCTCATTTGCATATAAATGAGGTTATGTTTGTCTTTACTCAAATTACAAAATTACCAATTTTCAACTTACTATTGGTAAGCAATTCAATTGGCAATATGTTAAAATAAACAACAACACACAAATTGGCCTTAAAAAGCAGTTTTCATTTGAAAAAGTAACCACTTGGTTTGCTCAGCTCCAGCTTCTATGGCTACAATCATTGGCTTTTATTCGTATATAGATTCATAAATATGTGCGCTTAGAAGCTTAAATGGATTTTGATTTTCATAAACAAGCACAATTGGCTTAAAATAACATCTGAACATTTTCCGACTTCGGAATGCAGAAGGTATTTTTGGCTTCACTACCAACTGCTGCTGGCTAAAAAATTTCCTTTCATTTGATTTTAAGTCCTCTTTTGTCTTTTGTCCTATAAATTTCCTAGCATATGCTTTTGTTTACTATTTAGCTTGGTTTTGTAAAATTATCCAACAACAAAAATGCTATTTTCAACACATTTTTCACAACAAGAAGTCGCAACCGGAATTTTGGTTTTATTGTTGCGTTTGCAAGGCAATTGATTCAGTAAACCATTTATTTATGTATCGTATTCGTACAAGTTGTTTTTATTTAAAATAGAATTTGAATAATTGAAGCCAATTATATGGATTATCAAACAACAATTCTAGTATTCTAACGACTTTCTTAATTTTTCAATTGATTTCAATAGCTCGCATGATTTTTATTCCATATTCGATGTTTGCTGGCTATCGAAAATCGAATTTAAGCCTAGAGCACACGGTCTGCGGCGATGTGACGAAATTCAAGTGTGAAAATCAAAACGCAATCCCTTTTATAGAAACAATGATTTAGAAGACAACACCACGAGGTAGGCAATAAAACGAGTCATACTTTGAAATAAAGTGTGTTTTTTAGATATGTGGCTTTCAAGAAAAAAAATTAGCTTTATTACAAAAGATAAAGGTTTGCCAATATGTTTAAAAAATGATTTGGGGCAAGAGAGCGCCGCAGCTGGCTCGAACAAATTCTAGCCAAGAAACCCAATCCACTTTTTGCTACAATCAGGATCGTATGTCAGCAGTAACGCGCCGAGTATTCTCTTCCAGGCCGTCTATCGTCTTCGACTTATCTGCGTAGGCAAGCAACTTCACAGAACTCCACAAAATTACTCCAGCGGTGTTAATTCGGAGACCGTGCCACAGGCCCACGACGCGATATAATCGAACCACCAGGAGTTTACACTCATTAAACTGATTGTTTCGTTGAACGTATGGTATGTAGTGCCATTTTGTTGGAACCTACGCTCGTCTACTTCAACATTATTTACGTACTCATTCAACCCAGAGCAAGCTTCATCACTGAATTAAATTTTCTAATGAAAATCGTAATCGTTGGCCATCTCATTTTGGGCTCATTCACTGAACGTGCGACGCGCTTGATGGTCGTTCGACTTCACTTCTTGCACGAGTTTGATTTGTTAGCCTGCAAACCAAAATTTTTCCGCAAAATATTCCATACAGTGAACGGCAACAGACCCAATTGTTGCGCGTGATGGCGGATAGACTCAATCGGGTCTTATTCGATACTCTGCTTCACAGCTCTCTGAGGATGCGCATTATCCTCTAGAGTAAGCGTGGTGCAAAACCGATTCATGGTTGCTCGAATTAACGACTCTGCTGACTAATTATATCGACCGAATATTGGATACTGTGCGAGATTGGTCATGTCATCATGTCCACTTCACTGGAAAAATCAGTTGAAAAGGATCTTGATGTTTCCAATTGGTGCAAAAGAGCTAAACAAGAGCCGATAACAGCCCAGTAGGTGATTATACTATAAAAATATATAATAATATTTTTTCTGCAATCTGGGGCTGTAGATGATATTATTTGAAGTCAAGGCGACATTCTCCTTCAGCCAAGCTTTCGCTCATTTTTCAATTAAACTGAATTTCCATTTTAAAATATCTTTTGTTTCCTTGGAAAGCGAGATCGAAAAATGTCGACTCGAGCTCACGACTGAACAATTTCCGGCTGCTGAAATAATAGCCACACGTCACACCTTTTGACCAAGAGCTCTATTGCTAACATTCATTAAATTCTAACGCCATCAAAAAACGAAACGAAAATTCAAAATGTGACTACATTTCAGCGAAAGGAAGAATTTAATATAAATTTCTAAGGATTTCCATTCATTGTTCAAACCAAATTTGCATGCGAAAGCAAATAAACAAATTGCAACCATGAAAGATGTGACAAATCAACAGAAAAAGATGAAGACAACAGCAACAGAGCCAGACTGAGAGGCAAACATTTGACGAGACATATTGCTAATATTTTGCCACCTGTTGTCTGTCCGTCCATCCGTCCGTTTGCCTAAATGCAATGCACACAAGCAACAACAATTCAAGAACTCAAGAATCCTTTGCAGCACGTCCACTTGAGTGCTGCTGCGTACATACTTTCTTCATCTAGGCGGACGCATGCCTTCATCTTACACATGTCTTTTGACACTTTCAAGACAAAAGCAAACACACAAACATACATGTCTGAAACGCAAGGACATACTTGAGGAGTCTTAATTCAATGATACATTCCTAAGTACAGCATATATTTTTGTTTGTGCAACAACAAGCTTCTCGAAAGCACTTTACTCCGCGTGCTTACCATATATATCTGCTGTATTCAAGGTTTCTACATTTGTATGTAAATCATAGACATTAGACTTTCTCTGCTTCCTTATTTGGTTTGTGGAGCCCAACCGAAGTGGGTTTAGTGCGGGGTTTTCCTTGATTGAATGTTGATTTTTTTCTCAGCAAACTCGTTTGTCAGACGTCAAAGTGGACAAACAAAAATATTTGCTACTTCTTTATACCCATTCAAATAAAGAGTTCACAAGACGACATACTGCTATAATGTTCCATTACAATAGTGTAGTTGAAAGCCCGAACATTTGAACAGGCCGAGGTGGTGTTCGCGTAAAGGGCGATTTTTCGACGAATGGTTTTCAATGAGGCAATACTACAATATTTTCGGAGTTGATCCTCAGTTTGATTTGCAATTTCATAATGAACTGACTTATCCCGCACAACGATCGTGAATCGTACAAATTCATTACTAAATACTAAAATTCATTAAGAGTCGCATCAATAAACGACATAATCGAGCAGTCACGGAACCCTTTTGCACCACGTTTACTCTAGCTGATAATGCGCATCCTCAGAAAGGCCGTACAGTAGGCACCGAAGAAAATATTGCTGTATTAGAGCAGGGTTTTGAAGAGGATCCAAATGAGTCCATCCGCCATCCCATGCGTCAATTGGGGATGAGTTCGTGGAAGAATCTTAGTTTTCGGGTTTGCAAAATCCACCCCATGCAAGAATTGAAGCTAAACGACCTTCAAGCATATCTCACGCTAGGTGAATTGGTTCAAAACGGGGTGGGTCAGCGATGTAGCTCACTTTCGCTGAATTGGTACGTTATTAAAAAAAAATGTCGCATTTGGAGTGATGATAATCCACAAGCCATTTTTGAGACGCCGATAAATCCTAAAAATGTGACTTTTTTGTAATTTATGAGCTGACAAAATCATTCTTCAAAAATCAAGCCGATCAGAATGTTACAGTCTATGGGAAAGGCTATAGAGCCATGTTTAATGACTTTTTCGTGACTAAATTCGAAGATGTTGATGTGGTCGATCTTTAGTTCCAAACAGACGGCGCCAATGAAATTCATTTTATTGAGAGAACCTCTTGGTGAGTATAATATTGTACCTCTCGTCGTCGGCCTGTGGCGCGGTCTCCAAGATCCTACAGTTTGACACCACTGGACTACTTTTTTGTTAGATTATATGAAATCGCTTGTCGGCACTGATAAACTCGAGACGATTGACGCTTTGGAAGAGAATACGGCCCCGTTTGTTTCAAAGAGTAGTCGAAAATTGGAACTCTCGACTGGAATACATTCGAGTTAGCTACGGCGATCACTTGTTCTCAATCATTTTTACAACATAATGGCAAACTCTTATCTTTAAAATAAAGCTAAATTCTTAACCACAACATTAAATTATATCTGCAAGATCATTTCTAATATTTTACAGCCTCCACTTCTAATTTATATATAATATTCTGGTAAGGTATCAGCATCATACTAGTGAAATACTAGTTCACTGATGGATTTTACGGAAAAAATAATCATAAAAGAGAGTGCTTTTAGTTATTACGATTATAACTACAGAACGTCTGAACTGATCACGATGATTCGTGCCAAATCGGATTAGATGAATGTAGGGTCTTGCTAAATATGTTATGGAGAAACAAGTTAATTCAGTCAGTTCTTAAAAGATGGCTGCACCTGCAAGTTATGGCTGATCTGGTATGGAAGTGATTACCAATTTCATTGAAATAATTTCCCAACTGTCAACTGCAGTTTGTTTGCGTCTGCTTCTGTCAGCCACAATGTTTTTTGACTCTTCGAAGATGTGCGGATTTGTGTTAAAGAAACAGCATTTGTGTGAAGTTTGTGGAACGCTCGGCCACGTGTGCGGCTGGAGCTGTCAAAAACTACCTGAGAATGCTCTTACCTACTCTGCAGACCTTGAACCCTTCGACTACTGACTTTTTTGATGGCTATAAAACAGCTTGAGGGTCACTGGATCGGATGGTATTCTAAGATTACTAGAGAGAAAGGAAAAAACACTTTTTTGAGCACGGATTAAATGGATTTAACTCATCATTTTAGTACTATTTCAGAAATATCATTTTTGCGAACTAATTCAGCGTTTCATTGCCAAGCATCCGTTGATTATGATCTACAGTCCATTCCGTTTCTGGTCGCGATATACGATTTTATGAAATTAATAAATTGTGAATGAACAGTCGCCACGAGTCATGTCCATAAA
This sequence comes from Ceratitis rosa, assembly GCA_037013455.1. Taxonomy (NCBI): domain Eukaryota; kingdom Metazoa; phylum Arthropoda; class Insecta; order Diptera; family Tephritidae; genus Ceratitis; species Ceratitis rosa. Next base: position 4,446,620 of record JAWMAG010000011.1, on the reverse strand, counting down.
TGTCAGTTATCTGTCAGATGGCATGTGTTCAAACAAATGTGAGACAAAAAGGCCGAAGTGGTCAAAAATTAAGCTTTTAATATGGCATTACAGGCATTCTTATAAATTTACTATACCTATTTATGTATATTTGTAACATATTGTATTGTTGCCTTTCCTGCAGACCAATTCACATACATATGTATGTTTCACACCAGTGAAATGGCATGGCCGACCATACCACATCATTTCTCGCCATTCGCTGACAGCGAAAGTCAAATAATTACGTCTGACTTACGAAGACAGATGATGGACAATGGCGCTTGGCGGTTGGTTCATGATATCCATGTTCAACATGTGAGAGTTGTATGTAACTTGCAAAGTCTGTAAGTCAAATGTCAAAATGTCATCCATCAAACTGACACTACAGCGACTTTGTCGGACTGAGGTGCCTACATACATATGTATGTACACTTACATACTTCTAAGTAAGTATTTATGCTAATTTATTTCTATCTGAGCACTTTAGTTACGCTTGGCTAGGAACCGAGCCTTATTAAAGCGCATTTCCCCTAAAGATATAAAGACTGAACAGCCATGAAAACTTTTGGTATATTGTTGTTAAAGACAGTTGTGCATTCTTCTCCATCTTCTTTTTTGGCGTGGACACTGCTTACGCGATTATACCCAAGTTAACAACAGTGCGGCTCTCGTTTCTTTCTTAACCCGTTCGACGCCAATTAGAGACACTAAGCGAGTTCTGGTCCTACTCCGCCTGATACTTGCAACGGAGTGAAAAGTTTTCCCTTTCCTCTGGTACTCCATGGAAATTTTCTAATTCTTCCAATGGGCATTACCTAGACAGCGTAACCTCTGTCAGTGAACTATGTCAACGTCGCTTATATCTCGTACAGGGATTCGAAATTGTCAATGCGTAAGGGTCGGGCCCCGCCTCAAAAGTGTTTAATTTTTGGTTGATGCTAGTTCCAAGATAGACGAAATTAACCCCAACTTCAAAGTTATAACTGTCAACTTGAGACGCGAATAGGGACTCAGGTTCGGTATCTCGTGGTGTTTCATTTTCACTTTTGGATCAGTCGCTAGGTCATATCTTTGATTCCTACTATGCTCCGGTCTTGAAACCATCTATAAGTCACTTAATTTTCTCATACATTTTCGAATTACCTCGGTCGGCCAGCTTCTCAAGTTCTTCATACTTACGAATCTCACACTGGGTTTCTTTTATAACTATCGGTATCTTTCCCACACAACACTCATTGCGTTTGATCTTCAATCAGTCTTCCTTCTGCCCTCTTCGGTATGGTAAAGCTCATTAGGCGAGCTCTTCGATTGGTCTAGTAGTAAGCCAATAGTTCCGTTGCAGCTGTACGTAGGAAGATTGAAATGCCACCCCACAGTTTCCTTATACAGTGTTGTTGATGAGTGCGCTTAGAAAACAGGAGTTACTTTGACATATTCGGTTTTAGGCTTGAGTCTTTGAACAGCATATTTCCAGTGCGAGCGGAGATCTATTTTGAGTCGAATCGCTAACCTTATAAGTTTCCGAAATCTGCACCTACTCACATAACAAGGTTGTGCACTGCGAAATGGACCGCAATTAAGACTATCGGTGTGCTATCTATCACAGATTTTAGACGTCTAGGTAGAACATACTCACTTCCTTTTAGTTGTTGTTGTTGTTGTAGCGGCTGGCTAACCCCGCTTAGGGCAGGTATCATTAATCTAAGTCGCCGAGGTCATCTAAGGGGAGGTCCAGGAAACGTGCTGTTTCGACAGGGTTGGACCAAAGGGAGAGGGGGGTTAGATGAGTTGGTTTAATGAGGCATATGAAGAGGTGGTTAGTGTCGTGCGGGGACTCTCCACATGCAGGGCATGTTGGGTATGCTGGGGTCGAGTCTGGATAGGTAGGAGTTTAATCTACTACAGTATCCAGACCTAAGCTGTGCCACTTCCTTTTAGCAACTCTCACGACAGCCGCACCGGAGTTGACCCAGATTTTATCCGGCCAAGGGCTGTCACCCTTTCGGCGACCTAACCCCGTTTAGGTCAACAGGTCACTTCCTTTTAGTAACTGGCGGCTGTGGTAGCCGTGGTTAGCAGTCCCTGAAGGGCATGCCTCCGATTGTTGGTTAGATCAACTTCAAACTTTTTGTCTAGGAAGCCTTTCTCCTTGACGAAAAGTGTCAATACCACTGAACGCGTTTCTGATATCAACATTATAGCTTCACACACGAATTCTTTTGAAGACGTCTTAAGAATATGAGTGTCAAAACTTTCAGGAAAGACCATCTTAAGAGGCACGTTTTGGAGAAAATGTTTGTCACGCTTAAAAGTTTTCTTTCATATTTATAATTCGTTCTGAAGACAACAGGTCCGTGAAAATGTCGATGCCTCGTTATATCGCTCTCTCTCTATCTATTTCTCTCTCTATATATCTGTCTCTCTCTCGTTCTCTCTATATATCTGTCTCTCTCTCGTTCTCTCTCTTTCCCCCTCTCTCTCTCTCTTTATCAATCTATCTATTTTTCGTTCTATGTCTTCTCTTTCCATCTCTCTCTCTATCCATCTCCTTCCCTCTCGCTATATATATATCTCTATCTCCCTCTCTCACTGTATTTCTATCTCCCGGTCTCTCCCTCTATATCTCTATCTCCTCTCTCTCTCTATATATATATCTCTTTTTCTATATATTTGTCTCTCTCTATCTATCTTTATCTTTCTCGTTCTTTCTCTCTCCGTCTCTCTTTTTCTCTCTCGTTATTAATCTATCTATTCCTCGTTCTATATTTTCTCTTCCTATCTCTCTCTCTCTCTATCCATCTCCTTCCCTCTTTCTATGTATATATCTCTATCTCCCTCTCTCACTATATCTCTATCTCCGTCTCTCATTATATCTCTATCTCTCTCTCTCTCTATATATATATGTCTCTATCTCCCTCTCCCTATCTATCTCTCCCTTTCTATCCATTTCCTGCCCTCTCTCTCGCTATACCTTTATCTCCCTCTCTCTCTTCATCTATTTGCTGCTACTAACAACGTACAGGCTAAAAATCATTTTAAAAATATTCAAAAAACTTATTTAAGTCGGATTAAAAATTTTATCAAATAAACCCGAATTCCCGCACTTGATTAAGCCAAAACACACATACACACGCACAAGCCAAATATTTGTATATGGAAATTATTGAAATCAACGCAAATTGTTTGGAAATCGCTCTGTTCTGTCCTTGATGACTTCGCTTCAATGTTTATTTGTATAATTGTGTGTGTGTGTGTGTGTGTGTGTGGAAGGCTTATGCTGTCAGTCAAAAACATCACCATACCCAAGTTTTTTCCCCGGATTTCAAGAATAGAAATGGGGCAAAGCACAACTTAACATACACACACACACACACAACACACACGAAATTTACGCCAAACCTTCGGGATGGAAGCTGCGTGTGGTCGTCTGCCAGACGAATTATCTCATCAAATGAGTAACGATGCGTTAATTTCCATAATGGAATTTTCACAAGTGAAAATACGGCATACAAACACACACACATACACACACGCACACTTACAAAGTGAGCTATCAATGATGCCAGTACGAATTCTTTAGACTGAAAGTGAACTGAAAGCGCTAGTGACTTTAGTCATACCAGGGAATATTTATAAATTTGTACATATCTACATGTCTACATACATATATATGTAGTTCCGTATTTAAAATAGTAAGAGCAAAGTCAAATTGAAATCATTGAGCCATGTTCGTCGTTCTACCCGTACTGCGCAGCCGGAAGGAGGCTTTGGTGGCTGCTTCAACGGAAACGGAAACGAAGGCAACAAAGCTTGGTTTTTATATGACACCACTCCAGCTGTTTCTCACGCATAGCCACAGAAGTGTATACATATGTATATGCACATTACTTCTCCTGTGGCTTGATGTTGTTTCCTGCTGCTTTTGCACTTCAAATTCTCTGTGTGCCACACACTGTGCGGAATTGAATAAATTACATTGATGAAGTGCTGCTATTATTTAGCCAATGTTTCTCCAACTTCTATCTTGTTTTTTCGAGTGTTTTATTGTAGTTGTTGTAGTTATAAGGCATCACTTACACCAAATACTTCATCTGTATACAAACATATATCGTTTCTTCCCTTGATTGAGTGGAAATTCCTATACATAAATATTTCACTAACCTAACCTCAAAAAGTCAAAACCGAAGGAAGCATTACAAGTTTTATAAATATTTACAAATCCATAATAATTTTGCAAGTCATTTATTTTCGAGTGAATTTAAAATCTGAACTTGTTTGGGTATGAAATCCAAATGGCGCAAATGGGCAAAACAGTGTGAAGGAACGTGAAAATTTGATTGCGTCAAATGGATGCGGCTGCAAGCGGGTATCGGACTGGAAGATAGTTGCTAGCCATTTAAATAGATTTTCGTTTTATATTCCTTCGCACAATGAAGCCGTGAGCTGGGATGGAAGCTCACCACGCAAAAATTAGCTCTTACGAAAAGTAACAACAAGCCTCCGTTGAGAAACTTCAATCGTTTAAAATGATCACTGCAAAACTACTGAAGACTATGATTTGAGTTACTAATGAGTTTCTACTCTTACGTCCATGCTGCAGCTCTTGTGCAAGATATGGTAACCAACTCTTATGGAGCCCTGGGCCATGGCTGAAAGTAGGAGAAACTTCGTAGCTTTGTAGCGGCTGTTCACCAGTGGTGCGGCTGCAAGCGAGCATTAGACTTACAGCAAACGATTCGCAATACAAAGCTGTGCAAAATTTAAACCTACTTGCCCAACAATGTTGTGCGCTGGATATTAGATTAACCATGTAGGAACCAGCTACAATGAAACATAGACAACAGCCTCAGATGAGGGACCCAACTCATCCAAAGACTGACTAAACCACCGTCTAAAAATGTGATTAGTGGGACAAGGATGAAAACGGCAGGTACTCATGAAATGTACTACAGCGGCCATATAAAGGAGCTCAAATTTGGTGTCAAATTCGTGGTGGAAGATAAACTCAATCACCGAGTATTAACTATTATCCCGGGGGATGAGAATGTCTAGCCGCAAAGTGAAGACCTTGAACACATACCTGATGAGTCCACAACTCGACCTGGAAAAGAAGAAAAAAACTGCCTTTTATGAGCCCCTGGAGCGGACTTAATAGCGCTTACCCCCGCCACGATATTTTTCCTAGAAGTTTCGAGATCAGGGTGGACGAGAAAGATGTTTTCGAACCTGAGTCTGGTTAACATCGACGGAGCCCGGTATGTGGTGAACTTATAGTAATAAATTTCAACACAAGAAAATTAATAATTTGCACTGAATAACCAAATCGATCATGTTTCGATGGACCGACAACATGTCTCCAGTGTTCTAGATGCTCTACGGTAGACCAAAACACGTGCGTAGCGGGAAAGTTACCGAGAGCTGAGTGAAACTGCCTCCTGAACTATTAAAATATGCCGTCATTGAGCTGACAAGGTGCAGGCGGCATTATATCCACGACTTTAACGTCGTCTATTGTCGGTAGACCATCCGGCAGTCGAGTACCAAATTTTGAAAACACTGCCCAAAACAGGACAGTCGCATGGACTCCTTTCCATCAGCAGTGCAGCTTCTGCAGCATCTCTTTTATATTTAGAGGGGGGGCCTCCTGGAATGTGAAGCTATTCCTGCTGACCGATACGCTAGTGGCGAAATATGGAGTTATGCATTCAGGGCCTCACTAGATTCATCAACAAATCTGAGGGTTTAGGACCAAATCGCTTCTATATTGCTGTATCAGTTCTCTCGTATCTTTGTACTATGTTACCTCTCCAGTTTAGCCCCTTGTTTAAGATAACTCCTAAAAATTTGTACTTCATCTCCATTAATGGGGGTTCTAATATCTCCTTGTAAATAACACTAGTTCCACTTTGTTCCAGTTGACACCGAGACCACAACAACAGTTAGACCAGGGCATTACCTTTCTAAGTGTTACCTGCATCAAGTCCAAAAGAGTTTGTGAGAACTTACCTCTCCTTGATATGATGAGATCAATGAAGTAGGCAATGACTTCGCCTTCCATTGAAGAGTGCATCTGGATACTTGACACCCTTCTGGGTTTGCGGTAATAATTCTACTTAATACTAGATTTTATCAACCCACTATGGAGGGTCGACACCAAAACTCATTAACCTAAGTGTTACTGCACTCGGTAGGATATTGTTAAAGGCACCCTGTATGCCTAGAGAAGCAACAAGGACACTTCGAGAAGTGTTCGCCAGAATTTACAAGGACTTTTGTTACCTAGCAAGGTCCACACTAGACAAAGCAGCAAAGTGCCCATCTAAAGAGAGTAAACTCAGATGGAGAAGTTCCTGGTGTCACTTGGTGTCTCCAATTATTGCCGAGCAGCAAAAGCAAGAAATGACTAGCGTGCAATTTTTGATATAGCAAGAAGAAGAAGAAGAAAAGAAGGCGAATAAGAAGAAAAAGGGCGAATAAGAAGAAGAAGAATAAATGAGCGCAACTCTTAAACTAATTTTCTAAGCTTGAAGCTTTCCTCACACATTTTAAAACTAAGTCCACCACGAGCAGCTGTGCAAATGCAAGTTTCATGCAGTCCAACTGGTCGGTTCATAATGCTCAAACAAAAATACAAATAATAGCATTTTGTAAGCGCTTTAGCAGTTTACGGCCGAGCTCCTCCTTCGATTTCTGTTATGCTTTTTGATAATTTTCCAACTGCCGCCTCCGAACGGCCGATGGAATTTTATGAGGAGCTTTGATTTTCATGTCAGAAATACACTCGGAGAGCTAGACACCCCTACCGAGCGGAGACCACAATTAGATAAATTAATTTTCTATAACTTTTGAAAGTTCGTCGAACCAGGACTCAAACCCTGGCCTGCCGTTTGATTGTCTGCACTGCTAACTACTCGACTATAGGCGGCCGCCTACTATTAGTTGAGTAAATATTTAAATATGCAGTAACTAAAAAACGAGGGATGAGTCAGACGCTGTGTGGGAGGCGAACCCCTTCTAAGGGTGTTAAATGGATTTAACGCTGGAAAACACAGGATTCTTCCACTAAATACCTTTTCTCCCCAGCAACAACTGATTATTTGTATAATAAAAATGGAAATATAAAAGCAGTGAAGCTAAGAAAAAGTGAGCAAATGTAAATAAAAAAAGCTGGCCGCACTTCAACTCAATTCAACTGTACGTAACTGTTTATCTCTTGCCTAAGTAGCGGTAATTAAATGGGGCTAAGAATGTAGAAAAGGCTACTCGAGCATATTTTTTTCTTACAAAAAACATACATTATTACATAATATAAAATATAATGTAGATTCACAAATACAACTCACTCTCCCTCTCTCTATAAGGTCTCCAATACACTGACTTCCCTGCATTGAAATGACAACTGAAAGGTACTGAGTAGAGCTGAAGGAATGAATGTGGACATGTTGGTGTGCGTTGTGTCTAAATATAAAAGGCGTGTCGATGCACTCGAATACGCAACGGTGCTTATGAATAAATTAAAACATCAAGCTTTCATGGGAAAAAATGCTAAAGTGAGTTATTTAAGTAAATGAGTAGAAAAAATATATAAAAAAATAAAAAAAAATATATAAAAAAAAAATTAAAAATTAAAAAGCTATGAGTAAAGTAAGAAGAAAAAAATATAAAAACTCCTTTGAAAAACTGCTGCTATTTCACTCAAATTAATGCGCAAACTTTTTACGCTTTAAATTCAACACAACACGCTGAGGCGCTGTCTGCCTGTCCGAAGTGCAGCGTTTTGACTTGCGGCTGATGGGTCACTGGAGAGCCGAAACGCTTATAAAATATCACAAATGAGCGCAATCTTCTTTAAATACCACCTCCCACTCCTTAGCGCCGTATCTAATATGCCATTTAAATGTCAAAAAAGCAAGCGCCAACCGCGCACTGACGAACGTTCGTATCCGCCATCCGTATAGTAACTTCAATAGCGCGAAGTTGTAATGTAATTAAATTAATTAAGTTAAGTGAGCACCATTAGAACGAGTGTCTTTTTTCAGTGTTTTGCTTTTTACACAATTTTCTAACGCTTCTACTTTTCTTTCATTTGCGCTTTTTTCCTCTTCTTTGACAGTCAAAGTAAATCCATTTTGACTTGTTTGCAGCGCCATGAAACAAATTCGTAAATTGCGCCTAAAATTAGGCATAATTAAGTGCATGGCATTAGAGAAATTATGGAGGGAGTGTTGGCATTAAAGTGAGCCGAAAAGGCAGTCTTAACAAGGCAAACGCTGAGAGATGTTGAAATTCATATAAATTAGGAAAAAAGTTAATTTTGTAACGGTAATTTAACAGTTAAAACTTAGCACAAGAAATTCCCATGAGGTAACCAAACTCTCCAACAGATGCCGCGCAGCTCTAGGCATGGGAGAAACTTGAGTACAACACATAGGGACATGATCCATCATTTATGATGAGACCTTCATATGGAGATGATACCTAATCTCATGTATAAACCTCCTGGCTAAAAGGCAACGAAATCCCTCCTTCTCCCGAAGTCAAATCCTTAGATGATAAGCCCACCTAGAACCGACTAAGGTTACATATAGGTTATTGGCTATATAAAGCGGTAAGAAGACCCATATTATTTTACGTAGTCACTGTCTGGTGACCGTCACTAGACAAATCTATGGACAGATGCAAGCTGAACAAAGTTTCTCTAACGTCCTCGTACTCATTACACGAGCGCTGCCCTCACCAACAACGAAAGCACTTGAAATTCTCCACAGTTTTCTCTCGACAGACCTATATGGGTGGATTACAGGCGAGCTGCAAACGCCATTAGGCTAAATGCAATTCAGTCTTGGAGAAACCTCACACAGGGCACACCCGAATATTTAATTCTGTACCATTCTCGGAAGAGGTGGACTACACCACTTCGGTTTTTTAACATAACAGTTCTAGATCAAGGAGCTGTAACCATGTTGTTGTTGTTATAATTGCAAAAATATTTCCCAAAGTGGTTTTTGGTGAATGTTTCGGGAGTGAAAATCCAGGTTGTTCCGGTATAAAGACCCGACTGTCGCAGGAACTATTAGATTTGCAATCGACATGAGCAAAAGACTTCCCAACTGCAGATTCTTTCAAGTTAAAATAATTCTGACAGCCATTAAGTCTCTTTTTTGTAATCACACTACTTCTCGACTGTAAGAGAAACGACCGTGGCTTGGATGTCCAGACATAATGACATCCCAGGAAATTACTAAGCTGACGAGCTAGCAAGAGACGGTAAACTCTGCAAACGAAGCGGACATATCACTTTCCTCTGCAAAATACCTGTCAAGATCGGCCTACAGCAGTTGAACCAGTAGCAAATGACAGGGTGAAACCAGATGCAATGTGACCAAGCAGATCTGGCCATTGATCGAAACAAGATGAATTAAGTATCTGCTCTTTCTAAACATAACCTTTGCGAGCATCAATAATCTCGTGTCTCTTTAAACAAACCAAGTGCTTTCAGCATCTAGAAAGGTGGACGACCTTTGGTTCCAACAATATGGCGCTATATGAGATTGTCATATAGCCATCGAAACAATCAATTTATTGAAGGAAACTTTTAGTGAGCGCATTATCTTGATCTCGCGTCGTGGGCCTGTGGCATGGCTCCAAGATCATGCAATTTAACACCGCTGGATTATTTTTTATGAGGTTATGTGAAGTCGCTTAACTACGCAGACAAGCCCGAGAAGGTTAACGCAATAGAAGAGAATATTTGAAGCGTTATTGTTGACATACGTCCGCAATTGCTGCAAAAAGTGGTCGAAACTTGGACTGTTGGTTGTGTTTGTCATTCAATAGCCTCGAGGTTCGGTTACGTACCAGCTCGACGATCCAATTGCTTCTCAACCAAAATGAGTGGAGAGGTGTTTCCCCTATGAGCTCAGTGCGCTCCATGCGTCAGTGACCTGATCTTCCAACGGGTTCTATAGTACACTCTTGAAACCTTCAGTGATCCGCAGCATCTTCTTTCAGAATTTGATTGAATATTTCCTGTCAGTTTTCAGAGAATCTCCAATAATATTGATTATTTTGACGTTTAGGGAAAGAGAGATGAAGAACCTGAGTTCGATTGGGATTTCAATTTCAGAACCTCCGCAATTGTTCGAGCTAAAATAAACAGATCATCATATTTCTACTAAAGTAGACCAAGAAAAGCAGAAGTTAAGTCCACGCCCCATCAACTTTGTATTCTCTAATGAACTTTAATAGGTCATTTACTTAAGTATATGCTATGGGGTTTCAAAAAGGCTCTGCAACACTCCGAAGTATAATTATGCTTAGATAAAAGATATCGGAAATAAGTCTCTAGCCTTTCTGTATGCCATCCTATATAAGAAAATATCCAGGCAGGGTTCCAATTACCTGAGTTCTATTTTCTATCGAAGAATTAGAAAAAAGTCATACATCGCAAATTTTATCTTACCTGAAGGGTCGTTTTGCAATGGAACACCTCCCCCTCCTATACCATCAAGATCTGAACCATCTATGTACTGGGTCCAGCACTCGAAGTGTTACCAAGGCCATAAATTCAGTTTGGAAAATTACTTTTAATCAATTCAAAGTACAAAATGTGTGAAAATAATACAAAAATAGGAAACAGTTTACTTTTGCTCGATATGGCCCACCAAAAACGATTCGATGCTGCACGAATGTGACTTGCAGGTATTTTGCTTCGGCTTTCTTCAGCGCGTCGAGACTGTTAGTCTCTGTTAGTTAGTGGTCCAAAGAGAATAATCCATCGGATTAGCGTCTAGTGAATTCGAGAGTCATTGAGAAGACGTTATGAAGTTCGGAACGTTGTTTTTCAGCCATTCTTTGTTCACTCGAACTTTATGAAACGGTGCCGAGTCCTTTTGAAACGTTGAAACATCCATGGACTACCACCGAAATGTTTATCTGCCCACGGTTTCAAAGCAGCCTCCAGTAAACCTTTCCCGATAATATTTCGCATTTACCTTGACGCCAGACTAGATGGAAACAATCAAAGAGCGCAGCCCAAACCATTATATGTGGCGGGTGCTGCCTCCTGATGGCCAATCGATGATTTAAATTGTTATAAATCATATCGGTTTGAGAGTTTACGGTTTGCTCAACTGAAAAATTTTTTTTATGAGAAAACATAATGTTCGAAAAGTGACCACTTTCGGCTAAGCGAAGCAATTCTTTTGCTCTTTTAAGTCTTGACTTGTTGTTGCTTGGGTGTGAGATCATGCGCCTTTTGGATCTTATAAGGTCAAGCCTTAAGATCATTTTTCAGTATGCGGCAGATGCTACGGTCATATATTTTCAGTTCTTTCGCCATTTAATTGGCACTTCGTCGAGGATTTCGCTCACGTCGCAACTTCACTTTGTGAATCATCTCACAAAAAATTATTTTTTTAATTTAATTTCAAATTAATTTAAATTATTTGGCGAAAATAATTTAATTGAATTTAAACAACAATAAGTGACATTTCACTTAAAAAAATTTCTTCAAATAATTTAATAATAAAATTATTCATAGACCTTTGAGCTGTTGCATAAATTTTATATTATTAATTTCCCCATAGTTTAAAGCATTTTCCCTTTAACCGTAATAAAATTTATCCACCTACCCCGCTCACCCTCTGCAATTCTATATTTCTGGCTTAAATTCATCAACTTTGCCTGCGAGCGCTTTTATGGCGCATAATCAGAATCTCTGCAAATATTTTGCTTGCTTGCAATCACGACAGATTTAATGCAACAGCGCGCATGTGATGTGACAGTTAAACAATGGCAACAACAATAACAACAACAACAAACTAGTGAAGTCGAAAATTTTCGAAACAACAAACACTTGAACACTTGAAATTCGGCTTCAATACAAACATTTTGGGGATTTGTATCATTAAATGGAAGTAGAAACAGAAAGAGAAATTGAATAAATTTGCCTTCACCAAACGACACAACACGAATGACATAATACCTATAACAAGTGCAAACGGATTAGAGGCCATTAGATGTGCAAATAGCTATACATATGTATATGTAGGTATATAAGTACATAGGTGCTTGTAGAATTTAATATATTTATATTTATCTTATGTATGTGTGTATGCATCTATGTAAGTACACAAGAGTACACTTTTAGTTCCTGATATATGTATTTACAAGTGCGCAGAGCCGCTAATGAAAGTGAACGCTTTAGTATGTTTATCGAACAGAAATTTTTAATGTTGCGTATACGCCACGTATGTCGTATGTCGTATCAATATAAAATTTGCTGCCTTTGCTTGGGGTTATAATGGAAAATCGACAATTTCTGTTAATAGAATGTTACCACGGGGTTGATTGTGTGTTTAGCTACAAACAGATAGTGAGCATGTAAATATTTTTCGTTTAATATATAGCTCAGCGAGTTTTTGGCCCAGCTTATTCATCGAGAAATAGAAATGGTGGAACCTATAAAAACCTGTTGGATTTCCATGAGAAGGCATGGCGGCCACAGCACTAAGTCTACAGCAGTGCGCCTTATTATGTGGAAGATCATGTATTGGCATCCTGACAGGACTGACTAAAATTACAGAGAAAGAAAAATATTCTAATTGACCTCATCGCCCGACAGGAAATAGCAACATCACCGACTGATTTTCTGACAGGAAATAAAAGCTCTTCCAATCCATCAGACGTTCCAGCGCTTAACAAGAACTGCCACTTATTCGGCTACTGTGGAAGTCGCAACTCTCTCTCTCTCTAAACTAATTTTGTATGGGGTACAGAATGGTTGGAATGACTTCAGGGTACAAGGAACCTACTAACTTTTTTGGGTTGATTACATATGTATAACGAACCATGTACTTTTGAGAGGTTCGATGCACTCTCTCTAGGAAAATGAACCACATAGATTCCCGGTGTCCAGGGAGCCTAGGACCATTTATTGTATGATAACAAATGTTAAAGATGAACAGACAGAGATCCAAGGTAGCGAATACCGGCTTTTGAAATACCTTAAACTCTTTTACTATGAGCAGCTCGGAGAACCACCTGATTCAACAAAGTTTTGACATTCCAAAATGAAGTTCGTTGCGGACGAAAAACCCTGTGACTTTGATGCATATCTAACCACATATAATGGGAAAACTTAAGTAGATGGACGGCCAAGAGAATACAACATAGAGGTGTTCCAATCGGAAAAACTAGTAATGAGTTGTTGCAAATGAAGATTGAGGGATTATCCGTCCGCGTGTGAAAACTACTGTAATAAGGGACCATAATAAGATGGACTCAAGTTTAAATTTGGAGCTTAAGCTTGTCCATACATGCTGGCGACTCGCAGCAGAGTCTGTATTTTGGAGTTCGCTCCATTCGCATGGATGTTCCAAGTACACATACCTGTAGTACTATTGAAATAGTTACGGAGGTGATTGTAGTAGAGGCACAATAGACGTGGGATAGGCCTCGAATTGCACATTATTGGAGGTAGAGCCTATTTCTTTTCTTCTTTCAGCTATTTGGCACCAAATTGAGATACCAAACCAAGCTTATCTCCATCTGATCTTTCCACCGAATTGGAGATATTCTTCTTCATCTAGTTCCACCAGCAGATACTGCCAAGTACATTCAAAGCTGAAGTGTTTCCGTCCAGTCTCATGACGTAACTTAACTAAAGTAGCAACTGTCTTTTATTTGGCTGAACTATGTCAATACCAACGTATAGCTCATCGTTCCATCGTATGGGGTGATCGCCATCCACCATACACAGAAGACCACACATCTGGCAGAAAATCTTTCTCACGTAGGCTCCCAAAGCTAACACATCGAATATTGTTAACGTCCACGCTGCTGCTACATAAAGTAGGATGGGAATGATGAGGGACTTGTAGAGTTTGGTATCAGTCCAAAGTCACCACTGTTGGTAAGAGTAGCACCTCGTTGGATTTCCAGACTGGCATTGTTATTGGTATTAATGCTGGTTCCTGGTTCCTAGATAGACAAAACGTTAATAAGCTCAAAGTTACCAATTTAACGTTGTAGCGAAGAGCTTGCCAAATGAAAAAACTCGACTATTCCAATTAAACTTTCGACTGGAATAAAAGAGGACTAAAGATGCTACGAAGGTAAGATAAGAAAGAACCAAAGCTCTAATTGTTCTGAAGAGACGATTTCTCTCGGAACCATAATTTTTAATCCACTGAATAAAAACAGATGACCGAGTTGGAGCGATAAGAGCAGTCGACACTTAAAACCTTACGAAATTAAAGTTCGCTCCTTGAGAACTAACCTGAATTCTCTCTTCAGATATGGTCAAGGCTAAACCTCCTTAGACAATGACGGGTCGCATTCTTCCTGGACTCTAACACTTTTATGTTCAACCTTACGGAAACCAAGGTCAGAGGGACCGACTAGCGCCAATCTTTATTCAAAGTCTGAACTTGTAGACAGCCTTTAGATTGATATCGAAGGTAAGAGACTCCCCGCGCGCTGTATAATAGTGTGGAAGTGAATTAATTGGAACTGAGACCATTACCAAAACTTCTAAATCTGCCTTACGAGTGTCAAAGCCGCATTTGAGATATGTGAGAACCGTCTGAAGTACCAACTTTCGCTTCGCCTTTCGATAACTCGAGACTTAGGTATGTAGTAGTCAGTGCTTGTATATGCAGACTTTAATGATTTCATTACATCATCGTATCTTTCGTATCACCAGTCAGCGCCAGCAGCAAGAAATCCAACAGAAAAAAACAACAGAAAAAAATAAATTCCAACGCTCAGCAAATCCCGCACAAATCCCATTTTATCACCGCTCAAGTGGGAAATGACAAAAAAATCAGAAAAAGGAAAAAACAGACGAAAGCCGAGAAGAACGCATACAATAAAACGCGTCGCATATGTAAGTGCCAAAGATAAAGAATCATTATCTGTGCGATTAGGCAGCAACAACAATAACAACAGGTGTTGAGGCGTAACACAATGAAGCTAGCAGCTGCTACACACAAGCCCCACCCGCTCGCCCCGCTTAGACACTCGCACATTATGTAGTTATGCTAATGTAGATAGCATCCCCTGCCAATGGGCAACCTCATTCCCTCAATCCCTCACGCTCGCAATGGAAACGCCTGTCGGTTGTGAAAGCGTGAACGTGCGCGTCGAAATTCACAGCTCAATGAAGCACCAGCAATGAAGCGTCGCGCCAAAAACCAAAACCGAGCAAATCGATAGTGCGGGGGAGGGAAATCGCTGCTAGAACATTTCACTTTTGCCTTCGACGTTTGAGGATGCTACGTGGTTGGTGGGAGTTTGGTTGGGTTGCTATCGAAACGGGTTTTTTGTATGCATGTGATGACATGACAATCGATATTATGCAAAGCAGATGAGCACACGTTAAAGAACGGCCAAGTGCACACTCACAGAAATACTTTGAATGGCTCTAATAACTAAGAATATAAGATGCGAGCTTATTATGTAATCTGCTGGAAAGAATTGCAAAGCAGTTATTTGGGAAAGAAATTATTGGAGGATATGCAGAAAGCACTTTTAAGACTATTCGAAAAGTAGCTAAGACCAACCTTTTTATTCAGTGGATGGTTTACTGGATTTTCAAACTGATAAGCTCCATAAGACCAGGCGCTCTAAAGACAGAGCTAACTAGCTTGCCAAATTTTTCCTCTCATTGGCAGTGTAAAATCATCTTGGTGTAATCGAGTTCTTTCTAAACTTAACCTTCTTTTAAGTCGAATGCAACTGTACTCCCAATAGTAACCTGAACAGAGCCACAAACACACGATACTCTCCGAGTACTAGAGTAAACTCTGTAGGCTTCAGTTACTCGCGATGTCACGCTATGTCTCCGTTCAGATCTCGTGGCCAACTAAGGACTACAGCCAATTGAACTATACCGCAGAGGGTATTTCTTATTTCTTCTTTACTGACGTAGACACAGAGGGTATTTAAGGAGAACAAAAGACTTTTTCGATATACCGCAAGTTCACCTCGGTCAGAAGAGGAACATAGTGACTGGGAATTTACTGCATCCCACCGGTTTTTGCAGAGCTCTCGCTAGATCCCTCTGAAGTACATCACAGGTAGTTTGAGGCATGCTCTAGGCAGGAAAGATGTCAACACAAGAGAACCGATCTTCTCAAACTCATCAACTTTGCGAATATCACTGATTATACTGAGAGCCGGAATCTTTGTTAAATCGGGCTTATTGAAAAACGACTCGCTGCAATAAAGTGGAAGCTCAATAATTAAGTACTATGACCAAGGTTGCCGCATGGCTGACAGGTCCAATGCTGGAGCTTGTAACCGAAATTATACTTCAGTTCATATACTACTTCTCTGATCCCAGTCCACACTTCCGACTAAATCAGTCACCTAAAGTCAGCCGAAAGCTGGGATAATTCGTCAGCTGGAGCGAAGACCTAAGTCTGATACTACGAGGGGTATAAGTTCGATCAAGGCAGGGACTGTTCAGTTGTTTAATTGGCCGAAGACTTAATGCTAATGTTTCATTGAATTTAAGGAGTTCAAGGTGTTGTGAAAGCTCCGGTAATGCTTTGAACTTTCAGGGATGTAATTTTCGAAGCTTTAGGAGCAAAAAAGCTCCAAATAATGGTTAAAAATTCAAATATTAGTTGTTGAAATCCACCCTGAGGTAAAGAGCGTTTAACGAAAGATTATTTGGAGATTTGGTTGGTAATATAGGGGATTACCTCACAGATATGTTCTCATAAAGCAGACACACTTTAAAGCTCCCAAACACTTATTTCTCTAGATAATGAAAGAAAAATATCCATGCACAACTATGGCACGATTTTCTGGCTCTAGTGGCCACTCGGATATCTGAACAAATTTTGAACTTATCTTCCAAAGGCACATTCCAAAGCTATGGGTACTCGGTACCTGGATGGCAGCTGCTTGAATTATATTATTTTTCCTTCTGGAACTCAGAATCTCCACCGATATAAGGCACCACAGCTGACTCTTCTATTATTCTGTCTGAGGCAACCAAGAGCTAGTGTTAACTTCCCTCTACCAGAAACTATGGCCTTTCCACATGCTATGCTGAGGGATAATAAGTTTTGGATGGCATTCATTTTAGAAGTGGATCAGTAAATTACTGTCTTGGGTTCAATTGGATTGCCTCCATGAAATTAACCGAGACAAAATCCGACTTCTTTTAAATAAGTGTCCTCAATGTTAAGGAGTCTCCCTTGCAAGGCTAAAGTTTTTTTTTTTTAATTTGAAAGACTAATTTATCCCTCAAAAGCTACCACTTCATCTCACTTTCTATTCGCTATATGAGCTTTAACCGATTAAGCTTTTTTCCCCGCAGCATCACGCCTTGTTTACAAACTGACGCGTCGTTACCATTTAGTGAAATGTATGTTAATTCCATGCTGATAAGGTGAAGTGCACAAAAAAAGAACGCCATGACAATATGCTGATAGCGAAATCAATCTCATTTGGGGTGGAAAAGAATTGCGGCATTCGTGGCATGAGAAAAAGCTGCCGGCAATTTGAAAATTTGCGAATTTAGCTGTTGAGAAGAGTGGAAGTATTGTAAAGGGCTTTAAAAATTGGCATATTTTTTAGAACTTACGTGTAAAATTTTAAGAAAAAAAGCTCGAATCAAGCTCGTTAAGCAATTTAAATTTTTTTCGTAATAATACATACTTTAATTTAAATATTTTAATATTCATTGGCTACAAACTACGCTTCTTCCACAAATTTCCATATTTTAAAATCACTTCCCAAGCAATTGCCCACAAATCACGTTTTACACAATCAAACACTTGCCAAACGATTTTACGGCTCAAAGCACTCACGTGCACTTTAAACTCGTGCTGCTCGTGCAATCAAAGCAAGTGGAGTACCGTTACTTCTTCTTGTCATTCTACCATTTATTTCAATACCTACAATACAATACCTATTACTCCCAGCGCTTCTTTAAATCAGAGAGCTTTCAAAGCTTTCATTACAATTCACGAGCTTACATATTTTCTTTTCAGGCACTAAGGAGGTTTCTACTATTCTGTTCTCTTTTTGTGCCACTTTCGTACTTACAATAAACCGTTAAGTGCCACCATATATTTATTCATAAAAATTGTTCGAATTCCAAAACTTATGTATGTGTGTGCCAACTCTCCTGCTACGCTTGCTCCACAGCCGCCAAAGCAAGGGTTTTACTTACCGAAAGAGCTGCCGAAAATTCATAATTTATTGCAAAGTGTTTGAATTTATTGCGAAATTAAATGTGGCTGCTGTTCGGCAACACACACACCAAATTACATACACAAAACCAATTTAAAGGAGATGCAATTGGTTATTGGATGTTCGACTCTACGTCTTTCCTTCTCTATTTCCACACCGAATTTCTTTGAATAAGAAACGTGAAAGCATTAAAATTTCGTTAAATAAATGGCCCGAGGGTGAATGAATTATCTGATATTAAATCGAAAGATGGAGAGCCTATTTTAAATTTTCCACGCTTTAGGTATTCTTCAGCATTGTCTCTCTGGGAGATGTACTTCGTCTTAATATTGTAGTAAGAAAACTATCAAGGCAAAAGCTCATTTAGGGACAGCTCATCTTACAGGCGACCCGTGAAATAAGCAGGTCGGAGGGGATCAGACCACAGGTAAAGGGGTGTTAAAAGAGTCAGTTTAAGGTGGCACACAATGAGGTGGTTAATGTCAATGGAGAACTAATTGTTGAGTACGCCGGGAATGAGGCAGACAAGTAGGAATTGAGTCTGCTACAACTTTACGGTTGCCCTAGGGTTATTAGGGTCGGTGTAGAGGCCGGTTTCTAATGACATCATTCATAGAAATTGGGATTTGTCGCCACTTACGCTCTTTTATGAAGGATTGCAGTCTGTTAAGATCAAGATCTATCTTACCTTTGCCATATTTTGAGTCCGGCAACGGCTTACAATACACCAACAACACAGGTTCTACACATATGGAGGCACAATCACCTCGATATATCGGGAAAGTTATACCATAAAAACAAGGCAGATCATGTATTAGGCCTCCTATTCTTTGTGGTACCATAAGACGTCATCGGTTAGACCACGTAGACTACTTATATACTACTACCAGGTGAACTTTCACGGATTGGTGGTTCTTGGATTTATTGATACTTCATTAACTTACTTCATATTTCTGTCCTGCAACTCTCAAGGGAAAAACTGATATCAGAAGAGCCACTCCAGAAATTTTGCGAAATTCGTTCCATGCTGACGTAAGGTCCAGATTATGACTAAAGGGGGTATGAGATATCTCTCCCCCACCTTTTTTCTCCGGTGATATCGAGATAAAAATACCCCTTTGCCCTTCGTTTTCTTTCAGCTGTCGAAAGGACCATCGTGGATTTCGGGTAGAGAGACTGGTAGTAAAGAAATGGGGAAATGCCAGCGCAAATAAGAAAGTGGAAAGAATTTTAAGAGGTCTTCCACCCATGATGTGGACTATGTTATGCAGAAGGGTTTAGACTTGAGAAGCTGTAGGAACGAGGAAGAAGCGAATATTTATCCAAATTCTTCATGCTATACCATACAGAAGGGCTGGGAACCCCTTTTAAAAGAAGTAAACACAGAAGATGTAGGTACGATGAGTGGAAGAAACGATCTTTAATGCGACTGCCCTACCGTGTGCAGAGCGAGGTTGAATCACCCGGATGTTTTTTGAAAAAATTTATTTAGGAGTCGAAGTAGATGGACGGTGAGGCTTGGAGGTGAGATGTTTGGATCGACTTTGTGATATCATATTGCGCTGACTTTGATCTGAGTGTATTAATGCTTCCACATAGATAGCCGACCTACCTTTTTGAGCTATGA
The DNA here is from genome assembly GCA_037013455.1 of Ceratitis rosa. NCBI lineage: Eukaryota > Metazoa > Arthropoda > Insecta > Diptera > Tephritidae > Ceratitis > Ceratitis rosa. The sequence continues at coordinate 4,426,759 of JAWMAG010000011.1, read as the reverse complement.
TCTGCCTTCTTTAAGCCATCCGTGATAAATGACTATGCACCAAGAAAACTCTGATGGCTAGAGGGTGATCCATTTCGAGATATCTAACTTTTTTAAAGAAAAACAACACAAAAAATTCAAATTTAATGGGGAATGTTTATTATCATTCGAAAGAACATTATTTTGTATTTATATTTTGAATATTTTCTCCGGTGGATTGTCCGCATGGACTTTAGACTTTACATATTCCCACAGGAAAAAGTCTAACGGTGTGAAATCTGAAACTATTTGCTCACCGCAGCGTTCTCTCAATAAATCCGTTGACAGATGCTATGTGTGGGAAGTGACGCCGTCTTGTTGAAACCAAATATCGCCGAGATCACGAACTTCGATTTCAGGCAGAAATAGACCTCATCGCTGAACAAAATTTGGCTCGAAAACACTAAGTAAGTCTGATAAGGTAAGATGACTTCGTGACACGACTCACGCGTGATCTGTCAAAGAAAGGTTATGGAAAAGAGTACCTCTACTGCGATCACCCGTTACATATTTTATACTTGACCGCTAAGCACCCATCCGTCGGTAGTCAGTCAGAATTGCATCTTTCGAATCAGCTACAACATTTGTAGTACTTTTAAAAACACCAAGTCAAGCTGAAAGGAAAACTTAAGCTGTTACTCAGTGTCCATTAAAAAGTCTACCAGTTCCGTAGCTACTTTTAGGAACATGAGCTGAAGAAACTTAACTCGCAAGAGCTTCTCAGAAAATACATACAAAATTTACGAAGATCTCTACTTTTCCCTTGATTTCCAAAGCCCAACATCCCTTGCCACCAGCTCACAGAAGTACGTCTATCAAAAATCCTCAAATATTCTCTTTTTATTTACAAAAATTGCCCGCACTACAAACACAAGACACACAGCGCTCAGCTGCCACATTTCTTGTATTTTAATTATTAATTACACTCCGATTAAATTAGTTTTTAACTGCACAGTTGACAGCTCGTCAGTTCGTTTGACTTGCAACATCTTAATACCCAAAGGAGTTGAGCAGAAATCAAAGAATAATTATCAAAATTCAATTTGCCACTAATCATTATTATTTCTTACTTCAGACTCCCTACCTACCTCCCCTGAGCTCCCTCTCTCCTTCTTTCTCTCTCTCTCCCTTCCTATTTAATAACACAAATTAACATGCAAATCACTTACAAATGCCTTTTAATCTCTTTTATATAAATTTAATTGCTGATTACTAAGCAATTCAATTAAAATTTAACCTGCCCTCCTCCCACATCTCAGCACAGCTCAGCGTTTAACCTCATTAGAGTTTATTACAATAAAGTGAACTTAGCGTTCTCCCCCTCTCTCCCTGCCGGCGAGCCATTCGTCAATCACTATGCGATGAATATAAACTGTAGCCAGAGCAGCTGTGAGCTATTTTCCTGCAGTGGCACGAGTTTCACCCATAAATAAGCTTTGCCACACTGACCACCCGCAAGCTCTGCGCAATTGGTACACCTGTACAACTGCCCCAGTGGCCCACTGAGTGCCGGACATGCTTACTCTCGCGAGTGTGTGTGTGTGTGTGTGTTTGTGTTTCCCTTCATCATACTTCTAATTTTCTCTTTTCTTTTATTGACAGCGTCTCTTCACAATTTCGCCATTTTCTTTACTTCATTAACATAAAATTTTCGTTTACATTGAATGGGGAAAATGGAAAATGGAAAATGTTTTTCCGATATCAAATTAATCAGCGTAAAACGTAAAATTGCTAAAGTAAGTTGAGGAGCATAAAGTAAAAATGTATCTTTAACGTAATTGAAAAATCGTAAAATCTCACAAAGGACACACAGGACATGCCAGGGAGACCAGATGAGCAGCCCGAACACATATACCAGCTGGTAATATATAGGTATGTATGTATGCATAATGGTTGTACTCGTTTTTCAAAAGCACAGAAATTCTAACGAATTTATTATGCACAAAAGGTAAACAATGCGGCGAATGATGGAATACGATTATGTAAGCACCAATGAAACTCTCGGGCAACAAGGTAAATATGTTACAACAGCAAGTTTTCCGTCATTTTTATGATATTACAACAATAGCAGCAACAACAAGAACAACACGTACAATAACGACTTCACGATAATAATCGTAAACTAACCAAACTACTCATGAAACCAAGAATCCATGCAACCATAAAAACCATAGACCCATGAGTCCAATCAACGCTGCAGCTGTTGCCGTTCGCCACCAGGGGAAGAAGTGGGAAGCGCGGTCGAAGTGCGGTGCATGGTGTAGTGTCGTGGCGGATAAGTGAAATGTAAATAACACGAAATTCGGTCAACAAAAATTTAAGGTCGGTCTGACAGAGCACAGTGGTGCTCGGAAAAAAAACATACATATATTTTATTTTAAATAAATAATTAAATTGGTATTTGATATAATTAAAGATTTTTTATATTTTTAATATATTTTATAATTTTATTATTTTAGAAATAATTTATTTTTTTGTAAAATGTGTATAACTTAAATTTATAATTATATGTTTATGCTTGCAACCCTGTGCAGCAGCTATAACATCGAACTAGAGATGTCGCTAGAGATGTCAGTAAAAAATACGTGACTCATCAAATTTGTTCACCAGTTGTCCAGTTGAAACGAAAAAATTAATACTTCTGAACAGCACAACTGAAAAGAGTTAATTAAAATTAGTTATGTGGAATATTTGAGTAAAAATGAATGAATAAAGTAGCATCCGATGGACGAATATATATAAGAAATGTTAAAAAGTATATACAATACATAACTCGTATTGGCGCTTTGTAACTGCTGAAGCGATTATCGGCCGAGCTCCTCCTCCAATTTGTGGTTTTGCGTCTTGCAATTAGAAAATTTAACTTAATTTTTTATTTAAATTAACATTTCTTAACTTTTTGGATGTTGGTGACACCCGGTTATAAAGTAAAAAGTTTATTTATTGACATTTATGACAAATAGCTACATCTTCATCTTCTTGCTACAACAGCACGCCATTCGTTTCTTTTTTTTTTTTTTGCCATTTGGCGCCATTTGGGGATAGGAGTGGAAGTTGTCCTCTTACTCTACTGCCAGCGGCGGATATTGCATCGAAAACTTTCCATTCTGGAGTTATGTCATCAATTCAAACAACATGATCTTTATTCGCTGAGCTATTCGCTGCTATTCTAAAGGCCTGTGTTCGAACCTTGGTCCAACCAATATCCAAAACTATTGAAAATTAATTTTTCTAATTACGGTCACTCATGGGTAGGGAATGTCAACGCCTCCGAGTGTATTTCTGACATGAAAAAAGCTCATTATAAAAACCATCGAGCGTTCTGAGGACACTTAGAATAAACTGTAGGTCCCTCCATTTGTCGGAAAAACATCAAGACGCACAACACAAGTTAAAAGAAGAGCTCGGCCTAAAATCGCCTAAGCTGTTACAAAGATCCAATTATTTAATGTATGCCAATGTCGCCTATAGCTCACCTTTCATCAACTGCGGTATTTGCCTTTCTCTGGAAAACTCGTAGTATCGACTTACCAAACGTTACCAGGATGGGAAGGATAAGGGACTTGTAGAGTTTGGTCCTTCTTAGAAAACTTAACGAGAGAGGACTTTAGTTTTCAATTGCCTACTCAGTCCAAAGTAGCACCTGTTGCCAAAAGTGATTTTACATTGGATTTCGGGGCTGATATTGTTATTAGTGTTAAACCAGCGTACCAAGATAGACTAAATTATCTACGACTTCAAAGGTATGACTGTCAAAAATGCCATGGAGGCCGATTTACAAATGATAACTGGAGATGTTTCGTGTATCCTCGCTCTCTAACATACGCATTCGTTTTGCTCACTTATTCTGTCTGGAGAAAGCAGTACTAGTGTCGCGGTTGTTGAGCCGGCTACACCAGCAGTTGTACCCTCTTGCTATCTTCGATGTATATTCAAGTCTGTAGGTTGTATTACTTTCTCCGGTAGCAGGTGGAAGAATTTACACGATGTAGAGTCACACCGTTTAGCTTCAAACTGCTCAGAGAGGTCCTACCTGACGCTGTTTGAACTTTCGGCGTTGCTCAGTGTCGTTTTACGAGGTCGTATAAGTTTTGAGGGGAGGTCGCATTTAGACACAACGTCCTAGAAGCAGCTCTCATGCGGCTTTTCCTAGATGAAGCACGATCAGCTTGTTGTCCATGGGCTTTAATCGTTCACACAATACGCTAGAGAGCACCTTTTATGCGATTTTCACGATGCTTATTTTGCTATATATAGCACAGTTGTTGGGGATCGGGCAGAACATACTTACTTTTGTAGGTTTTTTCGATTTCGAGCATACACTCATCGCAAAAACTTTTTCAAAGAATCTGATGTCAGTTCTTTTTAGCTCTTCGTCATCATTTTTGAATAGCCTAGCCTCAAAACTACCGGCTCTTGTCCCTCCCTCGTACTCCAATATAGTCGACTGGGAGATCGTAATCGTCATCTTCCGGAGTGTCACTTTTCCTACAATTCAGCTGGTCGGAGAAGTATTCCAGAAGTATCGGTTGCCAGATCTGCTTCTTTGCTTCTACATGAGCATGTTCAGGCCTTGAAACCTTGTTTAAGTCGCTGCATTATAGTTTTTCAGCCAGCTTTTCAAGTCTGCTCTACTGAGGTATTAAAGCTTCTCTCGTGTTTTCTCACAAAAGAACACCACTGTCCGATGCTCCAACAGTCTTGCCTGCTACAGCATTAAGCCACTCTTCGTCCTACCAGTTTCACCTTTTTCCTACTACTTGACGCTATCTTCGGGCACCTCCCTTTTCGGCTACTGACACACAAAATTTCATTTAACTTTCGTCTCATTAAATTTTCTGTTTGCTTTGCAAAGTCATAAATCCTGGTTTGCCCGCCGCGTCGTAGCTGCGCAAGTTGTTATTGCTTCTATTTTCTTGACTTTGTGTTCGGTCTTTCAATTCTACGTTGCTTTGGTTGGTTGGTGTGCTCTACTGGGGTCTGTGGTATGGGTTTCTCTTTTTTTTTTTGTTGCTTTAGAAAACACTGCAAATGTAATAAACTTTAAATTCAGTTGCTCATTTCTTCAGCAGTTATTGTTGTTGTAACTCATTGTTTGCCGTTTAGTGATGTATTTGTGGCAAGTGTGGTAGTGTTGGTAGTTGTTGTTGCTGTCTATTTTTTTATTAAGGTTCTTAGTTTTTTCTTATTTATTCTGTTCTGTTTAAATGGTTCTGGCCTGACGCAACAGTTAATTTGTTAAATTTTCAAGCAAAGACACGGGTAGTCTTTTTTTTTGAAATTCTTCTTCTTCAATTCACCACCCCAACCCAAGCGGGAAGTCATCATCTCTTTGGCAACATTTTATTATAGTTTAGACGTGTTTTCACTTTATATTTATACACCCACGCACACGCACACACACATACACATACAAATACGCATACATACAAACATAAATACGCGGTTATTTGCTCGTTGGCATGAGTTTAATATTTCTTCGCTTCACATTTCCTTACCCACTACCACCTCTACACGCCGTTCTTGTGTACTGGCTTGGCAAATACGAGTAGAAAACAAAACGGAGCAACAACTACAAGAATCTTCATCATCATCATTTTCTACGGCTCGATGAGCGTGAAATTTGAATGGGAAAATACATGGAAAATATGTGCGGGCGCAAAAAATGCCAATACAAGTGCTTGGAAAATGTACAAGGATATAGGAATGTGTGTTCAGACATACATATACATGTTGTATGTGGTTTGGTGAAACATACAGTTTTCCTTGTTGCTGCTAAAGTTTATGCAAATACCTGAAATTGAAAATTAAATGCAAATACAAGACAATTAAAAACAGTAATTAGCTGAGCTCACAGTCAAAGAGGTGATTTCAATATTAAATTTTAAAGAATTTAAAGAAAGCTTTATTTTTTGTAAGATAAAAAAATTTTGTACTCTTTGAAATACGTGAGATCTTCTTCTTTTTTTTGAAACAACAATATCCCATTCCTTCCTTGAATTCCCTGTGTGGCGCCATTGGAAATACTGATTTTTCCAAGGGAGTGAAGGTCTTCCGCTGCGGGTACTGCATCCAATACTTTCAAAGCTTTCCCCCATTCGGACAACATGTCCTAGGCAGCGTAGCCGGTGACTCTTTATTCTCGCTCAATTAGGTCCATGTCACTGTGTAACCCATACAGCTCATTGTTCCATCATCTGCGACATTCAACGTTCTTATGGTCTCACGCAAAACCCCCTCTCTCTAAAACTTCTAACGACTCTTCAAATGTTGTCATCGCCCACGGTTCTACATCATATATTGTACATACCAGGGTGGGAATGATGAGAGACTTGTAGGGTATGGCCTTCGTTCGCCCAGGGAGGAGTCTACTTTTCAGTTGCCTACTCAGCCCAAAGCAGCACTTGTACATGTTCAGAATTATGAATCGCAAATGTGATGACTATTTAATTGATGACAGGACATATTTCGTCTTGCCCTCGTTCACTACCAGGCCCATACGCTTCACTACCCTATCCAATCCGAAGTAAGCAGATATTATGGCTCATGTTATTATATTATCTCAAGCAATACATTAAAAAAAATCCCATGTTAAGGAGTTACCTTATCTGAAGCCTCGTTTGATACCGAGCAGTTCGGAGAGGACCTTCCCGATCCTGGCGAAGTGTTTGGTCTTGCTTAAAGACAGTTTATACAGCCGTGTAAGATTTACGGGGATACCAAATTCAGACATAGCAAGGCATAGCTCTTATTCGTGCTGTCGTAGGCTACTCTAAAATCGACGAAAAGGTGGTGGGTGTCGATCCTCTTTTCACAAGTCTGTCCTAAGATTTGTCGCATGGATAAGGTCCAATCAGTTTGTTGACGGTGGACTTTAGTGTTTCACACAATACAATCAATAGGATCTTATATGCGATATTAAGGATGTTTACCCCACGCTAGTTGGCGCAGACTATGGGGTCCCCATTTTTATGGATCGGGCAGAGCACATTTAAATTCCAATCATCGGGCATGCTTTCATCCAACCATATCTTAAAAGGAAGTTGACGCATGTACCTTCTCAGCTCCGCTTCGCCGTATTTGAATTGATCTCTATTCCATCATTAACTTTTGGAAAATCGGTTTCCGTTTCACAGGCAAGAAAAGGGTTCACTCCCTAAATGGAGTATACTCTAGGCAGCAGTCACTAGATCACATCTGAAACTAGCAAGAGCTTGCTCCGGTCTTGAAACTTTATGTAAGTCGCCATATCTTTTCGTAGAACTTTCGAGCATTATCCTTGTCGGTCAGCTTCCCAAGCTCTTCATAATCAAGCATTTCGACCGCGTTCTTTTCTTGTCTGCAGATGCGTCATACTTCCCCTTTCAGCTCTCGGTATCAATGCACCCTCTGTTGTCTCTACTACGGTACGGCAATCCTCAGCGTACCAATTAATTTTGATTTTTGGGGCTCTCTGAAAGCCGAAAGTTTCATTTACAGACGCGGGTTTACGAGTTTCATATGCAAACAGGTCAACAATATTTCTATTGCCGTCAACGAATGGTCCATAATCGAAAGAAAGTCTAGGTATTGTTGACTGGTTTCTCTGATAAACGTGAAGAATGAAGAGCTCTCAGTTCCCGCAATATTTCCCAAAAACTACTATTGGGAATATTTTTGTGGTTACAACAACAACAACATAAAATTTCGGGTCGTTCAGAAATAAAGACAAGCAAATTCTTCTTATTGAACTCCGAACCTACTGGCAATTATTCGCATCAAGGCGAAAATTTTTAACTAATTACTGACTCTGATCTAAGCCTACTTGACCAAGGATTCCTGTTATGAATGCCTGAGGGCATCAAGGTCAAAGTCCAAAAAGAAAGTTTCTTTGACGTAACTATTGAAAATTCTTTCTTACTAAGGAAAAAATCAGAAGGCGAGTTGATTTCCATAACTTCGTGCATCGAAACACCCATATTTAGTATCTGTCTCAGCCAAAACACTCGTATGTACCAACAAACCGGCCCCTGTGTAAATAAGTAAAAAGAGAGTTCAGAAAATAAAAGTCGGTAAGCTTAAATCAAAATAGAAAGTACAACGTTTCTCTCTTCCACTCTTACTTCAAATTGAAGAGCTTCAAAATCTGTATAGTGGAAAAAGACTAGATAATATTCCAGTAGAACTGACATTAAATTTTTGTCATATAAATTATTGCATACTTTTAGGGTCATTTTAGTTAATTAGATTTCAGAGAAGAAAATGTAATTCTCACACGCTTTGCAGTAAAATGTACGTAAAATTTCGTAAGACGAGTGAACTTGACTAACAGCAATTCACTCTATTAATCATATATTGAGAAGAAGTCTCTCGATAGTCTCATTGAATCATACCTGACGTACTGGAAGCCTGTTTTATCTGGTTTACCTATTAATACGGGGCTACTTTGGCACCGGAGAGCATTTACTTCTGTCGCTGAAGAGGCTGAGAGTACCAATATTACTATTTTATATAAACTCTTCGGCTTCCAAATTATCCACAAAATCTTCCTACCTCTTTCTACACAACACAACCTGGATGTTCAACCTCCCCATCAACTCTCCTAGCAACAAATTGTTGCTCAAGTGTGTCAATGATCTTGTATAAGGCCAACGATTCCATCTCTTTCGTGCAACCACATTTCACCGCCGCAGAGTTTGTAGGATTTATGTCATTAAACTTTATTTATTTGCCACAGTTCGTTGCGGCATTGGGTTCATAACTTGCGCAAACACTTTCACTGTTAACTTAAGCTCAAACTCAAACTCATCTCCCACAGTAAATCAGTAAATGGGCCGTATTCTCAACTTGGTCTCAATGTACACTTTTGCGTGCTCTAAAGAGAAGTCAAAGAAAATGGAACACCAAAAATTTACATCATTACCAACATAAAGGCAAACAAAGTGTAACCACAAAAATCAACATCATCATTAGGTTGGGTGGAGGAGATACAGTGGAAGTACATAGACCAAATATGAGTTGTGTTGAGAGCGTAGGAACGTACGCACTTGTTCTACTTCATTATAAGCATCATCGACATTTTCATCATTTCGTCTTCGATGTTCCTCTTCATTATCATCATTATTCGCTCATCATTTCCACCGACCGTGCGGGCAAACAACCAACAAGTCGCTTTAACTCAACGCCCCTCCTTAACCTCTTGACAACCCATGAACGTCAGCTTTGTAACGTTTCACACCGACTCATCATTCATACTCATCTGCGTCTGCCTCTGCGTCTGCGTTAGGGTTCGCCTTTGCAGTAACGGTAGTAAATTTATAGAATAAATTTGCGAATCTAATAAAATGTAAATCAACATATTTTCAAGAAAGACTTGGGGAGGCAATGAGAATAAGATACGAAAGGCAAGTGTGTGTGTGTGTGTGCATGTCAGACTGACTATCAACCTCGGGTCTGGTACTGCCGTGTGAGTTGAGGGGTGTTGTGCTGGCGGCGGTTTCTGTGTGTCATAAAATTTAACTTCATTTGAATTTTCAAATAAACTTTTAGCTTCCGAACTCCAGCTCCTTCTCCTACTGCTACTCTTACTTTAGTATGTCCTTTTAAATTTGTTTTTGTTTTTTCCTTTGTCGCCTGAATGTATGCTATGTTAAGTGCAATGAGTTTGGCCAGTTGGTCACTCGCACTTTCACTTCTTGTTTTCTTTATTAGTTCATAGTGTTTGTTGTTGTTGTTGTTGTTTTTCATTTATTTATTTTTCTGCTCGGTGAGTTTTCATATTGTCTACGTTGTATATTTAGTTAGAAGGACTATTGTGTTTTCGAGATAATGAAGAGACATACAACTATAAATTATTGCATACTTTTAGGCGCATTTTAGTTAATTAGACTTCAGAGATAGAAGAAAATGTAATTCTCATAAGCTTTGCAGTAAAATCTTTCTGTTTTGAAAAAAGGTTTAATATTTAAATATTTCCTCTGCTTGGGTCTGAATTTCTTCTTTTCTTTGGAGATGATTTCCATCTCTTGCAGAAGTTGTGCAGACTTTTTTTAACTCAGCTAACATCTTCCTATTGGAACTACTGGAGAGCTTGCTTGAGGATAAAGAAAGCAACCACATACTCGGCTAGACAGATCGTAATGCTGGCATGCAAGTGCCAAAAAATTTAGGATGTTGATATCATCACTCGACATCTCCATAATCTAGCTTACCGGCTGTAGGAATGTTTTCGGTAACGAAAATGCTGAGGAGTTTGCAAATCAGAAAGCGTCTTCTGACAAACCCTGAGCAGAATTAATACCATCTTCTTTAGGAACGATCAGGAAAGAGTTGCAATTGCAACGTAAACAAATAGCTCAGAACGATGGAAACTCCATTTCCAACAGTGAGATAATGAAAGAGATTTGGCCCAAGTATGGCAAGATAAGTATTAAAGATCTATTAAAAGGTCTACGAAAAGTATACATGAACTTAAGAGCTACAATAACGTGTCACTGGCCATTCGGAGAGTTAGCGTAAAAAACTGTAGCTGCGAACTAGAACACCATGAATAAAGAGCTGCCAATTTTCTCTAGAAGAGCCCAGATTTCTTATAAATTCATGTGGAACACTTGGAATCTATTAGGCACCAAACCCTGAATGTCTGTCTACAAAGAGCAAAGCAAAAAACCATTAAAAGTCCGCATCTAGGGGTAATTGAGCCAGTGGTTAAAATCTTTCAAGGACCACGACTACCTACCTATCTACCTACCTAGACAAAACTCCGACCATGGCAGCCTCCTCTCCTGTTTTATGCGTAGTTATTGCGTGTATCAGAACTGGTCGAGATCTTATCTGTTTCACTTATCTCGTTAAGGTATTTGTACCACGATTTTCTGGTCTCGGAAGGACCACAAGCGAATACTGCGGTTTGATGCACTCTGTACCAGAAGGAGCACTTAGAACAATTGCAACGTCGACACTTTAAAGATTACTCAACCTGCCACCTCTCCTCAATGCAGTGAAGGGCATGACAGTACAACCAGCTGTGTGAGTGGGTGCCGGAATCTATTGCGTTGAGCAAGATTGCAGGCAACCCTTCGAGCTTCCGGAGTACTGTCGTATTTTCAAGGCTGAAGTCTTCGCAATAAGGAAACCTAATAAGAAACATCAATATATGAAATGCCTTAATGGCAAGTAATATCGCCAAGATCATGTACAAGAACAACGAAGAAACCCCGACCCACTTGTCGCTCACACAGTCTAAAAAGGACTGCAGGACAATTCACAAAGCCACCGGCATCAAGTACGAACAGAATGAGCATTAGTAACAGTGGCACATGTAGGAATAGAAGGATAAAAGGTGAGTCAAGGACTAGATGAATATAAAAATTGGACATGAAATCTATTTTACACTTCGCAAAAAGCGTTTACGTCCTACACGATTTCTACTTTGAATTGAACTCAACTGGCGCTACAAAGGGCCAGACGATCTATGTAAAGCGCAACACCCAGCCAGTATGATCTAACCTAAATTAAGGATGAAATTATAGAGCCGAGAAGGTTCGGAGTCTTTGCTATGCTTGGAAAAAGAATCTCTGTGAAAAAATTTAATCTTGGGCTTAATCTTAAGACCAATTTTTTCAGATAGTGATAAAGATACACTATTTGTGGTTCAGAGAGCTTATAACGAGAAACAGCATATAAAGTCCTAGCGAGCGTTTTGTGTCAAAAACTAAAGCACACAATCAAAAAACTGATTGAACCTTATCAGTGTGGCTTTAGACCTAGTAAGTCAACCATTGACCAGATATTCACCATGCGCCAAATCTTGGAAAAGACTCATGAAAAGAGAATCGACGCACACCACCTTTTCGTCGATTTTAAAGCAGCCATCGGCAGCACGAAAAGGAGCTGCCTCTACGCAGCTATGTCTGAATTTCGTATCCCCGCGAAACTTATACGACTGTGTAAACCAACACTGAACAACACCAGAAGCGTACTCAGAATTAGGTAAAACCTCTCCGGGCCGTTCGGTACCAAACAAGGTTTCAGAGGAGATGACTCTTTATAGTGTGATTGAGTATACAAGAGTGTACTATTGCTGGCGTATGCCGATGAAATTGATAACCCAAGGCTTGATAAAACACGAAGCGAATTGGTCTGGTAGTGAACGAGGAGGACAAGACGAAATACCCTCTGTCATCAAACAAACAGTCCGCAGACTTTCGCTTTGAGTCTCACATCACTGTCGTAGATAATTTTTTCTGTTTGTGGCTGCATTTCAGCCGCATAGCCCTCTTGCCAACGGTACTTTGGACTGAGTAAGCTATTGAAAAGTAAAGTCAACTCTTGACGAACCAAAGTCAAACTCTATAAGTCCAAGTTGTGCAGAGTTGTGCGACATCCATTGAGTCGGACTTGAGAGTTTCGGTCAGTGTTCGGTGGTGGAAGCAGGGGAAGAGAAAGACTTGAACTACATTGCAAGTAGAGAGCGACCTGGCTTGGTGTTACCAGCTGGCGCCAAACAGCGAAGGGAAGAAAGGCGCGCTGTTGTTAACTCGGCTATAAACGAGTAAGCGATGTATATGCCTTTGAAGAAGAAGAAGAGGAAGATCAACGTACCTAACCTAACCAATTCTACAAATTCATTAGAGCTGCGGTAAAGAGTTAATGAAGTAGAAGCAGGAAAGCGCTCGGTGAGTTAACTTTAGCGCTGAGAGGGACTCAGACTTTTTTGGAGAATACCATACAACATTTGGCGCCTATAAATATTTTTGTTCCTACACCCAAACCGACACGAGGTATCCACAGAAAATTCTCCAACTCTTAAAAAAATCTCACTCCCCAAAAAAACAAAAAAAAAAATTCCAGAACAAAAATAAGGAAAATCTTAAAAAATGCTGCAAATATACCAAATCGACAAATGAAATAACAACAATCCGTGGAAATGTAGAAATTTGAGAATGTGCAAAACAAATTGAAAAGTTGCAATGAAAACAATGTTTCGCTTCTGTTCGCTTCCTTTCGAGTGGTTTCGAAGAAGTTTTTCAAGTAGTGAAATTTTTGTTTCGTTTTTCTTTTCTTCCCTTTTGTTTTTACAATTCATTTTAACAGTTATTTTCGCTAGAATTTCTGCAATTCATGGCATACCATATATATATGTTGTTGTTGTTGCTGCTCCTTACAGGCTGCAGTGCATTGCCGGCATTGCTGTGACTTTCGCGTTTCCGCACTTCTTCAAAATAAGTATTGTTGTAGTGAATTTTTGGATTTTTATTTTTTTTTGTGGTTTTTGTAGCTGAAATATTAAAGAACTTTATTGTACAGTGAAAAAATTAAGTTTTTATCAGTTGGAGACCTACGAAATCTGGTCAAAGCTAGAAACTTTTACTAGGAGTACAGAATTTCTGACATCGAAGTGACATTATTGAAGCACAGGGTGACTTCCCGAACTCATTTGGATTGGTTAAGGAGCTTATCGATGTTCTGATGACATTTTAGCTCCATACTGACTTTCAAACTTCGATCTATTTCAAAATTCTCTGTTTCATGATCCAAATCTTTATGTGTATCGTTCACTCAATGTTGAAAGCCCAAAGGAAAATCTCCTGTGAAGTGCTAACCACAGTTCCAACGAAAAGAAACCGATAGTGCACCCACCCGGATGAAAGGAGTCTGGATCCGATTCCAATATCTTCTTATTTCTTCTTCATTGGCTTAGTCACCGCTTACGGGTTTATAGCTGACTCAACAATAGCGCCTCATTCGTTCTTCTCTTCGCTGTTTGGCGCCAATTGGATATACTAAATGAAACCAGGTCGTTCTCCACGTGACACTTCCAATGAGTGGAGATGTTCCTCTTTCTCTGCTTCCACCGGTGGGTACTGTATCGAACACTTTCGAGGCTGAAGTGATTTCATTCATACAGAGACATGGCCTAGCCAGTGTAACCGCTGTCCGTATAAATCGTACAGCTCATCACCACGTACCACCGTCTACGTTCTTCGGCGTAGCCAATGCGCAAAGGAGCATAAATCGTTCACAAGACTCTTCTCTCCAAGACTCCCTGGTCCGCCTTATCAAATGTTGATATCGTCCATACTTCTCCATCATATAGCAGGACGGGAACAAGAATTGACTTATAGATTCTGATCTTCTTTCGTAGATAGAGGACTTTACTTTTTAAATGCCTACTCAGTCCAAAGTTGCACCTGTTTGGAAGATTAATTTTGCATTGGATTTCAAGGCTGACATGATTACTAATGTTAATACTGGTCCCTAGGTAAGCGAAATTATCTACGAGCCCTACTATCAACAGTGACGTGGCAGTCAGGACGAAAGTAGGCAGCAGCTGTACAGTCTTGTGGAAGATAGTACAAACTTTGTCTATTTAGCTCTACAGCTCTTAGTATTTTCTCCAGCATCATCTTGAAGAAATCACACGATAAAGGGTTACCCCAGCTGAAAACTCATTTGGTACCGAACGGCTCGGAGAGGTCCTTCCTAATTCTTACTGCGCTTCTGGTGTTGTCCAGCGTTGGTTTACACAGCCGTATAACTTTTCCAGGAATACCAAATTCAGACATAGCGGCGTAGAGGCAGCTTCTTACTGGTCTTTGGAAGCTCGCTTTAAAATCGATGAAGAGGTGGTGTGTATCGATCCTCTTTCCACGAGTTTATTCCTAGATTTGGCGCATGGTAAATATCTCGCTCGATCAGACCTTATACGAGTATGCGAGATGTAGGGAGCTAATCCTATGGTAATTGGTGCAGACTGTTGTGTTCTTCTTTCTATGGATTAGACCAGAGCATACTTAGATTGCAAACGTCGGACATGTCTTCGTCTGACCACCTTGTAAGCTCTACACCTCCAAAAATTTAGTATCACCCTCACTCAAAAGATAAGAAGGCAAGGGTATGTCGGGTGTGAATGGGATTTGAACTTACGAACTCCGCCTCGTAGCCTTCAGTGGCGCTCACTCGGCTACTGAGACACCGTAATGTCGGTATACCAGGCTGAGAAAGTGGGAGGTCTATATACGTGTACCCTTGGAGAGCTGCTATTGACTAAGCATTCGTTTTGAATAGGTGAGAGGTTGGAGCGAAGCAGCTACTTATGACTACTCATTTTCTAAAACGAAATCATGTGTCCACATCTGCAAGAAACATGCAATGAGGTCGGAGTATCCTTGAGAAATACTGACTTGCATAACGCTGGTAACGGACCTCCGTAACTTTATAATTGATGCATTATAACCTCTCAAACGATTTTCGGCTCGAGCTCCTTCTCTAATATTTGGTGTACATCATGGAATTATTTCCAACAACTGAAGAAACCAGCAGTTTTAAGTCGCCTCTGGAAAGCTGGGGGATTTAATAAGGAGTTCTTTTATCAGAAATATGGTCGGAGGATATCGATCCCTGCCAAGGAGGACTGTATATACATTAGGTTTTTTTCTTCGTTACATTGGTCTGGCCAGTATTCGAAGTCATGAGCCACTGCATGTTAGCATAGCTTACAGAAACACTTGAATGCCTAAGGCCGTCTTCTTCATATCCTTATGACTAACTCTGAGTTGGTCCCGGGAGTATCAGATTCATTTCATAAAAGTGACAATAATGAAGGAAAGCTCTATCTCGGAATTAAAATAAGAAAGAAGGAAGGTTACTTAAATTTGGACTGTTAGGTATTCTGTATGGGTATGGGTATCGGTATGAATGGTGGAGACCCTCACTAGTATCCTGATGTTACAAAGCTGAAGGGAAAACTCGGAACGTGAAGAGGCAATCAGCTGTGAGAAGGCTGCGAGCTATCAAGGCACTGTTAACCAAAAGCTCTATCCGAACAAAAACCTATATAAATTTTTCTACCAGTGTATGCACTTTTGCATACCATTTCCTACAAAACTAAAAAAATGCAAAGGCAAAAATGCTTTTCAAAAAACCGCAGCTCACAACGCGTTCGGTAAGCGTCAAGTCGATTTTTTCTCTGCTGCAGTCCTTGACATTCGCCGCCAGTCATAAATCACGAATTCCACTCTGAGCCATTTAACTTTTCAACTTAGTTGCACTAAGCAAAAGAACCAATAGAACAACAAAAACAAATATATGTAAATATATCCACAACAGCAAGAACAAGAACAAAAACAAAACGAATGAGCATAAACTAAACCGCTAAAGTTTCAACTAAAAACCGGAAACTAACAAAATGCAAAACAACTTTTTGAGACAGAGCAAAGACAACAACGCAGGAGAAGAAGAAGAAGCAGAAGCAGAAAAAACTCTGTATAGATAATAAAGGAAAATTAGAAGTATGTGATACTTGAGCTCCTCAAGGAAATCACTGCGAGTGGCAAGACGTAACATATGAGTATGTGCCTGAGGGCACCGCTTGTAGTAGGAGGACTGCATGATTGGAAGAGGCACAGAGCTTTGCAAACTATACGCATATAACAATATTACTCACACGCCCACATAGGACGGTTTGTTTGAGATGTTGTGAAGATGAATGCAGCGAAACCGGAAGCGAAATTTCGGAGGGTCCAACATTTCCTAACTCAAACCATGTCTCACTAGTCGACTCAAGCAAGTCTTAGGCAGTTTTTCATGGTAACTGGACTCGGAATCGATATAGGATGGACCATAGAACGATCCGAACTCTTTAGATCGAAGCTTACTCCATTCGGTGATAGTTCTTAAACTTGTTTCCAAGTATTTTGGAACTCTACTACTCGAAGGTCTATCGAAGATAGCATGTAACATCGCAAAGGGTCTTAGTCAGGGGGCTTAGTCAGAATCCAACATGATAGATCGATAGACTGACCTAAATTTATTTCCAAGTAAATTAAGCCGGATATTGGGTCAGTACCGAAGCACAAGTAGAGTCGGAGTCAAGGTTTCATCCAATAAGTAATAGCAAGGTTAGGTTAGGAAATCAAATCCAAAGTCTTTATATATTTGCTTTCTTCCGATACCATCCCAAGTCCAAAGTAGTGGTAAAAATTAATTCTACCGGAAGATCTCAGAGTGTCTTCAGACCTGATAGGTCCGCCAATTATTAGACTTTCACCATGCGTCAAATCTTTGAGCTGTACTCCCAGTGATGTGAGCGACAGACCAATAATATAATAATAGCAACACCAGAATCCAACCCAGAATCACTCTAGCCATTGGACTGTGTTGGCAATTGATAACCATCACGTCCAACAAAGCTAAAGCTCCACAGCTCGCTCATCCTTTCCTTCTTCCCATATAGTATAGAAGCAAAAACGATAAGTCGGCTTGAGGAATTTTTGAGAGAAAGATGGAGAAGATCTGGTTTTTGGGGTCTCTAATAGGTGCCGAAGTCAAGCTAATTTTATTTGCAAAGCCTTCTTGGATCAATAAAGGCAAAGCTCACCAAGAGGTTTGGAGCTGAAGTGTGAACAATGACAACTTCCGAAGAGTCTACATTACGATTTTCGGCCTGCTTTTTAACGACTTGTTTCCCTCTTCAATTCTCAGTACTTGTTCCACTCCGCACGTGTTATGGTCAATCGCTACGTCGCTGGATAGGTAGTCCTTTTTCTCTTTATTGCAGAACGAACATCCTCATCGTACCAGCTGTTCTTTTGATCTATCCAAAAACCAATAGCCTCATTTGCAACTGTACGTAGAGAGCTTGAAATTTCGTCCCACAGCTCCCTTATACCAAGTTGCTGATGAGTGCTCTCAGAGACTTGGAGTACAAGTCGAGCAGAAAATTGTTCGGCTGCCTGTTGTAATTGCGGCCTTACGACGTCAAGTCCCTCTTGTATTTGATGACAGGCGTTCTTTGCTACACAGAGGTGGGTTTTTTCTTGCTGGCTGCTACAGGATAGTGGTCCGAGTCGATGTTGGGTTCTCAGAGCGTACGCACACTGGAGACATGTCGTCCGTCTATCAAAAAATGTTCCTTATAATCGTGAGTTTTTTGATCCGGAGACAGCCAGCTTGAAGAATTTTCTTGTGCTGGAATCTATTACGACAGAAACCTTAATTCGGTCTCCGACGAAGTATATCATCCTCAACCCATTTGAAGCCCAATTTTCATATCGTGACCGGGGCAGCGCTCATAAAAGCATGCAGCATGTGCGCAAATGTGCGATAAGTTGAAGAGCTTCGCTTTCATGCGGATTGTGGCAAGACGTTCATCCACCGGAGTGACTGCCAGTACTCGGCGTCTGACTCTTTCTATCACCACAAATCCGATACCAAATGTGAGCTCTTTTATATGGCTGCTGTAGTAAATATCACAGGGACCTACTCGTCTTCGTCCTTGTCCTATTCTTGACCGGCATATCAGCAATTAGTTTTACGATGACTGGCCAAATACAGGACCGGACATTGCATTTAAAGTGGGTCACTCATCCGAGCCGCTTTGCTATGCTTTTCAGTGGAGTTGGTTTCTACGTGGCGGATTCCAAAACCAACGCACAATCTCGCTAGGTGAGTAGGTTAAAATTTTGTACACATTTATGTAGCGAGCCGCTTGCTTCAAGACCAAAGCCCGCTTGTAGCCGCATTTCTGGTGAACAGACGTCGCAAATTAGACTTCAGCGGCCGAATAAATCGGAATGGCCGAAACCCAAAGCTCCACATGGTTTAAGTACTGCATCTTGCACAAAGGTTGCCCACGTTTCTAGGGTGTGCCAACAGGGACACAAGAGTAGGAACTGAGTTCAGTTCTGCGACTGACTTGGGGCTTTGTATCCGCTGAAGCGACTTTCGACCGAACTCCTCCTCCAATTCGTGGTATGCGTTCGAACGGTCGATAGATTTTTATGAGGAGTCTTTATTTCTCGTCAGAAATAAACTCAGTGGGCTGGTACTTCCCTGCCGGGGTGCAACCGCAATTAAAACAAGTTAATTTTCAATAATATTGAATTTTGGTTGAACCAGAACTCGAGCTCTGGCCTTCAAAACGGTGCTACGCAATACTACAACAACTCGGCTATTACGACCGCACGAACCAGGACTCGAAGCCTGATTCTAACAATGACACACTTAAGCAAATCATGAGACCGAGGCCACAACGACTAGTTCATATTGTCCGGATGGATAAGAACACTCTTGCTTTGAAAGTTTTCAATGCAGTCAGTACACGTCGGTGGAAGCAGCGGAAGTTGAAGACCATCACACCGGTGGTAAGAATATGAGAAGAGCGAACAGCGTACCGAACAGCGAAACGAAGAAACGACTGGAGAACTAACATTGACTCAGCTATACCAGAGAACCCGACTGCATCGACTGCAAGGCCAAATCGCTTTGGTCGTAAGACAATGCTCTGTGTTTGGTGGGACCAGTGTGGTGTGGTATACTACGAGTTGTTAAAACCTGGTGAAACGGTGAACACGGATCGCTACCGACAACAAATGATCAATTTGAATCATGCGTTGATCGAAAAACGGTCGGAATGGGCCCGAAGACATGGCAAAGTTATCCTGCAACATGACAACGCGCCGTCTCATACCGCTAAACTGGTGAAAGACACATTAAAAACACTTAATTGGGAAATATTATCGCACCCGCCGTACTCTCCAGACCTCGCCCCGTTCGACTATCACCTTTTTGTATCGATGGGACACTCCCTTGCAGAGCAGTACCTCGCTAATTTTGAAGAAGTCGAAAAATGGCTCGTCGAATGGTTTGCCTCGAAAGAGAAAAAGTTTTTTTGGAATGTTATCCATAATTTGCCTGAGAGATGGGCGAAATGAGCAGAAACCAATGGTCAATACTTTGAATAAAAAAATTTTGTGACTCCTCTGAAAATTAAGTGTTTTCTTTATTGAAAAAACCGGCAAATTTCAACTAACACACCTGGTAATTACGTAAGTGTTGCCTACGCTAATTGAGAAGAAAACCGATGGATGAAACAAGAAGAAGAGGAATTGAGATTTTCGAAATCAAATTCGATTAGTCGAACTCGAACTCGAGGTCCAGGTCATGTTAGCTTTCTATGCAAGGAAGGCATTACTAGGAAACCTACCATCTAGTGGAGTCAAATCTTCGGCTGCTGAAAGGGATATTCGCTGGGGTACTAACTTGTATGCTTACGAGTGCATACATACATATGTATATACATGTGAAATGTGTACAAGCGCAAATTCTTATTATTATATAATACTTTGCACGTTACCATATGTCCTTTAATGCCTGATTTTTGTTATGTCATTTTTTCAGATTTTTTCCTTTTTTTTTTTTTGCTTTTGTCTTTGCTTCACATTTCGTATTTCATTTTCCTACTCAATTAATAAGTAATTTCCCGTCCATATTCATTTCCTTCCTGTTTTTTCGTGTTTTTTCTGTCCACTTTTTTTTTGTTGGCTTGCGATTTTTCAATATTTAAATCCCTGATTCCAATAATGAATGGCGACGCAGAAAGCGGAAAGAGGAAAGAAAGGAAGAAAGTAGAAATGGAGGAAAAAGAAGCATACACAAACATGAAGGATAATGTCGAGACTGTCCCAGCTGAATTCAGGAAATGTGGTCGTTAACAAACACAGTGGAGCACATGCATACCTATGCATGTGTGTGGGTGTTTGAGTGTGTGTGTGTGTGAATAAATCCGTTATACGTAAATACATTCATATGGCAAAGGAAATTATTGCGCTGCTGCTGTGACACTTTTTTCCATTTGTATTTGAATATGAGCATTTGCACACATACGTGTACATACATACATACATACACATGCATACATACACGTATGCGCATATCTTTATGTATTTGTTTGCTGACTTTTCCTTTGCATACTTTCAGGTTCATTTTCTTTTGGTTTTAATTTTTTTTTTTTTTTTTTTTTTTTTTTTTTTTTTTGTTCTCAACACCGTTAATGGTTTTTCCATGTCACAAACGCCGCTGAAATGAAACGTAATGCTGAATATCCTTTGCAGCAAATATCCTGTTATCATACATAGACCCTCATGTATATATGTATGTATGTACATATATATGTATGTACATATGTAAGTACGTACGCATGTCCCTAGCACTCACAACTCACCCGCATACAAAGGCATAAAATATTATTTTTGTTCGATTGTCACTACAATCACAAGTAGATTTTAAGTATTTGCATGCCAGCGGCGGCCCTTCCCGGCACACATACTCGTTCATACATACATACATACGTTAATACGCTGGCGATAATGATAGTCAACGCACGCACGCATTGCCAATGACTTCGGTCGCCGGCGCAGACATGTGTATGTCAGTCAGTGCGCCACAAAGCGAATGACAAATGGGAAATTTACGTATGAGACAAGATTCATAGATTATGTGGGCTGCCGTTGGCCGATAGTCGACAGCCGATAGCGGTTGTGTTGGGTTGTAAAGTCAGTTGTTCCAAAAGGAGTTGCTTTCTTAATGCTTTTCCTTAAATAACTTAAAAGTCTTCTTCTTATTATAGAGTGGGAAATGACTCTAAGGATGGAGTAAGAAAACCACCAACCGGGGATTTCGAAAATCTACTCCTTTGGAAAGACTAAAGTTGTAATCGCTGTTAAGACACCCCTCGACCATGTTAAATCGGGCAGAGCACTGCGTGTTCTCACGACAACCGGTTCTATGCACTGGAGTTCACCCGTATTTTAACCGGCCAAGGGTTGTCACTCTTTTGGCGACCTAACCACGTTTAGGTCAACAGGTAAAATTGGTCTAAGTACATCAACGGAACAACAACTCGCAGTTGGATTGCTCCAGATTCTTCTCATAAGTGCTGGCGTCGAACCCAACCCTGGTCCAACGGATTACTTCTGCTGTGTATGCTACAAATGTCTTTACCATACCTCCATTTCGGTTAGATGCAACCAGTGCAATGGTTGGAGTATTCTTAAATCCACTTCGTTGCATGCCTCTTTAAACCAACTCATCTAACCCCTTTTCCTCGTTTCCTGGTCATCGCGTTAGATGATCTCGGTGACTTAGACTGGTCTAGTCTTTCTTTAAGCGCGGTTAGCGAGCCGCTACAACAACAACACCAGCCCCTGCGGGTTAGGGGTTCAAGAATATATCCGCGGTAAGGCATGCCTGTCGTAAGAGGGGACTAAAATCCAATAGTTCCCGCGAAAGTCGGGTCTTTATACCCGAACGACCCGGATTTTTTATCCGGCCAAGGACTGTCACTCCCGCAACTTTCCCCAAAAATTACTTCGAGGAATATTTTTGCGGTTACAACAACAACAACACCAAAATACAGTAGCTCCACGCCAATCGGTTCTTTGTACAGAAACTAACCGGATTTTTACCCATCAAAGAACTGTAACGAAATAGCCGAGTGTCATGGGTGCAAGTCCTGGCTCGAACAACATCCAAAATTACAGAATATTAATTTTAAACTAATTTTAAGAATTCCGCTCGCCCCTCCGAGAGTATTTTCGACATGATATGAAAAGTTCCTCATAAAAATCTATTAGCCACCTGTCCTCGGCTTAAATAAGATCATAAGTCTTCCAGTTTTTAGAAAAACTCGCGTGCAAATCGTTTCGGCTGCTATAAAGCGCTAACTATATTCTTCATAGACCTCTTTGGATAATATTTTTGCTCCCTCAACAACAACAACCACAAAATCGAGGTAAGGTCGCCGAAAAGTTACATGCACTGAACGAGTTCGAGCTGCCTGGAGGGACCAGCGTGACACTAGCATAGCTTAGGTCTGGATACTGTAGCAGGTTAAACTCCTACTTATCCAAACTCGACCCCAACATACCAAAGTATGCCCAGCATGTGGAGAGTCTGCACACGACACTAACCACCTCTCACACGCCCCCTTAAGCCGTCACATCTAACCCCCCTCTCCCTCTGGTCCTCCCGTTATATGACCTCGGTGACTTAGATTGATTTTAAACCTGTCCCTAAGCGGTGTTAACGTGCAGCAACAACAAAACGAACTACAAACTTCAATGGATATTGATAAAAACCAACGCGAGAGTAGATTTCATCAACGAAGAGATTCTGAGGGTTATCGGTAGAACTAAAGCCTTGAAATCCATCCGCCTTGAAGAAATAAGCGAGGTGGTGCTAAAACCATCTGGGTCCAAAAGGAGCAGACTATCTGACTGAAGTAAGGCCGCAGGAAGACAAGTCGGTATACGGAAGCACCTTACTTAGAAGGCAATAGACTGTTAGGTTGTTCTTATTGTTGTTGCAGCCGCAAAAATATTCCCCAAAGTAGTTTTTGGGGAATGTTGCTGTAGTGACAGTCCTTGGCCGGATAAAAAGCCGGGTCGTTCGCGGGACCAATAGACTGTGAGGTCATAAAATAGAAGGAGAGTAGATGAATTCTTTAAACCTCAACCATCTACCATACACCTGGGAAGCGCTTAGCACCTTCCTTAATATTATAGAACATTAAAAAGGCTTAATTTTAATTGATAATAAACAAAATATATTTAATATAATTGTGGTTTTGTGCAAAATATGTTACAAAAAAATGCACAATAGCGATATAAATATGACTTTTTGTTTCATTTTTGCATAAATTATTGAACAGGCTCCCATGCAAATTATCTGATACAAAATAGCTTACAAAAGCCTATCATATATTTATGGAATTGTATATCTTATATACATACATATGTAATTGTAAGATAATTTAGTAGGCGTATTTTTAGGTAAATGCTTTGTTGTGCCTGTGACTGCTTAGGTGGCCCTTTAATATTACTAATACATCTTTTGCTTTCAGTCTTTATTTTTTATGTTAATTTCTTCTCAAATCAATATATCGTTTGTTGTATTTATAGCTATGGGTGGGAGATATATGGCTCTTATCTGGCTACGTAGCCGGGCGATTTCCACATCCTCACGTTCCATTTCACGCACTAGCTGAGAGAATTGCACTAATCCCTCGCGGTTACCTGGAAAACCATAAGTTTTGATTACATCTGTTTGTAATTGCATAACAAGTGGAAAAACATGCTGCATCATTAACAACATTTCTTTGCCTGCGGAGGCTTTTGCTTCCGACAACTTTTTGGAGTTCTCCGGCTGATTCACTGTACGTATGATTTCTATGAGTATTTGCTTGGCAGTATCATTGCTGAAATTTAGTAAATACGACATTTTGTTCTTGTTGTAAAAAACTTAAGGTATTGTTGTTATTGCTTTGTATCTTTATTGAGCAGGCAGTGTAATATTATGGGTATTTGAATATATTTGTAAAGATATCCTTTGTTTACGCAGGTAAATAAATATTTTCTAGGAAATGTCAATGCGTGGGTGCATTTCTAGCAGTGCTGCCATGTCCAATAAAAATGACGTTAAGGCGTGCACACAGCGCGCGAACTATGACGCAGTTAAGGAAACGATCACATATAATAATATTTCTTTCTATATGATAAGTGATTTGCTTTTATCTCACAGAATTATTACGAATGGAATAGTTCACATTAATTAAATTTAAAAGATTGTTTGATATATAATATATATAATCTGCGCTATACAACCGTTGAGAAGATTTTCGGCCGAGCTCTTCAACCAATTTGTAGCGAATGTCTTGATGTTTTTCTAAACAAGGGCCTACAGTTTATTTTGAACACTTATAAAGAGTTTTCTTTATTTCATGTCAGAAATACACTCGAAGGCCTTAACGTTTCTTAGCTAGGACCGACCGCCTTTAGAAAATTTAGATGTTGGTCGGACTGAACTCGAACCGTACGAATAATAATAAACAATGCTGACAACACGGCTATTGCGGCTAAGAAGTAACTTCCGAATAATTATGTGTAAAATAAAGATTATTATGGTTAAGATAAATACAATCACCTAAAAGAAGAAGTTAAAAGAAGTAAATTTTAATACAGAGACAGTAAAAGTTTTTGACCAAGTTAAAATAATTTAAAACACATTTAGTTATTTTTCATCGCTGCCATATATAATATTTCTTTTCAACTATTTCTTTTTAAATTTTTCGTGTTTTTTTTTATTGATGGGCAGAGCTGTTAAATTACAACAAAATTTTAAATGGTAATTTTGAATCACTTAATCCAAGTTGCTTTTTTGTTTCGCCAAAGAACATATATCTGTATATATTAAACAGAAACCTCCATCTTGAATGCAACACTGTGCTGTTCAAATAATAATTATTTGGCAACACTGCGTTTACTACTGTCACTATAAAAAAAAGTCATAGAAAAAGGAGAATTCATCGTAAAATACGATTTTGTCGTCTGTCACATTAGTTTTGTTTTATTATTCGAAGATTGCAAAGGTTTTTCTGGAAAAACAAAGTACTAATATAAACGTGTAGTTTTCTACAAAACTTTTTCTAAATCATCCAAAAAGTAGCGCGACCAAAAACTTGGTAGGTCATATATAATTTGGGAATGCAAATACTGAAGTGTTTCATATCGCCAAGGGAATACGAGTTTTCCGTAGCAGCTAAAATAACAACAACGACGGCAAGGCCTCCGTTCTTTGTACCGTCCATAGAATTACACGAACAACAAACTACAAATCATCTACTTTGATTTGTTACATTTCTGTACTACAAGCCATTAAACAAAAATATAAAACACATAGACATGGAGGACGGTATGACAAATGAACAAACCGAAAAGGTTCTACAGTTCCAAGATATAACAGGCATAGAGGATATGAGTATATGTCGTGATGTTTTGATAAGACATCAGTGGGACTTGGAGATTGCGTTCCAGGAACAAATGAATATTCGTGAAGGCATTCCAACGACATATGCTGCCTCTAGAGATGTACGTGCACCCGCTGTACTCGACGATCGTTTCTTGCAACAAGTATTCTCTGCAACTATGCCAGGTGGAAGATCAGCGCGTGGTGGATTGGGACCTGTACCACGTAGTATTACAGGTATCATCGGCTATGTCATCAATATGGTATTTCAATACTGCTACTCAACATTCGCCAATGTACTAAGTACTTTACTTAATATGGGTCGTAATGACGAGAGAAGTATGTACATTTATCAAACTAACAATATCATATTTATTAATTTTTCATTTAATTTTTTTTTTTTTCAATAGTCGTCACCGATCCAGTCGGCGATGTCATGAGTTTCATACGTTCTTACAATGAACGTTATCCCGTACATCCAGTTTTTTATCAGGGTACATATGCGCAAGCTTTAAATGATGCTAAACAGGAGCTACGCTTCCTACTCATTTATCTACATAAGGACCCTACAAATAATCCCGATGTGGAGTCCCTATGTCGTACTACACTTTCGGATCAATCAGTGATTGATTATATTAATCGTAATATGCTTTTCTGGGGCTGTGATGTATCCTCACCAGAAGGTTATAGAGTATCTCATACATTAAATGTAAATACCTATCCGACTATGATGTTGATAACGCTACGTAATAATCGTATGGTTGTTGTTGGACGCTTTGAAGGTGATTGTACGCCCGAAGAGCTGATTCGTCGCATGCAAACAGTGATCTCAGCAAATGAAATATGGTTAAGTCAAGCACGTGCCGATCGTTTGGAACGTAATCTAACACAGACCTTGCGTCAACAGCAAGACGAAGCCTATCGGTTAAGTTTACGTGCCGATGAAGAAAAGGAGCGCCTGCGTCAGTTGGAACGCGATGCAGAGCGAGAAGCACAAGAGGCTATTGAACGTGAGCGCGCTGAGGAGGAACGCAAAAAACAGGTACGTGGAAGTAAATAAAATTAGGTAGTTGTGAAACTATAAAAATGTAATGTATGTTTTTTATTATAAAATTCTAAATATATTTTTAAGTGAAATGTCAAACTAATGTGTGAAACTTTTCAGGAAATTGCTCAACTAAAAATTGAATTAGCTGAGAAGGTACCAAACGAGCCACCGGTTGGCACGTCGG
Organism: Ceratitis rosa; assembly: GCA_037013455.1. Lineage (NCBI taxonomy): Eukaryota > Metazoa > Arthropoda > Insecta > Diptera > Tephritidae > Ceratitis > Ceratitis rosa. Next base: position 4,399,946 of record JAWMAG010000011.1, on the reverse strand, counting down.
ATGTCATAAGTGTTGTATTTAAACTGCCAAACGGCGCACGTCTCGAGCGACGTTTTCTCAATTCACATTCGTTAATAGTAAGTTGAAGCAATCGCTCTTAAATATTAACGTATACTAAATTTTTTTCTATTTCATTGAATAGGATGTGTATAACTATCTCTTTTGTCACCCGTCGTCACCTGATGAATTCGAAATAACAACGAATTTTCCAAAACGTGTCCTCTACGCCAGTACATTCATTAATAACGACGCCATCAATGGCAATAGCAATGTAACAACATTAGCTGAAGCTGGCCTAAAGCATCGCGAAGTACTTTTTGTGAATGACTTAGAGGCGTAATATTCATAGCAATATTTTATACAAAAACAACAACAACAACAGACCATTCATAAACAATCAGCGATCAACATTTGATCGGATTTCATAGAGTAATGTAATGTGAAAAAAAAATAAGAAAATCTTTTATAAACTTGCATTAAATATGCAAAAACTGCGCTACTAAAGCGAACGGAATGTTTCCAAAAACAAAAAAAAGTAAAGAAATCAAAGCAAATATGTATACGCAAATATAAAGAGAAGTGAGCAAAAAACAGGCACAGCGATTAGCATATTATGCTGGAACCCATAAACAAACAGACAGATAGACAGACATACAAACATACATACCTACATACGAATTATCGTATGAGACGTGTCATATTATTGCTCCGATCTGTATGCATTCATACATACATACATATATAAACACTGCAATACTGAATTGTTATTTAATTTATTTGTCTTTTGGTATTTTCATATATTTTAAGTAATTATTTACAACAACTATGCATACGTTTTCCTTTACTATTTAACGTACTTATCATTTTCCATACGTACATTTATATATAGTAAAGTACTGGACTTTTTAATTTCATTTCAGAATATAATACATAGTACTAATGTATCCTTTCTCTATATCCAGTCCCTCTCTCTTTAATTATGACAGTGGTAAAAAACATTTTTTAACACAAAAAGATTATTAGTAGATTTATATGTAAAAATTATTTACATCTCTATATATACATACAAATATATATAAAGAATTTGGAATAAAAAGTAAATATAGTATGTGTGAAAACTTAATTGTTAAGCGATGAAAGTAACGGTAATTTTAGTTTATTAAATTTTGACCAGACGGAAAAAGAGTATTAATAAAGTTTGAGGGAGAGTAACCCAAATCAACTGGACTTTTCGATTTGTTGCCTTAGAGGGCGGAGGAAGAAGGAGAGTTTATTCTTTGGCTTTAAAAATTTACAAAAAATATATTCACAATTTAATTTCGAAAAACTATTGATTTTTTCAAGTGAATAGTTGGCAGATGAATTTACTGAGAATGCCTTAGTTACGGGGTTATACCGCCGAAAGGCTGACAGCCCCCAACAAATAAACATGCTAAAACATCTGACTCTAGCGAAACCGAATTTCTCCTCAAGAGTCTCAATCTCTCTTTGATCACACTAAAAATACATGACATCTAGAGACAGGTTAAAGTGTTCCTGACTCTAAAACGGGAAACCAGCCAATAAAAGAGAATAGAATCGGCCGATATCCCTCCGTTCCTCTGTAATGAGGACACTTGAGATCTTGTGGCTTTCGATTTTTCACCCACTACCTGAACCCAGAAGCACATCAGTGTGGCTGTGTTGTAGTTGTTGTGGTTATAGTCACAAAAACATTACCTAAAGTACTTTTTGGGGAATTTTGCCGGAGAAAAATCCGGGTCGTTCCCGTATAAAGAACCGACTGTCGCGGAAACTTTTTGATTTTAGTCACCTCTTACGACAGGCATGCCTTACTGCAGGAAAATTCTTGAACAAACCTTGAGGGGCATCAAAGTGGCTTTCGTACTTAACGCCATAAACACCCAGATAGTTCCTGGCTTCAACCAAAATCTAACTTCCGCTCGAACTGTTCTTCTAGAACTGCTTCTGTCAAAGTCTTTTAACAAGGTAAATCAGGCAATGAAGGATCCACAGGGTCACCAAAGGCTGGTGTCCTCTTCACACTTTTGTTTAGTTTCAATATTTCGAAGCTCCTCCACTCACCAAAAGGATTCTCATTGATTACATATGCTAAAAACTGCACGATATTGGTATCTGGTATGGAAACCTTGTTAAAGTTAAACTGCTATTATTCCGACCCTGCCACTTCTTCACTTCAGGACAACTACAACTCTCCCATTGGTGCGAAACCGTCGAACCAGTTTTCTGAACCGCCGTAAGAGATCTGCAACGACATTAAGTAACTTTGGCTGCTCCCAAGAAACATTATTTTTCTCCTCGCGACAAGGAATGTTTACATCTCCGGGTTTCTAGGCCCCGTGGCTGACTTGGATTTTCCGGACAATAATTGTCAGCCTTTCAGCGGCGTAAGGTAGGTAAATTTAAAATCTTGTATAGGAAGGCTTCGGGTAAAATCACCTCATCAGACTGGAGAAAATATGAGACCCTTATTGTTGTTGCAGTGCCTAGGTAATCCCGTTTCTTCCAACCGACTATTTCTCGTAAAGATTGCTAGCGTTTCACTCTCTACATTAGTCTTCCTTTCCCTCAAGTAATAACCCTAAAACAAAGATAGATGAATTGAATAGAGGATCTGCACTTTGACCTAAAAAGGTTCATTGTTCCCAGAGTATCTGTCTAGACACAGTACCCCTAGGAATCCATAAATCCTATAAGACATAAGGAGTTAACGGACGCAGTACACTTTTTCTCGGGCTCTTAGGTTCTTCTCGCTACAGCTTCGTATCCTTCCGGTAAATGTACTAATATTGTTAACTGTGCATATGTATATAAAAGAAAATATATCGTTTATTCAATATTTTCAAATGTCGCTGTCTCAATTTTTTTGTGCACACTGTATTTCCTCCGATGCTCGTACACTTATTCATAAATATTATACGCGGCAATCTCTATGTATGTGTGCACCATCCAACCCGCATTGGCTGAACGAAAATTCCCAACAATTCCAAACGAAACATCGAACAAAGAAATGTTGTGAGCCCACCTACGGCAAACGCTGGTCGCCTGTTACCATGTGGAACAATAGACGTGCTCGACGGCTGAAATGCGGTTTTTGGCTTCGCCGATTGGTTGCTGTCGTCGTCAGCAGACAACAGCCACCGGCGACAAACAACAGCAGACCAGCCAGCCAGTCAGCCACACGGAACATCTCACCACAATTATTCGCTCGACCATACTGACAGGTAGGTAAAGGAAACAGATGTGGAAACGCTGAAGAGAAGATGCGACAGATATACACTTTACAAAGTACATAGATACACATCTACAGTTTGTGGCGACCGTAGTTGAATTGAAAAGCGGCTAAGAAACAATCAACAGTGTCGCTTGTACAGAATTTGAACGGCGACCGGCAGAATGTGTTGGCTCACGCCGGCTAAAATGCCGCTGCATTGGAACGCAGTTGCGGCGACGATACAAACACCCGGTCTTTATACTAAGAGACCATTCGTGTACTCGCATAACCAGCAAATAAATTTGTGGTGAATGCAATCGTCGCCGCTGCGAAATGAAATGTTTGTTGTTGCTGCTTCGAACGAAAAGCGAACGCGCACCGACTTTTCGCTTGAAATAGTCGCTTGCTGGCTGACGGCGTTCGTTGTAGAAGTGCATCAATATGAAATGCATCTTGACTTTTTGGAGACAACCACGCGCCGCCCGCCATCTTAACGGCGTACAACGTGATGAGCGCATACGCGGACTTGCCGGCGCAACCAAAAAGTCCGAATTCTGTGCGAAATATGACACTAAGTACCAGGCACCCAAAGACGTACCGTAAGCAACTGCGAAAGTCTGACGAATCGGAAGATTTTATTACTACGAAGTCGGATAAGCAAACTAAGCGCGCGCATAGCACACATACATTTATCTCTATCTATCTACCAATAGCGAGTGGGCGGTGCCAATACAATGAGATACACATCCAAACCGGCTGGTGTATTCGTAATTCTCCATTAACACAAACTGATTGTCTGTACGCTTTGCACACACCAACGATCATCGGCCTCGTTGCCTCTATCACATTTCTGTGAGCCCAATAAAATGTTCAGCGTTTGCGGACTTGTTTTATCCGCGTGTCGTCGACGATGACAACTGCAATTCGAAACGTGATGTTAAAAAGTAGTCATTGTCACACACTGCCATCACCGACGCGCACACACGCCACGCCAGCAACACGGTACGGCACGGCACATGGCGGCGAGCGTATGAATGCGGTCTGCCAGCCGTTAGCCACACGCGTTTGCAGTGTGCGCGAACGATGGATGGATGAACGGATGGCGTGGCGTGCCGCCGCTGTTCGTTTGTACTCAACGGTACAAATCAACCTGTTTCTTTCGAACACTATCGCAGCAGTAGGCGAGCAGTAGTGTGGAGAAGGTGTCCGTGACAGCTAGCTATCTTAGTCTATCGCAGGGTGATAAGCGTTATTGCGTCGATGCACAGTGTGCTCGGATTGAGGAAAAGTTATTTTCATGGTCTTGGAAGGAAAAACAATAGCCGCTGCGAAATACGTTTCGTATTTAAATGAAAGAAAACGAATATGGATCCTTGGTCACAATTGAAATATTATCCTTTATTTATTATTTTTATTAATATTTAACTTAAACATTTCTTTCTTTTTGCGCTTATTTTATTGGCGTGGTGGTCAAAAAAAACTATACAAGTCATTTATCATTCCCGTCCTCTATATAGCTATGGCTAGGTCATGTCGTTCGAATGAATGAAGGCGCTTCAGCTAATCTACGTAGTAATTGTCGGTGGAGTCAGAGGAAGAGAAAGAGCTCCACTACAGAAGAATCAGGTGTAGAGCGATTTAGTATTTCCAACTGGCACCATACAGCGAAGGAAAGGACCGGGAGCGCTATTACAGATTCAGCTATTATCGCGTAAGCAGTGCCTATGAAGAAGAAGAAGATGGATTAAGATTTAAATTACTCCAAGATATAGCATGCTTCCTTTTATATAGAAAGTTATATTTTTTTGTGAAAAATGAGAAAAGTACAATGCGTAGTTTTAGTAGAATATAAAAATGAAAACTTTCAATTGTCGATATCTTTACATTATTAGTCATCCTCACTGACTAGGAAAAGTTAAATGCCCCGGAGAATGAAATCGGCCGTGGCTATGAATCCATGGCTTCAAATTTCGTCAGAAATAAACATCTTTGCTTTACCACTCAAGGGCTACCATAAGGTTAACATTGTGATTGTTGAGCACCGAGGGAATCGAACCCCAGACAATGGAGTTTCTTATATTCATTATAAATTCCACTTCATACTTATAGAATTAAAGATTTGTAGCTGCTTATAAGATATTCCATCAGTAGTATTGTACTTTAATAGAAACTGTTGTCTGCAAGTTCTTCCAAAACTAATAATCTCTACGTATTAAAATTTAATAAGTTCATTGTTATATTAGGTACTGATAAGCTTCTTTGGAATCATAAGACACTTCAAAAGTTTAATTTTAGAGACACCCATGAGAAATCAGGTCTACCCCAGTACTACCTTCCTTAAATTCTTCTTAGAAATTGAAAAGTTTTGTAACACAGAAAATAATTATATGAATCTGCACAAAGCCCAACAGTAAGTAAAATCTTAATTACTATAAACACCAACTTTCGCCAAACAGTGGTAATGAGCGACAGGTAAAACGTGGCTCTTCACAAGACTTGCAGCTGATCTCTTCTAGGGAGGTTTCAGCAAGCTGATCAGCACAAAAAAACGCTGTATAATTTACCTATGGCAGGTATTATTGCCAAGTTTTGCGTGTTTACCATTGGTTTTTGAAGAATAAATCATAAAAGGCAATGTACTTTAGGAACTCAAAATTAATTTATAATTACATCTATATTTTTGTCAGTTATGCGCCTTTCCCATCCCACATTCGATTCATTAAACTTAAATGTAATTGCTTATTGTGTCAACTAAAGCCCACAATGCAATGTGCACCCCAAATGTCTTAAGGCTTTACTACAAACTTTTTCGTTTTCGTTTTTTTTCTTTTTTTGTTTTTCAACTAGTTCACAACACAATGTTCGTTCATGGCACAATGAAAATTCAACCATTTATTTTTTCCACCATCCGCAACTTTGTTTTTTTTTTTGCTGGGCACATTTCATCAGCAACCTTTCACGTACTGTGCCCGCTGTTTGCCGGGTTAGTTCGGCGCTGTCATTTCACAATGACCCACCTTTACGACACAAAAACGACGATAGATACGACGACGACACAACGACAGCGTTAATGATTATGATGGTGTGTGTGGTGGCGGTTTGTGGTGGTGGTGCTGGTGATTGGTAGTGGTGATGATGATAGCCACAGTTTGTTTATTTTGTCTTCATTTCATTGTATTTCCTCCATAATGTGTGCAGCAACACAAAGCTGTTAGCTATGAAGTTCTTTCTTTCGCATTGGAGAAGCGACAAAGTTGCCAGTGAAAACGATAAAGAATTTCATACAGCATTGATTTTTATTATACACCAAATTATTAAAATTATCATATTTTATCTTCGTAAAATCGAAACGTGCAAATATTTCTTACCACGCACTTACACATTCAACAAAATGGCGGCTTAGCGAATAATAAGCTCTCTATACGTCATCAATGGCAATTTGAGATTCTTCCTCTTCCGCCTAAAAGCACAGCATTGCATGTGCGTTGATATTAAATTGGCTGTGCTCAAGCTTAAAATATCCAAGCAAATGAATGTACAAGCAAGCAAGCAATGAAAATGCTTTGTTTGTTATGAAGAGAGCACAAGCATTTCGCTTGTCTATCAACAACAAAAAACCAAACAACAGCAACATTTCGATTAGGCCAACAGAATGGCACAAGAAGACACTAGCGACAAAGCGCCAATATGCATAAATAAATAAATAAACTAAAATTGTGTTTATAAAACGAATGAAAGAATCGCTACAAATACAAACATATGTACATATGTATCTTCATACATATTGTTGAACAATGGAACGCACAGTTTTTACATACATACACACATATGTACATATGAGCTCCACCAACTTGCAAACGAAAAAATGAAATAACCGCCACTTACCTTACGGCACCGGCACCAGCACCACCACCTTCTATTTTCTTCTCTGTACTTGTGAACACAACAAAAGTCGAAGGGTTCATGCTTTCATATGTACATATGTACATGCGATACAATACGAAAATACACAAACGTAAGCATATTTGCTCCAAGTCTATATTGCGCACACTCATAAGTGGAGTTGTTGTTTTTTTTTTGTCTGTGCACATTTAAACAAAACAAGAAATATTAAACACTTCATCAAGCACAAAAAAATATGAAACTGAGTTGGGTTGTTGGCGCGTAATCTAGAAATGATGTCAGAAACGATTCAGTGTTGCCAAGTGCTTGCACGCAGTAAAGCTCCAATTGCTTTAGCGCTTAACTTGATTGAAATGTTGTATGGCAAGCGACATAATAATTTATACTAAGCTTTCCTCTCGGTGGTCTTTAATTAATTAGGACACATTCTTTGGGTGGGTTCAAAAATCTTCGAATGAAAGTTAGTTCTTAGTTATTAATTATACAATAGTTAATTGTTATAGTTAAGGTTTATATATAAACTTTTAAATTTACGACAAATGGCAACTCGGTGCTAATTAATATCGTTATCATTTTGTCAAGGTCGTCTGCAAGCATACGTCATGTATGAATAAATAGTTATACATACATATGCACATATGTATGTATATTTATAGGATTGCGTTTCAATACACGTGTTGGGGGAAACAGTGTTGGTAAGCACAATAATTTATTTGAAAATAAAGATGATTTAATTTTTTATAAAATCATTTCTTAGTCAAATACTAACCCATTTTAGTTGTACGATAATCCGAAGTGATAACCAATTTAATTTTCCTTACGATCAGTAATTTACGCTCTGCCTTTTTACAAGGAAACGTTATTTTCAAATGATATAAAATCGTGTTCCCTCTGGAGCAGAGTATCGAAGAAGATCCTAATGAGTCCATGCGCCATCGCGTGGCGGTATTTTTACAAAATCTAACTCCTGCAAGAATTGAAGCCGAGTGCTCATGTTGTTTTTGTTGTTGTAGCCGTCAAAATATTCGTCAAAGTAGTTTTTTCGGGAGTAAAAGTTCTAGCCCGGGCCGTTCCGGTACTTTTGAAAGTCGCCTCTTAAGATAAATATGCCTTACTGCGGGAAAATTATTGACCCTTACCCCACAAGATTCGAACAACCATCAATCATGTTGAACGTTCGATGAACGGGTCCAAAACGTGATGACCGCCCATCCAGATTTTTACAAGAAAATTGTGTTCAGCGATTAAGATCACTTTAGGTTGGATGGATACGCTAATAAACTAAACTTTTACATTCGAAGTGAAGATAATCCCCAAACCATTATTGAGATGTCGTTACATCCTCAAAAGGTCAAAAGGTTGGGTGGAATCATTGGTCCATATTTCTTCAAAAAATTAAGCCGGTCATAATGTTACAGTCAATGAGAAACACTACAGAGCGACTATTAATGACTTGTTCGTGCCTGAATTAGAGGATGCTGATGTGGGCAACCCTTGATTCCAACAAGACGGCGCTACAGCCAACGAGAAAATCAATTTATTTGGCGTAGCCTCAAAAATTGTGTAATTTAACACCGCTGGACTATTTTTTGTGGGATTATGTAAAGTCGCTTGCCTACGTAGATAAACCCGAGACCATTGGCGCCTTGGAAAAGAACATACGGCGCGTTATTGCTACCATACGGCCGCAATTGCTGCAAAAAGTGTTCGAAAATTGGGCATCTCGGCTGGAATTTACTTTGGTTACTTACACGAAATCATTTTTAAAACATAATGACAAACCATTATCTTAATAATAAAGCTAAATTTTTGGCCATAACATTACATTATATGTGTTTTATTTCTTCTTGAAAACGAGATGTCTAAATAAACACCCTGTCTGTAGGCTTCACAACATCTAAAGTGAAGAAATAATTTTAAGTACTGTTAAAATTAGTTTAATGAAAAATGAAAACAAATTTCGAAATGTTTTCATAAAGTTTTGGAAAAGTATCTTCGATTTTATTCTATTTAGTTCGGTGAAAAGATGAAATAATTTCGCTGAAGCGATTTTCGACCGAGCTCCTCCTCCAATTCGTGCTTTTGCGTCTTGATGTTTTTCCAACAAATGGAGGGACCTAGAGGTTATACTAAGTCGTTTCCGAACGGCTGATAGATTTTTGTGAGGAGCTTTTTATTTACACTACTACCCATCAGAGAATGTGAATTGAGTCCTCGTCGCATACGCTTGCTTTCACTTCATATAAATTTCTGTTATCATTCACATTAACATTTTACACTTTCCAACACTGTCAATTCTAAAAGCTATCGGATACAAATTCAATTGACAAATAGCAATACTTCGGTGTGTTTGGTTGTTGCTGCTACATAACATACACGTACATACATACCTACAGTCAAACGATTGGATGAAAAGTGAAATCGAGGTTATTTGCTTGCGACTGTATTTGCCTTGACCGCGAAATCAGACTTCAAACGACCGCGTTCAATGTCAATCTACAAACTGAAGGACGTTACCTTGAGTTTCAAGGATTTTTAGTTTGCGAAAATTTGCTGGCATTGCTTTTAGAGGTCATTTGAGAATTTTGCAAATGCGAAAATATCACCTTCAAGGGCAAATAAACACGAACGATGGCGAAACGTTGTATTTAGCTGAGGCGAATTTGTGATCACCAAAGGCAAGGCAAAGGGGAAGGCGAGAGCTAAGGGGTTATGTGGGCAGATATGTATGTAGGCGAGGTGTGAGCTAGCTTTTTGTAAAGCTATAGCTAAGTGATTGTTATTAGCGAGTGAGGGAAGCTTTGTGTATGTTGATGTGTTTGGTATAGACGTAACTACACGTATGTATGTATGTTTATACATATTAATAATGACAAGCGTGTTAATGAGATATGTTTGAAAAATGTTTAGATTATTAAGCAAAATGAAAATGATTATTGGGATAGAGCGTAAGCGAATTTATTACATATTTAAATACATATGCACATGTGTATATACATACATATGCATACAAATGTATGTTTACGAATGCAGAAGGTATTAAAAATTCTTATTATTATTATTATAAATAAATTGATTAGTTTCATTCTTATAGCTGTGTCACAGAAAAGAAAGACAGCACTTAAGTTAAAATTAATTATTATATTCGGTGCAATTAATAGGAAATTAGTGAGAAAAAATAGTTTTCTAAAATTTTTAAGCGTTTTTTTATAGACTACAGTTCTGAACTTGTTTGTAGCATTCACAAAAATATTTTGGAAGAATACTTAAACAAATATGTATTTTAACATGCATGTGTAGATATGTATGTTTGTATGTACGTACATGTGTATGTGTAAACTTATACTTCACTTCACTAGTGCATATCAAATAACATTTGGTGGTGACAAAGCGGCCGAAAAAACAAAATGCAATCAACCGCATGAGAACGATAATAAGCAAGCCTGTCGTCAGCAGTCTCTGTTAACGATCTAACTAAAATCCACCAACCAACCAGCCGCGCCAACAACGTTCATTGACCTCTCTACTGCGCACAAGTTTTCGGAGGTTGCCTACATTTTCGTTTAAGCATATGTATCTATGTGTGTACGTATGTATGAGCATACATACATATTTCCTCTTACTTACTTTTGCTTTTAGTGAAATTCCAACTCTGCTGTTGCTATGTGCGTTGTCAGTTTATTGTCTGCTGAAGTTTTCTCATCAATTGCTGTTGCCGCTTATGGCGTTGTATATTTGTACATACATACTTATATTAATGTATACATATATAATGTTGTACATGCATACATATGTATTTACTTGTTGCTGATGATGGCTTGTTTTATTGTTGCTCGTTGCTCGTTGATTCGTTGAAATTTTTGACTGTTTGTTGCCTCTGAGGTGGTTGATTGTGAAGTGAAACAAATTCAATTCGATTTTTGTTCGCTTTTATCATACACCAACTGTTTTTCTTGCGCGCCTTATAGTACAGGTTGAAGTTTAAGCTTTTTTGGAAGCTAAGGTTAAGGTTATTCGTTATGTCCGTCCAACCGTCGTCTGTCCGTGCGCATGTTATTTGACGAACGTTCCACCCAACAACCGCTGGTGACCTTTAACGCGTGCAATGTACGAGTACTCTGGCTTTTTTTTTAACTTTAGAGCGTTAGCTTTGGTAAAGTGGCATCGCAGACGCATTGCAACTGACCTAACACAATGTGCTTGCTTGCTTGCTTGCTGACGTCAGAAAATGGGTGGCATCAAGTACGTAGAGGTTTTTTGTTTACTGAAATAAGTAAAACGTACATATGTATGTATGCACGATATTGTTTTTTTTATTGTACTTTGAATTTCGCTGCGGTGTATGCGCACTCGTTGCCAAGAACTGTCGTGTAGTACACGTAGCAACAACTAGAGCTCTCAGTTGTGATGTTTTTATAAATCTATACATACATACATATATACAGTGTGGTCAGTAAGAGTGGTCAAGCTTATTTATAGGACACTTAACATTTTTACATTGCAATGTTGTTGTTGCTTTTGCTAAAATTGAAAGCGCTGTATATAAAATTGCCAGTCTCGAAAGCTTTTTGTTTTTGCATTTCAACACACACTTTTATTGTTGTTCTTTTGGTGGTGTATATTTAAGTACAAAACAAGTAAGTTCGTGCGGTCAGTCGGGCCCACAATCCAGTTTTACTAACAGGCGAACAAAACTTCTCGACAAGTGTTCTCAATGTTCGTTGGGTCCGATGGTAAAATTGTTGGATTTTAAAATAACACCAATAGCCATAAGAACGAGTAGGAAATGGTGGAAAGCAAACAAGCAAACAGTCAAACAGGCAAAGCAGCCAACAAAGTGTTGGCCCCAAAATAAAACAACAACAACAACAAGCAAACTACAACAGTATGCCTGCAGCGTATATCCCTTTAATTGGGGAGCTGCCAAATACTCGTTTCGTGCACTTGTCTATGTATGTGTGTCGGTACTCGCTCTTATACTACACACACCCATCATCAAAATTGTTTGTCGTTGATACTTCGCGTTGGTCATTCCCAGCGATTTTCGTCTTCACTGCGAACAGAATCGCATCAAATCAATACAAGCTCCAACATATTGCATACCATGCTGCTTAATTGTTTTGGGCGCTCAGTTTAACCAGACACTTGTTGTTTGGACAAAAGTTGGCATCTTGCCAACTGTAAATCACGTAACAGAAATATTGGCACAGTGTCGGCCACTTCGTTTCGCAAGCGGCCAGTAAAATATAAGGTGGTTAGCAAGTTTAATAAGCTGCTGAAAACCTGTTTGCCAAGCATGGTCATTGAGCGACCTTTAAATGAAGATAATCTCATCAAGTTGGTATTGCATATTCGTAAGGAGTAACCGTGTTTTTAAATTTGTTGAGTGTCTTGGATACTTTAGTTAGGTTTCTTAAATGATAGAATGGAGTATTAACCCAATCTTGGCACCGCTTATAACTCGTGGTTACACCATTGAAGTACGAGTATTTAACAAAATTTTCTCCAAACAAGAAAATGGTCTTTGTCTAGATTAAATGTTCAAGGAAGTGCGCAAACTACAATCGAAATAAACAGCATATCGATTAGTTATCAGACTCTCATATCTAGCTAGAGATAGCATCAGTCAACAACTCGAATCTTCAGGGTGTAAAGGAGTAAATGCAAGAGACTTATGATTCCAATTCTGATTTCTAGCTAATATTTTTCATATATTGTATCATGAAATCAGGCTTTCCTGCTTTCCGTTGTCGTGAGGGGAGCTCCCAAATAAGTTAAAAGCAAAAAAAGGCGCGATTATTGATTTCGTCTAGTCGATCGGAAAATATTTTAGAAGCAGAGCCTTGGAAACCGTTTTATTGTCACATAAAGCTTTAACACTTGTACACTGTTTTTTTTTTTTGAGCGTTAAGATTTTTTTCTGAAGTGTCATTGAAGAGGTTGAGCTTAGAATTTTTTTTTTAAATATTATTAATTAATATTTCGTTGAATATGCGGAAAAAAATTTGAAAAATGTGCTGTCAAAGCCTGAGCCTTTCAAACTTCCCTAACCCCTAAGACTTATGCCACTAGGTAATGATATACGATTGTGATAGCCAATTTTTATTTGTTTTTTTGTTTTTATTTTTATTCGGCATTTGCTAGAAATTGTTGCAAAAGGTTAAAAAGAATTTTATTGGCCATAATCTTTTGCATTCAATCCACAAGAGAACATCAGGTTGGTTATCGAATGACATGGAAACTGACATAAACTTAAAAGGGAGACAGACTACGAGTATTATCTGCATAACTTTATTTGCATTAACTCGTGAATTATGATATAGTCTTCCGATTTCGATGATTTTCGGTGACAATGTTTATTTATATACATATTTCTCTGTAAAATACCAAATCTCACGCTTATAGGTGCTGTTTTGGCGGATTGTTGACCAAATCATCTCATATCTGAACAAAACGGTTGTAGGGGAGCTATATGATATAGGCCTCCTATTTCGTTGATTTTCGGTGAAAATATTTATTTGAATAGTATTGGTGGATTTTTGGCCAAAAATCTCAAATCTGCAAAATCGGTCATATTTATGTTATAGTGGTCCGATCTGTCTGGTTCCGACTAATGCTTCTGTGTACCAAGTTTGATTAAAATATGTATCTCAAAAGCTGAAGAACCAGTATGTTGCATACAAACAGACGGACTCGTCATTCTGAACCGATCGGTATACATTTTGATAGATCTACCTCTTCTCCTACTGGTACTTACATATTTCGGGCCAAAGTTAATATATCATTTCATGTACATGAAAGGTGTAATTATTATCTATAATGGACTACACTTATGTCTTTTAATAAAATAAACGAGCAAAGTATTTTTAAGTAAATTTGAAAAATTAGCCAACCAAAAATAAGCCAGTTGTATGTTCTTTTCAAGGTTAGGCCTAAAATATTCAGCTATTGTGAATTGTTTCTATTGAAAATAAGGCTTCGACAAGATAACCGCACATTATAGAATACTTTGTTAACCGGTTACTAAGATTTTGAAGACTACATATCATACTTGTATATGTCTGTATACACTTACACTATTTTCTTTTCTTCAACAGATTTTGAATTATAAGTAAGTACAGAGAGTTTACAATTCAATTTTTATGGTATTCATACATACTCATCCACATGTACTTACTATGTATGTACTTGTATAATATACAATATAATGGATTTCAATCACACAGTGTAGAACCAATCGCATAACCCCTTTAACAGCACAATCTTTCATTCTCAACCACTTGTTGTTATTTGATGGCTTTTTGTATACCATTCTATACTATTTAGCCACACATACGTATACTACATACACTACATACATATGTATAGGTATAGTTATTCGGCTGATTAATCATACATACACTTTGTGCTGTGTGCCTGGTAATTCGGTTGTGTTAAAGCGTTAAACGCCCACAATATGTGGTTAGTCTTAACCACAAACAAATCAAGCAAACAAGCAATCACCTACTCACTCACTCGCATAGCACGCGCAGGCACAACGCTGATTGGTATAGTAAAATGATAGGTTATTTTACTATATACCACGAGTATGCACGGATATCGGTTATACTCCACCCTATTTGGTTATTAGTTAGCACAAGCGCAACAGCACACCGGGTAACACCGTGTCACTCTGATATTGGGTATTGGTTATACGGTTATGCGACAAAAGTTAACAGGCCAACAGAGCAGCGTAGGAAGTATTGTAAATTAACAAATTGTGTTGTAGGCATTTTCACAATTCTATATTCTTGGCATACACAAGACATTATGCCGGTCTTCATCGTGTTATGCCAATGCTTGCATTGAGGTATAGATACCACATTCGCACAAACATTTGTATGTATACCCAAATATCACAAACGTTAAGTTTTCCCATTTTTACGTGCACGTTAAAAATGTCTCCGGGATATGGTTATTTTGCGCTATACCACGGAAATCATTTTGTACTCATTTCAACACACAAAGTAGGTAGTAGTAACCAACAGCCAGCCCTGTTCTGTTAATTTCTACGGTTATGCTGATTTCGGTATTGGTTGGTTATACGGTTATGCGGCAAAAGTAAGCAGGTAGACAGAGGGTCTTAGTAAGCAAAAATTATTTTTTTTAACACCATTTTCGTTGTGTTATCGTCATCAATAACGTATTTATTATGAAGGTTGTTTTAATAAATTTTTGTTTATTTTGATTTTCACATATTCACAGCCTGGCCATCGCCCGCTTTTTAGTTATTAGCAGGTTATTCACGCCACAATACCACGCAAACAAACATCGCACAGAAAGACTCTGTTAAGTTCACTTTGGCACAGGCATACACTCTGATGTTCTGATGTTTGTGTTAATTCTGATATTGGGTATTAGTTATACGGTTATGCGTCAGGAGTAAGCAGGTGGGCAGAAAATTAAAACAAGCAAATCAATAAAACTGTGCTATAGAAATTATTAGCAATAATGTGTTCAATTAATTGTTATCGCATTATATATTTATGTAAGTATATGCATGTAGGTATTTATATACATATCTACATACGAACATATATACATGCATACGATATGTGCATACATATGTACTCGTCAGAATATGCGTATGCGTCATTATCGGGGCTTCGATTTGTACTTTTGCTTGCTTTATGAGAGAAATTTTGCTCCATGAAAATTTATACGGCTTTAGGCATTTACACTAGTCATTAAGAGACAGAGAGGATGTGATTATTTTTCGGCATTTTTATAAGTTTCATATAAATTCATATGTTCATGAAATGGTATATTCACTTTAGTCCAAAGTACCAGAAGGAGAAGGGATAGACTAATTTATATCGACCGGGTTAGAATGAAGAGCTGGTCCCTCAGTTTTTTTTAGATATTTCAACCAAACTTGGTACACAGATGCACCGGCCAGATCGGACCAAAAAAGAATCTAAGAACATGAAACTTGGTATTATATAATCTTAGCGACTAATAGACATAAAAATGTCATACATGTGATATAAAAGGTTTTTGCGAAGTAATGCACAAAATGGATGGTTATATACACAAATATGTTAGAAGGTTTCCAGCTAACCAGAAGAGTCCAAAAGTGTTCACTTGTACTGTGTTCACCCTGTACTAGGAATGTTACGAAAAAGTTCTCAAGCATATGCGATGGCGTCAAGGGTATCTTTAAAAGAGCTACTTTTTACATTTAAAATCTAAAATTATTATAGACTGTAGGCAGACGAACTTGCTAGGAAAGGTACGGCCAAGCAGATTCATCCCGATGAAGATGAAGGAATACATTGTTAGACAAGCCGGGTTAAGCTAAGACTTGGTCAAAATTGAACCAGAGAAGTTCGAATGGCTCATATTCCCTCAAGAATGAGGAGATTTCTAGGTAATTGGGATTCTAAAGGAACATTGCCTTATAGGACGACATGCAGTAAGACTAGAGGCACCTTCCAGAAGATATGGTAGAAGCTGCAGGAATGATGAGGAGAAAAAGACCTGTTATACAATTGCTCTGCTCCAATTAGAAATACAATTCGGCATTCTGAAGTGTGGCAAAAACTAAAGTATGCGATCTAATAAATTTTATAATTGAGTCTACGTACATTTTTATATTCGCGGAGTAAGGGATAAAATGTTGAAAAAAAAACTAATTATATTCACCTGCAAGACGGATAATTTTTTTAGATCTTTCAATGAATAACTGCTTCTTGGATTTCATCATCGGCGATAACTTTTTACCCTTTAAGTCTTTTTTTTCATTTTTGGAAACAAGCAGAATTTTTCGGGGCCAGGTTTGGGCTATAGGCTAAAGCAGCACGCCCTTCATCAATTTTCCCCTCATTTTCTCTTTAATGGCTTCTTTTAGTCACTCTAATACTGCAGCGTAGTATTATTCAGATATAGAAACACCTTTATCTTTATAATCAATGAATAATATTGTTTCCAAATTTCAAAAGACCAGTTGACTGTGAGCTTTTTATGTCATTCGTCGCGTTTCGGCGCCAGTATCAATTTGACTCAAAACATCGCTTTACAAAGGTCCAAAAAAAAAATGCACGTGAACATTCTACGTGCTGTTGCTATTTTTGAGGAGGGGTGAGCATTCTCGGCACCCATCTTGCACTCGCCTTAGTAATGCCAGGGTGAACGTGCAGGATTTCAAAACTGATCGTATCGGATACTCGAACCATTTCTGCCAGTTGTTTGTTTTTTAGTCGAGCATCTTCGAGGAATACTTTTTTTCTACTTTTTGGATAAGTTCTGGCTTGGCCACCCGTCCCCGGGCCGTCTTCGAGGGATCCCCTTCCTTGTTTAATGAAATTATGCTACTATTTTCCCAGTCCATATTCGCCGTAAGCCAATTATATCTTATTAATTATAGTAAAATTCCTATTCTGTTAATGGTATAACAAACAGCTGTTGGGTTATTCATTCAATACTAAACCAATAACGTAACAATATATCCTGTTAAATTTATTTTGTTAAGTGCCTCTGATGTTATTTTGATCACTGATTTGAGTTTATCCAGTGCATCTTTGTTTTGTCCCAAAATTTTGAGTTCATTGCAATTCTAGACAAAGTTGCTCCTATCTTGATGTTATATGTATATAGAAAGCGGGCATTCTTTATTACGTTTGGTTATTTCGCAAAGCTTGAAGTTTATTTACGCTGTACCCTGTCACAAAAGCTCTACTTCCGCTGGTAATTCGGTTATTCAATACGTCAGTTATACGGTTATTGTGACCGTAGTAAACAGGCTGGCAGACAACAAACGTAGGCAAATGAAGACAACAAGATGTGTTGAAATTATTTATTATGGTGTGTTCAAATTGTATATTCCATAAACTTATTTATTTAGAGTAAGTTTTCCAGTTTATGCCATAAAATTTTATTATAACAAATCTTCATTTATTAAAGAAATCGTAAAGTTTACTTTGAAGCTTGTTTTTCTGTTATTACTTTTGATTTCAAACAAAGCACACTCACATCGTATGAATGAATTGGACAAGAAAAAATGTCGGCTGATGATTTCTGCTACTTTTTTGCACTTTCAAAAAACACACCGCCGGCCATTCGGTTATTTCATACGTTATTTATACGGTTATTGTGACAGTAGTTAACAGGTCAACAGAATGAGCAAGCAAGTGAATTACTAAACACTTGTGTACAAAATGCTATTGCGTTATCCACAAGCGCTGCCATCATCAGCTTGCTTATTGTTGCTGTGTTTGTGCTTCAACGCTAGGAATTCTGTTGCTATAAAATCTACATAAATACTACTACGAACAGATAATGCAACCGCACATCATACATACATATGTATGTATGTATGTACCACCATAGTTCGATTGGCCTTGGCGGCGTTTGCTACTTGCTGTACGCTGTTTGCCTAATTGGATTTTGTGTTATAAGCAAAATGACGGCCCCAAAACAAAATGTCGATTGGAATAGTTTCCGTTTGTCGGTAGGTACACAACAAACAAGCAAGGCAATATGATTTTTGCAGCTGGCCATGCCATACGGGCGCCATTTGCCTAATGCAGCCATAATTAACGCGCATGTAAACGATTTCCGTCAATGGCGGATTTGAATTGTATTAAACCAAAGAAATTTCAGCTCCTACATGGAGATTTGGTGAAAAGTAATTTCCAGCAAAATAATCTCGCTTGACTTTACGCTATATTTTTAACATTTAATACGTTATCTTGCTATAGTTTCAAAGCACACACGTGATGAAAAAGAAGCAATGCTATGCATAGTAAACGTTTCCTCAGCTATGTGTTGGCGGCAATTTTTGCTAGCTGTCCGTATGTGAATACTATGATTACCTACTACAATACTCAGTTGGAATTCAAGTTTTTTGCTAAATACATACATTTTTCGTTAGCGTTTTAGATTATGTGGTAACTTATTCTGCAAGCCTGTGAAACGGACAAACAAAATGTCTATTTGCCTCTGCACAACATAACGGCGTGGACGGACATATGCCGCACATGCAAACCAACTGGCGACAGACAAACACTTTTCAGCAAGTGAGCAGTGTTTTTGTTTCCACCCATGCAACCATATTTGTTTAATACAATTTGTTTGCCGACATATGTATGTAGATATGTATGCATATGAAGGCGGATTCTTTGAATACAGAATTTAAGGGCACATGTGATTGTACGCAGAACTTGCGCAGCTTATGGTGGAGAAAAAAGGAGTTGCTGTGATCTAATATATGTACATTCGTATCTAGGTTTTTATAAGTAGACATGTATACCATACATATGTATGAAAAAAATATGGATACAGGAATTTTACAACCAAATCAGCAGGTAATTTTTTTGAATTCAGGGTATTTTTTTCTTTCAAACCGAACATTCGGCGGCAACATTTCTCATATCGCTTTTCATAGAGAAACAGTTTTGCCATTTTGTCTGCGTTAAATTGTCGTCCACAGCTGTTATGTTTAAATTTATTCGTGATTTTTTCAAATGCATGCCTCATTCCTAATTCAAAATCACCAGCAACAGTTGGTTTTTCAATATGGCCTTCATTCTCCTTCATGCACTTGCAGGCACATACATACATACAAATGTATCTGACAGATTGTAGCGAGAACAATGTGCGCACATGTTCCCCAATACAACAAAAAGCAAAAACAGCTGCTCGCACACTCTCCTCATTCAATTATAATATTTTCGCCGACCCCTGTTGCTAAACGCATGAAACCAAACCCCTTGATAATTTCTACGTATAGATATTTATTCTTTTCCGTGCCCCTGCTTGGCACTTCTCAAATGACAATAACAACTCAGCTGATGTGCTGCGTTAACCTACATGGTACTGCCCAACTTGTCATCTCATTCACTCTAAACTTTTGCCAACGCCTTTTCCGCCACTGTAACACTCTCACTCTTGCAAATGGCGTGAAAGACCAAATCAAAAAGTCAACTGTTGTTGCCGTATGAAAATAATTCAAATGGCACTACAATTGGTGAAGTCAAAAAAATCTCCACCAAATGTAAAAACTCTTAGAAATAACTGAGAATAAAAAATACAAATGTAATTTTGTAAAAGAATACTAAAAAACGTTAGTTGCTTATATTTACAAGAACAATTTTAAAGTCTACATATAAAAAATAAACACTTGAAAAATTTCAACTCGTTTTCTTTTCTACATCTGGCTACCCCGACACGTGCATGCAAACAATTCACTGTAATTTTCTCCGTTTACTTGCCGGTCGAGATATGTGTTCGTTTTCTGTTCGCCTGGTAGAAAAGAGGGAAGCGAAACTCTTTTGGCGGGGTCTCGTTCGCTACTCGCTCGCTGGTTCGGCCGCTAGAAGGCACGGCAATCGTAGCCCAAATCCAACCGGCATCCGTTGGTGGTGTGTCTTCATTGCGCACAATGTTATTGTTGTTGCATAACAAGCGGCAATTTGTTCTTTTGTGTTTTGCCAAACCCCAATTGAGATACATGGCAATGAATATTTTCTTCATTCGTTCGTTTAATCATCACTTTTACCTACCTACCTACTACATATGTATGTGTATATGTATGTACATGTGTGTAAAATGCGAATGAACATGCTATGCATGTTGTTTCTCACCCGCTTTATGAAACCAAAGACGTTATTGAATGGCTACTGCTCTGCCCACCCCTCTGTTGATGGGCATGGAAATTCGACGCGAATGGTTACTGTTGGTGGGTACTTTCCTACATATATACATACATACATACATATGTGACATTCTCAGCACAAATTGGATTTCTGTGTGGCCAAATGATGATATTCGCTTTCGTTTATACCCCTCTATCTGCACTGCCTACTAGCACTAATCAACGAATATCTCATAAAAGGGGAGTAATTATGACCAGTCAGTCGGCGTAAAAGTAACTGAGCAGAAAATTTATGTAATTTGTTGTGGGCGTGGTTCTTGTTGCATGAAATGGTGTTAATAATATAGGATATTTTGTTTAGAGAACAATACATAAAACAAAAATCAAGCTCTATTTATAAACCGCTTGTTATTCCTATCATGCTGTTTTGGTACAGAAGCATAGGCCTTGATGACATCTGATTAGTTGGTAGTAGTAGTTTTGAAGAGAAAGATTTTGCGTAAGATTTATGGTCCTTTGCGCATTAGTAACGACGAGCATCGTAAAGATGGATCGAGGAGTTTTAGGAGATGTACGACGATATTGATATAGTTCAGAGAACTCAGATACAGTGGTTACGTCATGTCGTCCTGAATGCTACATTAGGTTACATGGACGGAGGGAAAGGTTCTGGAAGTACTAAAATATGACCGCGTCGTTTATGAACGCTCCCATGTCAGGATTCTCAATTTTGAATTGTAGACCAACACTTTACTATGAAAAAGTGACATCAACTCATTGTAAAACTCGATAAAACCATTTTTTTTACACAAAAATTTATTTTGTATATTTTGTATGTATATAGTCGTTAATCCACCTGTTCATCGTTTTAACTATAAAATTCTACTTTTTCGCGAAGATAAAAAATTAATGTCGAGATTGGTTTTACTATACGAACGAAAAAGTTTGTCACATTTTTCAAATATGGTGAAAAAAAGAGCAATTTGTTAAAACTCAGCCAAATCACATTCAATTCCCCGGAGAATATATTAATTGGCAATATGAGCATCTATTAAATAGTATATGCATATGCGTTTAATTTTGAACGCGATTGTTTCAATGCAATAAAATAACAGCGCCCTCTTTAGGTCAAAATTTCAGAAAAGCAGCTGATGTTATTCACAGTTATCATTCAAACGAGGCGAATAAAAAACTCTTTTTAGCCATGACCAAATGATATTTTTTTTGCTTTTATTTGTATTTAACGTTTTTGTATAATATATTGGAAAGAACATAAATAACTTAATTTCTTTTTATTTATGTATATTTTCTGGTGAAACAATCTGCAAACTTCTTCTTCTTCATAGCTGTGACAAATGTCAATTCACATATGTACATATCGTTTTGACGGATAAAACGCTCAGAAAACGCTTAATTTGTGGTATTCGGTCGAGATTGTGCCATTTAATTCGAGGAAAATCGCGTTAAATTGTGTTTAATTTTCTTGAAAAGTTGTTAAAAACGTGTGGCGTATAGTAACGCTGTGTTTGAAATAATAAATTCTATAATTTCTGTAGTATTCATTGCATGCGGCGATTGCGGACCTCAACGAAAGCGCAGACGGCTGGAGCAGTGACGGCTACAACGGCAACGAAAAGTGGAAGCGGTGGTGTTGCTAGCAATAGTGGCGGCGTTTCAACAACGTCAACAGGAGGAATAACACCGCATGCAGATATTAGGCAAACTCGTAGCAATAGCGGTGGATGTGGTGGCACTAGTGGCGATATAACAAATAGCAACAGAACAGGTGCTGCGGGAACAACAGTCGCCACCATTGTTGCAGCAACAACAATAACAACTACAACTTCATCAACCGTGAGCCGTCAAAAACTTAGCATGGACGCAAAGCTGAGTGGGGATGTATTTAAGAACTTTGAAAAGACAGGAAAGAGTGAATTGTATGTGACCGGAAATAATAAACGGAGTGAAATTGCGTTTACTACAACTTTGCTTAAACGAAACATTTTTATTTTAGTTTGAAGTTCTTAAAACAACAAGTGAAGGAAAATGATAATCCGATTTTTGGCAAAAATGACGAATTTAAATTCGGAATCTCCAGGGCTATCTACGACCTACTATGGCATGGACTACGTTGCACGCTGAAGAAAGACACAGTGCTGAATACGCTAGCAGATGTTGTGGTAAGTAAAAGAAAACAAAAATTAATTAATTTGCATGCAATTATATGTGTAGAATGAATATTGTAAATATTAAATGCATATTTTCATTCTCTTTTTCGGCTAACACCACAGACGTTGCATACGGATTTCCCTTCGGTTATCTTAGATATTGTAAATATATTGGACGCCGAGACTTCCCTAATGACTGATGGCATACAAGAAGAGCGTCTCATGTTTAGTCAGATTATTAAAGATCTCGATAAGGTGATTTCGGATAAACTGATAAAGGAGCGTTTAGAAATAGATACACTACAAGATGTAGGGATTGTGAAGAATAAAGTGTTCTACACCAAATTCATTAAGATAAAAACAAAGCTTTAGTAAGAGGAATTATTTGTAAGAAAACGGAATTTATATGCTATTTATTATAAATATTTCTAGTTACAAGCAGCGGCGCTTTAACCTCTTCCGAGAAGAGAGTGAAGGATATGCTAAACTAATTACAGAATTAAATCAGGACTTTGAGGATGATGTCACAGCGACAAGCATAATGGATATTATAAAATCACTTATTGGTATTATTGAAAGATTAAAGTTATTCTTTTTAATTCAATTTTTAATATTTTTCCAGGTTGCTTTAATTTGGATCCTAATCGCGTACTTGATATCATAATTGAATCCTTTGAAACACGTCCAGAACGGCGGCATCTTTTCATACCGTTGTTACGTGCGTACATGCCAAATGGTTCAATTATATGTGAAGTACTCGGTTATAAATTTCGTTATTTTGCCGAGACAAGAACACCGCGTTCACTCTTTCATGTTTGCTCACTACTTTTGAAATATGGCGTTATTGAATTACATGACATTTACCAATGGGTAAGTGATTGTTGGCATTTTATAATAAATAAATCGATATTGATTTCTCTTTCTGTGTTAAAGCTTACACCAGTTGACAAGTCGATTATAAGCGAATGGGAAAGCGATCTAACAGAAGCAAAAGAATTCGTGCGCAAGCTAAATATTATTGTAACAAATAAGGATAAAGAACATGTAGAGCCAGAAATAGAGAAACCCTATGATGTGGTGGGTAACCTTAAAATAATTTTAAAATTAATAAAATTTTTTAATTAAATTTTTTTTTATTACAAATCGAATACAGGAAAAATATTATGCCAACCAGAAGTTTGGCTTGTGTGAAGGTTTGCTCAAAGTTGGCGATTGGGAAAATGCTTATAAGATAATAAAAAAATTACCTGAACAATCGGTTATAGTACATGAGCCCATCGCACGTGCATTAGCCGAATTAATACACATCTCCATTGATTATGTTTACACAGATAAATGTTTTAAAGCCAATTCGCGACGTTCCAAATTGACTGATGATAAAAAATTATTACAAAAAATACAAGCGCGTGAATTTTCCCAATTGCGCAACTATACCATACCGATGGTGATAGCATTGGGTCCTGCTATGCATTATGACACAGTGCTTATGTATAAACTTATACGCATTTTGCGTACAATAATGACAGATATGGGTGTGGATAGTCTGAATGCGCCACCGCCTAATACTGAATCAGAAACGCTTTACTTTGAAGTTATGACTGTTATAGATGCAGCTATATTACCAGCGCTTTCGTATCTAGATTGCAATTGTCCCATGGCAGAGGAGATTTGGACTGTATTGAAATTCTTTCCATACCATTTTCGGTAAGAAATTGTCGATTTATGAATTTGTAAATAATAACTTTTCTAACTCTGTAATATTTTTTTTCCACCCTCATTTCATTTCGTAAAAAACAGTTATAGTTTATATGCTCGTTGGAAGAACGACACCTATTTGGTGCATCCGGTGCTCATACGTCGGCGTGGTTTGGCTCATAAAAATATTAAAGCTTTAATGAAACGCGTTAGTAAGGAGAATGTGAAGCCGGTGGGGCGTCTTATCGGCAAATTGAGTCATTGTGCGCCGGGCTTTCTCTTTGACTATGTAGGTTTCATATAATATTTATATATTCTTGAGAGCATTTTGTCATTCAAGTTTTATGCTATTATAGATTTTGCTACAAATCCAAATCTATGACAATTTAATTGGTCCTGTTGTGGATTCCCTAAAATATCTAACATCACTCTCATTTGACTGCTTGGGATATTGCCTGATAGAAGCCTTAGCAATGGCTGATCGAGATCGTTTCAAGCACGACGGTACTTCAATTTCTTTGTGGCTACAAAGTTTAGCTTCTTTTTGTGGTGCGATATTTAAAAAATATAATATTGAACTAAGTGGTCTGCTACAGTATGTAGCCAATCAGCTGAAATCGCAAAAAAGGTAAGTTACTTTTAGCATGTAAAATGGTTGGTAAAATAATTTTGTATCCTCCTTCTCACCACTTCATAGCTTGGATCTTTTGATTCTAAAGGAAATTGTGCAAAAAATGGCTGGCGTTGAGTCGGCTGAAGAAATGACTAATGAGCATTTAAATGCTATGTGTGGCGGCGAGTTGTTGCGTGGCGAGGTAAGCTGTTATAACTTTAAATTCAACTGACAATTTAATAAAATACACATTTATCTACTCTGCAGGCTGGTTACTTTAGTCAAGTGCGTAATACGAAGAAGTCTTCGCAACGCTTGAAGGATGCGCTCGCCAATAATGATTTAGCTGTTGCCATTTGTTTGTTAATGGCACAACAAAAGCATTGTGTAATCTATCGTGAGACTGCGCAAAGCCATCTTAAACTTGTGGGCAAATTATATGATCAATGTCAGGATACTTTAGTACAATTCGGCACCTTTCTCGGTTCTACATATTCGGTGGATGAATATGTCGAGCGTTTGCCATCAATAATTGCCATGCTGCAGGAGTATCACATCAACGCAGATGTAGCATTCTTCTTGGCGCGTCCGATGTTTACACATCAAATTAATGTAATTACATAAAATTGCATAATTTGAAAATTTAATATATATATTAATTAACTATTTTACTTTTCAAATAAACAGCAAAAGTATGATCAATTGCGCAAGGCGGATCCGAATGCTAAAAAATTGACTACCAATCAAAAATTACAAAAATATTTAGAAGCCACTAATTTAATTATGAATCCGATTGTGGAGTCAGTGCGTCCATTACATGGTCCCAAGGTGTGGGAGGATATTAGTCCGCAATTTTTGGTGACCTTTTGGTCGCTTAGCATGTATGATTTACAAGTACCCGCCGAGAGTTATCAGAAGGAAATTTCGAAGCTCAAACAATTATCACTACAAGCTGCGGAATCAAAAGATTCGGTACTTTTTGCTTAATAAAAATTAAAAAACATAAATATGTATATATTTCAAATATTTTCAATATCTATAGAACGCTTCTAAGAACAAGAAAGAACAGGAACGTTATATTGCTTTGATGGATAAGTTGCAGGACGAGCGTAAGAAACAGCAAGAGCATGTCGATAAAATTCTGCAACGCTTACAACAACAAAAGGACAATTGGTTTCTTTCGCGTTCGGCAAAGTCGGCAAAGAATGAGACCATAACGCAATTTTTGCAGCTTTGCCTGTTTCCAAGGTAAGCCATTTGAGAAGTAAAAATATTTTTGGAGACATTTGAGTTTATTTTATAAAATAGTAAATTACTGAAAATATTAGTTATTTTTAGTTTTTATTTTTATTAATTATTGTTAAAGGTAGAATTGAAAAATGTTTCTGGAAATGATTGTTTAGTTAAGAACTTGAAAAATAATCCTGGAAGTTTTTAAATACTCTTTATTTATATTTAATATTTTTTTAAATTTAAAACATTATTATTTTTAAATATTTTTCAGTATTTGAAGATTTTTTTTAAATTTGAATATTTTTTTTAATAATATAAAATAAAAAATTAATGAAAGTTAAAAAACAAGACACTTGCTTCTTGTTCGATTACATATTATGTTTTTGTTTATTTGAATTTTTAGAATTAACTTGTAATGAATTTTAAAACAATTTTGACAAATTAAGTAATTTTTGAATAATTTTTCAAAATATGTAAAAATAAATTTATTTATAATTTTGATACGAAAACTTTTAATATGATTTTAATCTTTAAACATTTTTGAATTAAGTATTTTGAAAAATTAATATTTGTATGTACATATTCTATAAAAAATCTTTTAAATTGTAAGATTAGTTTAATTAAATTTTTAGAAAAATTTTGTAGTAGGTCTGGAGATATTTTCGAAAGGAAGATAACCTTAATTATATAATTAAAAAATAATAATAATAATCGCCAATTTATATAGATGATTTTATCTATATATTATAATATTATAAACACATTAATATTTTATTTTTAATATAAAATTTATTTATCATTTATTGATTGTTTGAAAATTAAAAATATTATAATTCAGAAAATGAAAATATTTGAAATTAAAAATTCAGTAACATAAAAATTGAAAAGTTGAAAATTGTAAGTTACAAATGTTAAAGTAGACAATGAGCAATTAGTATGAGAAAAAAATTATTTATTGAGAAATAATTTTTTTTCTTATTTGAGAGTCAGTAATTAATTCCTTAA
The DNA here is from genome assembly GCA_037013455.1 of Ceratitis rosa. NCBI lineage: Eukaryota > Metazoa > Arthropoda > Insecta > Diptera > Tephritidae > Ceratitis > Ceratitis rosa. Next base: position 4,372,461 of record JAWMAG010000011.1, on the reverse strand, counting down.
TATATATGTATTTCTAACATTTTTGAAATATTTTTTGTAAATAATTTGCGATGATAAAAAGTTAATTAGAAATAAATTAAATAGAGCATCTTTTAAATAAAAATACATATTTTAAATTTCAAAATCAAACATTTTTAAAATTATAATTTTTTTATTGAATTAGATAAAAGTAATCAAAATATTTATTATGAATATTTTCTATAAATACTTGTTTGATATTTTTTTATATTTTATATTTTTGAAAACGAATTTCACATAAACCTTACAAATAGTGCTTTAAAAGTAATGAAAATTTTATAAATATTTCATATTATAAATTGTAAAATTTTCGAAATTCGAAATTATTATTTTTTTTTAATATTTTAAATCAACTTTGGAACAATCTAAATGATTTTTTTTTTTTGTATGTTAATAGGTGCACATTCACTGCCCTCGATGCCCTCTATTGTGCGAAATTCGTGCATACCATACACAATTTAAAGGCTGCCAATTTTTCAACGTTGCTTTGTTACGATCGGGTTAGTAAGACTTTGTTGATTTTTTCATTTAACTTATAATATTAACAACCCTTTTTTTGTAGATTTTCTGCGACATCACCTACTCGGTCACATCGTGCACCGAAAATGAAGCCACACGCTACGGGCGCTTCCTTTGTGCCATGCTCGAGACCGTAATGCGTTGGCATGCCGATCAAGCTGTTTTCAATAAAGAATGCGCCAATTATCCAGGTTTTGTTACCAAATTTCGTGTCAGTAATCAATTCTCGGAAGCTAACGATCACGTTGGTTATGAAAACTATCGTCATGTCTGTCATAAATGGCATTATAAAATCACCAAAGCCATTGTCTTCTGCTTAGACTCGAAAGATTATATGCAAATACGCAATGCACTCATCATACTAATGCGTATATTACCACATTATCCTGTGCTCGCCAAATTGGCGCAAATTATTGAAAGAAAAGTGGAGAAAGTGCGTGAAGAGGAGAAGAATAAGCGTCCGGATTTGTTCGTTATCGCCTCTAGCTATATTGGCCAGTTGAAGACAAAGGCGGCGCAAATGATTAAAGAAAGTGATTTTCATCAGGTTACCGAACGACAATTGCGTGTTGAATCCGCTGCCGCTGCAGCTATTGCTGCCGGAAATACAATAAGCGCTGCACAGATAGCCAATGCAGTTGCACAAATTAATGCGAATGCTACAACAAATAGCGCAAGCGCAAATGCGAATGTTGTCAGTTTGGTTGATGCGGCAAACAAAACTGCGACAACGGTACAGCCTGCGGCACAACGTGAAGTTACACCTGTAACGGCAAAGCAAGTCAGCAACGGTGATGTGAAGGGCGGTGAGTTTTATTTAATTTATTTTTGTTTTTGTGTGTGTGTTTTTTTTTTTTTAGTAAAAATTCTAAATTTTTTACACAACAGAAAAACGTGAGAAAGAAAAACCACCTAAGCAAGTTATTAAAATGGAACGTGAGCCTATAACCAGTAATATTTCAAATAACTCACCCATCGAGTTGGACACGAGATCATCTACAGTTGTAATAAACGAACGCGGCAGCGAGCATGGTGATCGCCATAGTAGTAGTCGTTCGCTGAAAGATGTTAAAAAGGAAGAGCGTACACGTGAACGCGAACGTGAGCGTGAGCGGGAGAATCAAAGAGAGCGGGAAAAAGAACGCGAACGTGAGCTTAGAGAGCGTGAACGGGAGAAGGAACGTGAACGTGAGCAGCGTGAGCGTGAACGTGAGCTGCGTGAGTTGCGCGAACGTGAGCGCGAACATCGCGAAATTCGTCACAATGACGAATTAGATTTATCAGGCGGCGGCGGTGGCGGTGGTGTTGGAGGTGGTAATGCTGGTGGGACTCTCACTAGTGGCAGCACTATGATTTCCACACGCTCCAAACGCGACAAACGACGCGGCGAGGAACGTTATCGCCTAGAATCACCAGCTGTGGAGCATATCGAAGTAATGGATAACAAACATGAACACCATGAGTATGAACGTGAACGAGATCGGGAACGCGAACGTGAACGTGCTAGGGATTTGAGTTCAGTATCGAATGAGAGTAATGGTTCATCGATGCATCGACGCAGTCAGGATATAATTGAATATGATAAAGGTAAGTTGTGGCGGGAATATGTTTTATAATTTTATATTTTTTTTTTAACGATTTTTTAATATAGCTGAAATGAGTTTGATAAAAAATGTCTTTCTTTTTATATTTTAAAGGAAAGTTGTATGAATTTTGGCGCTGAGCTTTGTTAAATTAATTCCAAAATCAAGAAAATGTAGAATAAAGTTAAAAGAGTTTGGCATCTCTGGTACAATTGGAAAGTCCATACATAATTCTGATTTTTTTAATTTTTTTTTTTAATATAAAGAAGAAGAGATATACAACTTTCGACTTCTCTTTTATTTCTTTTCATTGTTTTCCTATATTTCTTTAACATTTTGTTTATTGTACACTTTAATGTCATTATTAACCTTTCCACTCTTCTTACAGACACGAAACGCCGTAAAGTGGAAGCCGCCTCGACGACTTCTTCATCAAATTCAAAGGTTAGTATTTTGATGCAAACGTAGTTCCTAAGACAAACTCTGAAAGGGAGAGAGAGAGAGAGAGAGAGAGATGAGTGGCGGCCATTTTGTGGAGTGCAGCAGATGGGGACAATGCCAAACCAATTAACAACACAGTTGTAATAAATAATAAATTAAACCAAAAAAAAAAAAAACAAAAACAACAAAAAATGCCAACAATTTAAACTACGCAAATATGTGATAGCAGCGCTTTTTACAATAACAACAACTACTACAGCAACACCAGCAGCATTAATTGTGATGACAGTAGCAGCAGGAAAACCCACTCAAAGTGTTAACGAAACTGCAACCGTCACAAACACCAAAAAAAAAAAACTAGTAGCGATTAAACAGTAAACAACGATTATTTTTTTTTATACATAAATTTGCCAAGCAAGAAGATTAAGTATTTTTTTACATTTTGTATTTTTCTTTTCATTTCGAGTGAGTTACTTTTAAGAAAATACCACATATAAACACATACACAAACATATTGTACAACAAACATTTTTATATTATGAAAAATTAGTCTGAAATATCAATAATTTCTTTATTACTTTGTTGTTTTTGTATCTAAAATATTTAAAAATATCTTAATAATGAGTGCACACTTTTCTAAAGCAATATTTGTTTGATATTAAGCAGCAACAAATCTAAAACTAAAGAAAAAATATTTGAAAAGAAGAACAAATGAATTCATTTGAAGACTGGAACTAAATACAAATTGAAAAAATACATAATAGTATTGAAAATATTTCTATTGTGCATTCAAATGTGATATAGAGTGTATATAGTTTTTTAAAAAAATAATTTTTTTTTTCGAAATATGAGTACTTATTTATTATACAATCCCGAAACTTTTGTACTTAGACGTAAGCTGTAGCGATTAAGTAGTTTTAGTTTTAAGAAAAATCTATATAGTAACAATTGAAGCAACAACAACAACGATAACAGTGGAAACAACAATAATAACAGTAAAGAAAACCAACAGTGGACTAATTGAACGACAATCAACAAAGAGAGACATCCATTTTTCAAACTTTAAGGCAGTTTAAGCGAAAACAACAGTCTCAATAGAACAGCCTACAATGTTGAAAACCGCAAAATTACTCTACACTTATACGAATGCAACAGAAATAAGTTGAAGAGACGACTGGAGTATGTTTTTTGAACGCAGCTGCCTCGTCAAGACCGCTTTCAATACTCAATGGACTGTGTACTATTTATATAATTTCAATTTTATTTAAAAAAAAACGATGCACATATCTTGCCTCATCAATATGCAACGAAAATCAACGCATAAAATTTCTCGGAACATGCTGGATGGAAAATAAAACGGGGGAAAATATGATTTTGGATCTCAGGATAAGAAAAAAACGGATTTTTAAGCGAGAGTAAATCTAAAAAAAAGTCATAAATCAACTTTAATCAACTATAAACTGCGTACGGGAAAAATATATAAACACTTAGAGGGAATCTTACACCAACAACTAGCGTCGCAGGAAGCGCCAAGTGATTTTAATAATTTGAAAGAAGCTGTAGTATTAGAATTCCAAATCCTACTTCATGTATTATGCATTATGGACGATTTTTTGGGACAATAGCAACCTATATCTTCCGCCGGCAAAGTATCAGCCGAAGTAATATACCATATAAGGATTTTCATCGCATTACCAACGTTGGAACAAATACGACCGGACAATTCGATAATTCGACAATACCAGCAAGCTGGAGAGAGATAAGAAGAACGGGAAGTCTACTACTCGTTTTTTTGGATTGGAAATTGCTGTATTTTAAAATACACACGATATCTCAAGTGAAAACTGTCCTGTAATAGTCATACAGTTGTGCTCATCCGTAGATTGCAGAGCTCTCATATATAACTCTACAATATGTGACTAAGGATCTCTTCAGAGGACTTCCTTGACAACTTTCTGTATCACAAACCTAAACAAGATACAAGAAACATCTAAAAAAAAGTGACAACAAGATGCTAGAAGGCGTTTTCTATATTAAATTTTCGAAAAATAAGACATGTCCTTTGGTACTTCCTTTGCTTGTTTTGGAACGTGTCGAAGTGTACTCAATTAACAACAACACTCTGTTAAGAAAATATAAGTACACCAACAGTTGTACAAGTTGACTCAACTTCATCGCAACATCAAGCTTATTTTGCCACATGAAAAGGAGTTATACGGAACTACGCATACGGCTTACCTAGAATTAGATAGAATTTCAATACAACTTGAAGATTTGAAGATCGTAAGTAAACGAGAAGCTCCGGAAGAACCAAGCAAGCAGCTTTAACTGTTTTGGCGCACTTGAGGAAAAAACTGGCCGTCGAGGATCAGCTACACATCCCACATAACACTTTTTTAAAAGAATTTATGCGATTGAAACAACAGAAACCTTGATCAGTGACATTTACGAACTCCATAGAGGCGGCTGGAATTCTTACAGATTGGTTCAATACAACAGTAACAACAACAACGAGTTAGAGCGACGATTTTTTGTATTTCTGGTTTGAGTGAACACACTTTTGATCCTCTACAACGTCACTAAGTAACCTTTAGACTACAAAAAAGTAACTGGAGGACAACACGCCATAACCAACACCGCCAAAGGATATCTATAAGCACCGTTCGCATGCGATTATAGCTACAATACTACACAAAAATGCCAACAAGAAATCTAAACCAACAGAAAATCTACAAAAAATGCCTAAAATTCTTAGAAACACCTAAAAATAGTGAAAATACAACCGAGAAAGTTCAGCTACAACTACTGTAAGGACGATTCTTAGGATTTTTACTACTCTGCCGCCTAGTCTTAATATTATTTAAACTCATTTGTGCTGTCCTTTTGACCGCTTCCTGCATTCCTAATACGCCTTTGAGCCGTTTTGTTATTAGTCGTTGGTTATAAGCGAGCACTGTGAGGTGTACATATGGTCGGTAAGTGCGCTTAGTGGGTGGATGGAAGTTTAAAATTGAAACAAAAAAAAAAAAAAACCATTACGAATATATAACAGCAAAGCAAACGTAAATAAGAAGAACTTTATGAGAAGCTTTAAGCATTGAAAAAAAAAATTAAATCTTAACAAAAAAGTTGTGCGTGCTACATAAGCATAGGTTTATATTTTGTACTAACAAAAAAATCAAAGCAAAAAAAAAAAAAAAAACAAAAACGCCATAAAAGATATACACGCATAAGAAACGACAACGCACGACACGTCGTGCATGCGGAATTTTATGTAAATATGATATAATTTAATTTTGTCTAATTACAGAAACAGGTTTTAGATGATTTGCTTGAGAATACAAAGAAAGAACGCGGCGTTAAAAATAAAGAGCGCAAAGAAAAGTTGTCCGAGGAGGAGAAGGACGCACGTAAAGAACGTAAAATGGGACGTAAACGCGATCGGCTGGAGGAGAATGTCAATACGGAGCATAAGCGGCGTAGAGAAGGTGATTGCTTGCTGCTGAATTTATAACTCATGAAGTGTACTCACGTATTTTATTTTTCTTTTTTTTCTGTTTGTTTGTTTGTTTGTTTAATTTCAGCACAAAATGGCGATGATGATTTGCGTGAGCGTGATAAATATCATACAAGAGTAATTAAAAATTTTTATTTTAACACCTAATTTACTTTTCTCTAACTCATTTGTATTGAATTTTGTATTTCCTAAAACACTTGTAGGAAAAGTCACCACACTTGCGCAGTGAGACGCGTGAACGTTCGCATGAGAAGTTCGAACGTGATCGCAGCACACGTGAGGAGCGTCTATACGGCACTTCAAAGTCTGCACGTTCGCGCATCGGTTACTAAGGAAAACCAACAGCAGTGGTGGACAGACAGACGCCAGCATTGTTTTATAAGATTTTTTGTTTTAATATTTAATTTTTAATGTTCAACCAATTTCAACTAAGCAATCAACAACAAATCAACCAATAACAATTACATCATCTTAGAATACAACAATAACAGCAACAATACAATTTCTCTTAGTATAGCCACATACTTATACATCTATTTTTAATTATATCATAAAGCTAAAAGAAACAAAACTCCACACAATACAAAAATAACAAAAAAAAAAAAAAAAACATAGCTTAACCACAGCATACGTGTATGCATACATTTCATTGCAACATTAGATAAAACAAAAAGAATTATACAATAATTTTACAGCATTCTTATTTTTAATATTTAAGAAAACTTTATATGTCTGTATGTTTGTAGTTTGATATACATACGTGCATACCATTACGCCAGCAAATTCAACGAAATTATAAACAAAATAAATGCCACCAATTCAGTTAATAAATAAAAAATAGTCCACTGTTGTAAGTTTTTTTTAGTTTATAAATAAATAATTAAAAACCATAAGTGATTGTACAAAAAAACAAGAGAAAGAAAAACTATTTATAGATTATAAGAGCCGTGCGTTTACACTTAACAATAAAGTTAAATTTTCGCAAGAAAATCCTTTAGATATATACAAAAAGCAAAAGTTTTTTTATTATTTATAGGTAAATGGACATAGGAGCTCGAGGTCGGGTTTAGTTGACTTGTATCTTATTTTCGCAATTTGTTCTTTTTTCCAAAAGAGATCCTAACCTACTTGCAATACCTTCGAAAATTACTTCGAATTTAGTTAGAATTTTTTCGAAAATCGTAAATTGCGTGCTACTCAGTAGCTGCTGGCCTCCCTTACTTACATTGTCTACTTTCTTCAAAAACAAAATTAATTGTAATACCTACTGCCTTCCAAGGTCTTTGGACCTTAGCGCATGAAGGTATTCGATTGTTCAGTGTTCGGGGCTACTCGTTGGGTACATTTGGATTGTACTCTCGTGAGACAGACCGAGGTTTAGAACGCGTGCTGCTTCGTCCTGATTGTGACATATGTGAGACATATGTACGTTGGGTTATGCAGGACGAGCTATCGATGTGCACAGTGCCACAGCAGCACTAAACGCCATGAACACTCAGATAGTCAATGGCCTTAATCAAAACCGATCTGTCTGTCAAAAGCTTTTGACACTCAATCTTTCAATGCTACTATCGGATTTGAGGCATTCTCATTATCGCCGGGGTTGCAGAGGTGGATCATGAGCTACCTGAGTGATCGACAATCATCGGTTATATTTCGAGGTGAAACATCGAAAATAATAAAAATGAAACAAGGGGTTCCGCAGGGTGGTATCCTCGCAGGGTGGTATCCTCTCACCAATTTCTACATTTCGAAACTCCCTCCTCCACCAGAAGGAGTATCCCTAACTTCGTTTGCCGATAATTGCACGACCTTGGCGTCTGGGCGGGATATTGATGACCTTTGTTCGAAAGTGAACTGCCGACCTGTCCCATTTTTTCACTGCAAAACAGCTTAAAATAAACCCGACTAAATCCTCTACCACCCTCTTCACCAGCTGGGCGAAGGAATACAGGCTAGAATTGGGTGTGAAGGTAGATGACGTAAAAATTCCGACCATTAATAACCCTAAGATACGGGGGGTCACACTCGACAGCCTGCATTTCTTCACTCCGCATACGACCGCAATTGTCGCAAAACTCCAGAGCCGCCACAAAATACTCAAAGCGCTGGCCAGCAGCATCTGGGGTGAAGATAATGACACCTTGCTGGCAACCTATAAAGCAATTGGTCGGGCGGTCGTAAGCTACGCTGCTCCGATCTGTACTCCGGGAACGAGACGCAGATAAAGAAGATACAGGTTTGTCAGAACACTGCCCTCATGACCGCAACAGGCAACCTCCTAATGTCGCCGGAGCATCACTTGCACTGCGAAGCATCACTTGCAAGCACCCCAATAGGCACCTTATAGAAGCTTAACCTCCATCTAGGCACATCAGAAAGGGACCACTAGACATGACCCGCGTGACATTGGCACAACAGAGGTCTGGATACTGTAGCAGGTTAAATTCCTACATATCCAGACTCAACCCTGCATGTGGAGACTTTCCGCACGACACAAACCACCTCTTCACATGCCCTCTTAAGCCAAAATATCGAACCCCTCTCTCCCTCTGGTCCGATGCCGTCGGAACAGCACGTTTCCTGGACCTACCGTTAGATGACTTCGGTGACTTAGATTGATTAATCTGTCTCTTAGAGGGGTTAATGTAATGTAAAGAATACTTACCTGCCGCTTCTGAGGAAAACAAATATATAAAAACATAATAGCTAGATAACACATAAATAAATATAGTATAATAAAAAATTAAATCAAGTAAAATTAACCAAATCAAATTTAAAATAAAAAAATAATAAAACAAAAAAAAAATAAAATAGAATTCTATTAAGTAAATTAAAAATGGAGCAAAATTACAAGAATAAAAATATAATAAAGTAAAAAGATTAAATAAAAAAATTAAAAAATAGAAAAAATTGAAATCAAAAAATAAAACGAAATAAAATAAAATGAAAATGCAAAATTAAATAAAATTAAATAAAATTAAATATAAAATTAAATTAAATTCAATGAACTCAATAGGAAATAAATAAAATAAAAAAGAGAAAATAAAATAATTAACAATATAAAAAAAATTAATAGCATAAAATAAAATAAAAAATTAAATATAATAAATTAAAATATTAAAAAAAAAATGAAATCAAAAAATAAAACGAAATAAAATAAAATGAAAAAACAAAATTAAATATAAACTTAAATTAAATTCAATGAACTAAAATGGTAATAAATAAAATAAAATTAATATAATTTAATTAAAAAACATTAATAAAATAAAATAAAAAAAAGAAAATAAAAAAAATTAGGCATATAAAATAAATTAATAACTTATAATAAAATAAAAAAATAACTATATTAAACATAAATATAATAAAATTTTGATTTTTTTAAGATAAAATAAAACAAATAAAATAAAAATCAAACAAAATAAAAATAAAATAAAATAAATAATAAACAATAAATAATAAATAAAAATAAAATAAATTTAAGTAAAATAAAATAAAATAAAACTAAAAAAAGCAATAATAAAAAATATAAATAAAATAAAACATGATATAAAAAAAATTATTGTGACATTATTAGATGAGTAACAATATTTAGTGAATTTTAGTATTTATTCGTTTTATTTATTTATTATTTTTCTGTGCAAATAACAATTTTGTCATACATTAGTTATTTATTTGTATTCATTACTAATTTACCATTTGTGCTTTTTCGGCTTGCAACTACATTGTATGTATACATTCATTTAAATATGTATTTTTGTATTTATCTATTGTATATTGTTATTGTATTCAAACTACATAGTTTCGTTTATGATTCAATTATTATTTGGTCATAGCACTAGAACAGCTGAGTTTAGTATTTTTTTTTTGTTTTTCTCAAATCAGTGTACCGTTTGTCAAGTCGCACACAAGTTTTTGACAATTTAAACCAATCCAAGCCTGAATGCAAATTAAAATTTGTTCTTGTTGTTATTGCGCTAGTGCTATCACCTGTTAATAAATTCGCTTTGATTATTTTATTTTATTTTTTTATTATTTAATTTTTGATTTTCGTTTCAAATAACATTTGCTATTACCATATTTTCATATTTTGATGTACACATTTGGAGTAGGCAGTAGGGTTGTAATCGGTTATCGAAAATTCGTTAGTTATTCGGGCTAGAGGTTATGGCGAATTTAAAGTACTGTTTTTACATTATTTTGAAATTTAACATGGAATTATTCATCGTTGGTTGATGATAAGAAAAGAAAAAAAATCTAATCTGGTAACCTCTGCCTTAATGCAAATGCAAGTGTATTTAAAAATATAATCAAATATAATCAAATATATATTGTACTGTACCTTAGCCAATAAAATATTATATTTTAACAACAAATTAATTAAATTAATATAATTTTACAAAATAAATTATAAAATGTTGGTGTATCGCTAGCTGTTTTTATCTTATTATACTCTAATATTAATAACATTTAATATGACTTTTCTCATTTAATTAAAATATAAAAATAAAATTAAATAATAAATACAACGTAAAACTTAAATTTATATTTTTATTATATTTTTTTTCTACTAAAGTATTAATTGTTATTATTTTTTCTTTTTGCTAAATTGCAATGCAACTATGTTTTTTATTTTATATTCGCTTTTACTTTTTTGTTTATATTCTAATAAATTTATTGTTATTAAATTATTATTTTTTCATAATTTCCATAAATGTTCATCCAAAACTTTATTTGTTTATTTTAGTTTTTCTTAATGTTTGCTTTTTTTTATAAAAAAATTTCATTCTAAGGCAACTTTTAACATTGATATGAGTAGTGTTTTTGTTTTGCAATTTATGCTCTTGCGTTTTATGAATAATATGTGTGATTATGAATAATTTTTAGGTTAGGTTAGTGATTGGTGCAGTTATTTAACACTAACATGTTTATGATTCTACGAGTAAATGCGTGAAGGTGGGCAAGTGGTAGGCTTTTAGTATTAATTGTTAAATGTGTGTTTTGTATTTTGCGCTGAGTAGTAGGTTAATTAACTTTATTAAGTATTAGAGGTGGTGAAAGAAAATATAATGTTTTTTATAACTGAAATTATCTATATATATATATTATATACACGTATATATATAAATATAATTATATAAATTATATATATTTCTCTATTAGTTTTGAGTTTAAACCAACGAGTCAAATTAAATAACTTTTTATTAAATTGGATTTGCTGTTCATACTGGTGGCACCCAAATTACACAATTAGTATTTGACAGCTCTCAATAAAGTATTTGACTTTACTTTCATCATATATGTAGAAACTCAAAATGTATTTATTGTTTGGAACACATATTGCTTTCTTCATTTTTCATCAAAAATGTCTGCATTCCCAAATTAATTAATTGTTGTTCATTTTTATGACCTGTACGTCTCCCTCTGCTTATTGAATACCTTGCGTGATCGCATATAGAAAATTTATTTTCACTTAAATATATAATGGAAATTGGCTAACTGCATGTTTCTCTACTGAATTTGCACTCGATTAAAGATTAAATTATAGAAAAGTTGTTAATTGTCAATTTGGTTTCTGTCTGAACACAGTACGTAATTCGCTTATTGTTCTATTGCCACATTTTTCAAAAAATCAAGACGGTTTAAGATGATATGTCCATATCCTCTGCTTTAAATTTGTATAGGCCTTGAGTCAATGAATGGTGATGAGTTGAAAACGAATGTTTCTTTATTTGAGTTCCAACGTATCGAGAAAGGAGTGTATACCTATTGCCTAAGTATGACAGCAATAGTGCTTGACAGAGTGAGAATTTCAGAAAGTTTTCCAGTTTAACATTTTCAGGATAAGCAAAGAGTAATGAGGGACGAGAAATGTTATCTGTTGACTTCATTTAAGGAGATGAATTTATAAAAGAAACCCAAATCCTTAGTTATAATTGCGATTGAAGAACAACGATGAGATTAGAGAGGGTCCTTTTTTTGGCTGTCCCAAGGGTGAGATATTTTCTCACGAGTGTAATTTCAGAGAGCACGAAACAGATTTTTCTCTGTCACTTTATATCTGAATTCAGCGTCCTGGCAAAGTTTATACCTTAAGCATAACGAAGGAATCTTTAAGAAGAAGAAGCATAAATCTAACTGAAAATATTAAATCCTAAACACTTTATGCTCATTTAATGAAGATATGAAGAAGGTGCCGACTTCGACCTAAAAAAATATAGTGACTCACTTGTGGTTAATGAAAAGTTAGTTTAGAGTTCAAACTCAATAAAAAAAAGAATAAATAGTTCAGCTTATTTAAGTTTCTGTGTTAATAGGTAAATTTGTTAGGTGGATTTGTGATATTATTTGTTATTGTGCTGATTGTTTGGACGTTCTTGGAGAATGTGATATGTTTCAAGAGTTGGTTGAATACAGGTAGATTTGACAGTGTTATGGATGCAAAAGTGCTTAAAGATAGAAGATATGTTTGTTAGTTGTATCTATGATAATGTGCGAACTGTTATTTTGTTTTCCTCTTTTCATAAATATATGCTTATATGATTATGTTAAATTGGTTTATTATTTCCCAAATATGTGAGATCAATTGCTTATACTGCTTTAGTGATGTTTAATGTTTAGTTTTCAATGATAATTTTTTTTTGTAGTTTAATTTAATTTTATGTTTTTATTTTATTTCTTATTTCATTGGATTTTTTTCTAATTACTGTTCAAATTAATTTTATTTCCTTTTATTTTATTTTTAATTTTTTGCTTTATTTTGTTTTATTTTAATTTATATTATTTCATTTATATATTTTTATTAAATTTTATTTTATTTTACATCATTTTCTTTTATTTTATATCAGTTTATTTGTTTTTATTTTATTTGCCTTGATATTGATTTTATTTTATTTTATTTTTCATTATTTTATTTTTTACTTTATTTTATCTTATTTTATTTTACTTTATTTTATTTTATATTTTTTAATATAATTTGCTTTACTTTATTTAATTTTGTTTAAGTTAATATAATTTTATTTTATTTTAATTTACTTTCTTTTACTTTATTTTATTTTATATTATTTAATTTAATATATTTTCTTTACTTCACTTAATTTAAATTAATTTTATTTTATTTTACTTTACTTTGTTTTATTTCTTTTTTTTACTTAATTTATTTTATTTAATTTAATTTAATTTAATTTAATTTTATTTTATTTTATTTTATTTAATTTAATTTAATTTAATTTAATTTAATTTAATTTTATTTTGTTTTATTTTATTTTATTTTTTTTTTATTTATTTTATTTTATTTTATTTTATTTTATTTTATTTTATTTTATTTTATTTTATTTTATTTTATTTTATTTTATTTTATTTTATTTTATTTTATTTTATTTTATTTTATTTTATTTTATTTTATTTTATTTTATTTTATTTTATTTTATTTTATTTTATTTTATTTTATTTTATTTTATTTTTACTTTATTTTATTTTTTTTTATTCTATTTTATTTAATTTAATTTAATTTAATTTAATTTAATTTAATTTAATTTAATTTTATTTTATTTTATTTTATTTTATTGTATTTTAATTTATTTTATATTACTTTATTTTATTTTATTCTTATTTTTTTTATTTTTTTACTATTAGTATACGACTCGAATGATATTTAACCCATTATACTGGTTGATGCATAACTGCCACTTATTAATGGTTCACGTGAATTGACGGATGTGTTGGATGGATCCAAATGATGGGCCTCACTGGAGGAGAGCGTGAATTCCGTTGACGTTTCGACAGAGTCATGCTGACTTTGTGTCTGTTCATGACGACGTGGTTTGGCGATGATCATGGCGTCTTTGGCACCTGGCGTGACACCATCGGCATGTGAAGCGGGATAGCTGGAGACGCGTTTGAGCGACTGAGAGGAGAAGCGGAGAAAAATAAATATTAGAAATGGCAAGTGAGCGTGTATAAAAAGAGTTATGCATAGCCAATTGTTTGGAAAAAATTTAAAAAATTTTTACAGTCGCGACTACTACTTGCAGAAAAATAAATAAAATCTTTTAAATACTGCTCTACAAGAGACGGTAATCATTAGAGGATTTATTTTCATTATTCACAAATAGTGATAATAGCATATCCGAGCTAATAAGTTACTGCATACACAGTTAAGCGAAAAATCCAATACCGAAGAGACATGATTTTAATATTGCCTTAGTGGCTTTAAATGTTGAGACACCTCTTGGTTTTCGGCTGTGCACAACAGGCCAGAAGAATCTTTTTATTGTAGACATCTTGTTATACGTAGAAGACATGAGTTCCAATCGTTTTAAAAAGTAAGGATGCTCAGAAATTGTCCTATTCTCGAGAGTATAGACTCAGGATGGAGGAGGTCTTCAGCGTTATTATGAATTATACATAATAAATTCTAGTGTAATTCGGCTTCTAAGCTGATTGAACTGCACCTATGGTGGGTCGTTTTTTCGTGCTATACCTTAGGTAATTTGAGATCTTACGTACTATGTAGAAAGAGCTAGAAGCACTCGCAACCTGTTGCCCGAAGGTGCTCTCTCATGCAAGTTCTCGGTATTTAAATAAGTTTAAAATCATGAGCTAACATGACGTCGTACTGCAGTGCATTGGATCTCTCGGGCTTAAGCAAATGTAAACTATCAAGAGAAAGTTTGACCGTTAACCCTTTCTTCCATCCCCTAACCATCTATGAGCTTATTTGATAGAAGTTTTGTCTCCTTCTATACCACAACTCTATAAGCTACGTTCGTTTTTGCCTTTTCCTTTTTTGTTTTTTTTTTTAATGGTAGGAAAAGAGAGAAGAAAATGAGTGCCGCTACTTCCGAGATCGTGTAAGGATGCTCTGACTGTCCAGGGCCCGAGACGTAGTTAGCCCTTGCGATCTAGCTCTGTGATATGACCTTTTTGGCCGAGCTTCTTCTCCAATTTGTGGTATGCGCATTGATTTTTTTCCAACAACTAGGAGGGAACGACTTTCCCTTCCGAGAAGCGACTGCGTTTAGAAAAATTAACTTTTTTTATTTAAGTTTAAATAACCTTCCAGATGGTGTAACACACTGCGAACCACTCGCCTATTGCGGATATATGACATGTCCCAGCTATGGCTGTATAAAGCCACCTGAACTACTTTAGAGTTGGCCTCTGGAAGGCTCTACAACGGCAGTAAAAATATGTTTATGGCTCTTTCCAGATACATTACAGACTAAGACATTTGGGAATGCTTTTTTTTACAGAAAAATGCTTTAAATAATTTTATGAAATTAGATAATATTGAGGGTTCAAATTCGGTCTCTGATAACAGCCTATTTTGCCTCTCAACTCAGATGCTACCACTTTTTATGAATATCGAAAATTCTAACAATATTTCGAAAAAATTTCGAATGATTGTTATCCGTCCCTCAGTATCTCTCTACATCTACAAATAAAAGTCAACTAAATTAACAAAACTTTAACACTACAAGTGAATGCACATACGACTTTATGTGCTGCTTTCGTCCGGTTCGTTAGTTCTGTTAAACGATTACAGTTGCTCCAATACTATCTAGTAGAAATATACAAAACCTTGTCGTTCAATGCAGCCTCCGCCGCAGCACCATTGGCAGTGGACATGGACTCGTTAACGGGGCAGATATTTTTGCTCGATGAAAACTTCTTGCGTTTCTTTTTCAAAGCGGCAATGGCAGTTAGACCTTTAGAATATACGGGATAGAGAATGAAATAAATTGTGTAAAGAGCTCTGTGATATTACCGGTTGTTGTATGAAAGAAGTGCGATGCGCCGCTACCACCGCCAGAGCTGCTTACGCTGTTGCCGCTACCACTATTCAAGCTGCTGCTGTGCTCCTTCATGAATGTGCCAGCATGTGATGATGGATGGTGGGCTGGAGTGCTCGGGTGACGAGTACCCGGAGCCGCTTCACCACCGTTACCTATGTAATGCTGTGCGGAATTCTGTGCATATGTGACGCGTACCTGGCCATGTACGGGTGATGAGTTCGCAGAAGAATTGCATACTGAATCTTCGGATTTCGAGCGACCCAACATTTTCGAAACATTGCCCACCTTAGCGGCCTCGATGAGCGTGCCTGAAAGGGAGAAGAGAAGAGAGAGAATAATTTTTAAGAAAATGTAAAAGTTTAAGATACCGAAAGTCCTCTAGGACAAAGAGATTTCTGAACTAAATACGGGGCTGCTTTTGACCTGAAACTTGCAAAACGTGGGGACATGATGAGGTTTGAATTTTGCTGTAAGGATTCTGATCCTCAGAGCTGATTATGGGCAAGTTTCTGAAACAAACAACCTCGACGGACTTCGCTTCAGTTTCGGGCTGCCAAACCCAGGATATATCACATTTAAGGTAATTTCTTTCTGGAGAGCAGCCTCCCTCAAGTGCTCACTTATTGAGGTGATTCTTATCGCTCTCAAGGTTGATAATGCATGAAGATATCCCTCAAGGATGATTAGAAGGCTTGAATATTCTGTCCACAAAACAATCTCATCGGACGGTTCACATGACATCGGTCCAACGAGCTTCGGATGAAAACCTAAAAGAACCAATCTTACTTACCCCATCGCTTTTTATGGCCCGCAATCCGTTTGTTATGTGGCTTCAGTGCTGATTTATTATATTTTGTTGTTGTTTGTATAGTAGTAGTTGTTGTTGTAGTTCCATTCGTTGGTGACTCTTTACCACTGGTCTGACCATTCTGATGATTCTTTTGTATGAAATTTGAATTGAAAAGATTCGATAGTGTGGAGCTGAGTATTTCATGTTGCGAATCAAAGTTATCCAAAGAAGTGGAAAACTCTGCAACCGGCGCCAGTGAGCCCGTCGAACCGGGCGGTGCTATGTTGAAGCCTTTCATGAGACGACGCTCCTTCTGACGATTCTTCTTGCCACCACCACCTGTGAGAAAGAGAAGTAGGAAAAAGTTTTTTTATTGGTCCTTGAACATTTCCGAACATCACTCACCGCCTTGTCCCGCCGTAACATTTGTATCCATGCCACTATTCTTTAAAATCTCAACCAATTCACAACGGAATGCTGATATATCCTGTTTAATCTCGTTAACATCGTCCTCCGTGACACCTTGTGATTCGGCTTTGCGTTGCTCCACAGTCACATAACGACGCACCAAGTTACGCATTATTTGCTGGAAAATTACAAGCATGAAACCAATCTTAAGCGAACTCATATACTGGATTAAGCTGATGTACCTGATATTTGAAGTCACGATCACTCGCCTGCTGAGCTTTGCGTCGTATTGTCTTCAAATGCTCACGTCTTGCTGCCGATGATCCACTGCAGAAGACTCTACGCGCCCACTTGAACACATACCAGATGGATTTTGGTGTCGGTATGATATTGAATGGCGGTGGACAGGTGCCACCTTCCTCGAAGTAACTTATCCACAGCTTGGAACGCGCAAATTTCCATTCAACATCAGCACGTTCCTAGGAAATTGAAATGATTAGAAAAAATTAAAACTTGGAGGGGAATTCTTTGGAGTAAGCTTAGTCATCGAAATACTTTTACTGGCTACCGAAGGATATTGGTTGAAAATGTTTTGTTATCGGTTCTTTTCCTAATTTTTAGTTACTTTCGACCCTTTCAAGTGATCGAGTTCGGTATCAAGTAAGAACAGCTTAGTTTAAGAGTGAGGAAATTATGGATTGATATCGGAGGGATCAATGAGCGAGCTCTTCCCATGGCTTTGTACAATGGGGGATAGTTCATTACCATAATTGCATCAAAAGAACTAAGAAAGAGGTGATTAGGGTTTTGTAGGACGCATAGGATACGAACACCCTTAGGTATATTGGGATCTAGTACGAATAGACGAGAGTTAAACCTGCTTAAACTTAGTTGAGACAAGAAACAGATCGAGTTCGAGTTCTTTGCACGCAAAATATGGTACCTAGACACCCAAAAGCCATACACAGAAAGTGATCGTAATGCTTTACGATATCCGTGTAATTCTAATTGCTCTGACTGTGTTGTCATTCAGTACTAAACAATAGCCTGGAGTGGTACAGCGTCCGAGCCCTTAAGTGCATCACTCACAATGGTGTATACGTGTGCTTAGGAGGCGTCTCAAAGACTTTTCTCAGGGACTTTTCAACTGGATTATAGCCGATTCAAGCACTTTGTCCCAGTATTATACCGGCGTAAACTTCCTAAGCTGGAGTATCGCTGCCCTAGAGACAAACATATTTCGGAGCGACCAGCCTCACCCTATATGGTTCAGTACGTCTTCTCACTCCAGTGTTAAAGACACCAGCCCTTTTAGCTGCATTAGAGGCTCACAAATGGATTCTTGGTTCCATCATAAGTGGGAGCATGGGAGAAAACCAGAGATAAATTTGAAGAACTCAATGCCAGTACTCGATCATATAGTTTATCTCTTTTGGTTACTTCATATTCCGTCCTTGTCTCGTCGATCACTAGATGGAGAGTGAATACTTGAGCAAGTTTTGTCATTCCTAAACCCATTTGTGTGGACTTCTCCATAAAGAGAAAATCGAGACAAGCCAAAATTGCTTACTCTTATAATCTACCTTCGAGCTTGGGGAAAATACCATTTACTTAAATAAACCACTGAAAAAACTTACCGAAATTAGTTGATAAGAATGATTCATCATAGCGATGAGTAGATTTAAGAGCACCACAATATTTATAACCGAATAAGTGCCAAACATCAGCATACCCCAAAATCGTGTGAAAATCTTGATACCATCCAACTCAAAGCTATCCAAATCGATCAAGCCAAAAACGGCCCAGAAAAGCGTCTGAGTGGT
Source organism: Ceratitis rosa (assembly GCA_037013455.1). Taxonomy (NCBI): domain Eukaryota; kingdom Metazoa; phylum Arthropoda; class Insecta; order Diptera; family Tephritidae; genus Ceratitis; species Ceratitis rosa. Next base: position 4,353,565 of record JAWMAG010000011.1, on the reverse strand, counting down.
TTCGAAGAGACTGAAAATAAAGTTAAAAGATTAGACTTGTTGAAGTAAACGACTTTAGACACAGTTTAATTTACTTTGAAAACCGACGCCACACAATACAGGCATTCGGATCCGTTGTACCATTCATGGTTATGAGCACATTTGATGGTGAAACTTCCGGACAACGTTTCTTCTCCAAATCGGCGTAGTACCTGTAAGTGAATATCTTAGGTAGAGCAATAAATTCGAGATTTCCCGAGCACTCACCACAACAACTGATTCAGACCACTACCAAAGGCGAAGAGTACAAGCACATACAAAAAGAAAAACTTCATGATATCCATAACCATACGCGACAGGGACACTTGCAGTGGTCCCAAATGTGGATTCACCGAAAAGATGTATACCAATTTGAGGCTACTGAAAATGTTTGCCGCACTAAAGAGTCCTTCCGAAATGAGCATTGGATCCCATGTGTCCCAACGCTCACGCGGCAAATCAGTGGCATTCGGATTAATGATCATTTCTTTTTGCACTTGAAAGAAAGACACCACACGCAATGCGACCGTGGCCACATATAATGAGTTCGTTACGAAATCGATGACATTCCACATGTCATTTAGATATTCTTGTAGGCCAACATCCCAAAGTTGTTTCACTTCGCTCCAAATGAGACCTAAATGGGTATGATTAAAAAAACAAACAAAAAAACAATTTATTCTCATATGAAACTTGTGTAGTTTTTGTTTTCCAAACTTACCACTAACCCACGCCAGTATTAGCCACTCGATGAAAGTCGGTTTGGCGCCACGTTTTGTGGGCACTTCTTCGACTTGTGTGATTATGTTTTGAGTATCGCTCCAAAACCAGCCACCAATAAAAGTTTCGATGCGTTGCGAAGCAAGCATGAGTAAAACTGTGTTTCAAGAGAAAAAGATTTTAATTCATTGAGTGTTGGAGCCTTAAAATTGCGGTACTTACACAGAAATGTAAAATAGGAGGCACTGTGGCATATAAATTTTATAAAGGGTTTACGCATAGTTTGTCCTATACTAGAATACGGTGCCAAAATGTAAGCCAAGGAGAATATTGGAAACATTATACCTGTGAGGAAGTACAGAAAAGGTTTTAAAATATATTCAAATTGACTTAATTCAATTTATTACTACAATTTATTTTGATTTTATTTTAAAATTATTTAATTTATTTTATTAATTTTCCGTTTTAACTTAATTACATCATTTTTTAATTTTAATTTTATTATATTCCTATTTCTTAATTTCCTTTTACTTTAATTTATTTTTATTTTTTGGCTCATTTTCATTTACTTGCTTTTATTGAATTAAATGATTTAATTTAATTATATTTTAATTTAAATTAATTAAGTTTTTTTATTTTATTATCTTGTTTTTATTTTATTTTTGTTTTTTTTTTTCATTTTGTCCTTGTTAATTGATTTCATATTATTTTATTTTATTAATTGATTTAATTTTAATGTAAAATTTTTGTTTCTGTTTCATTTTATTTTATGATAGAATATTTTATTTTTATTGAATTTTATTTTATGAATTTTATTTTATCTAATTTTATTTATTTTAATTTAGTTTTATCTTAATTTTGTTTTATTATATTTTCTTATTTTATTTAATTTAATTTATATTTATATATTTCAAATAATTTAATTCCATTTAATTTAATCTTATTTAATTCGGTTTTATTTTATTTCATTTCGTTTAACTTAGATTAATTTAAATTAATTTAATTTAATTTAGTTAAATTTTATTTATTTTATTTTATTTAAAGTATCTAATTTAATTTCATTTATTTTTATTTAATTTAACTAATATTTTTATTTTATCTATTCAATTTAATTTAATTTTTATTTGATTTGATTTTATTTAATTTTAATTTGTTTAATTTAATTATATTTAATTTTTTTTTTCATTTATTTTTATTTACTTTTATTTTTATTTATTTTCATTTAATTTGATTTACTTAATTTAATTTAAATAAATTAAATTATTTAAACTAAATTTCATTTATATTTTTTAATATAATTTACTTTTTTTATATCATTTCATTTTATTTTTGTTTAATTTAATTTAATTTTTATTTAATTTAATTTAACTTTATTTTATTTTACTCATTTATTTTTATTTAATTTAACTAATTTTTTTATTTTATCTATTTAATTTAATTTAATTTAATTAAACTTAAATAATTTAATTTATTTCATTTAATTTTTTTTAATATAATTTACTTTTTTTATATCATTTCATTTTATTTTTGTTTAATTTAATTTAACTTTATTTTATTTTACTCTATTTTATTTTATTTAATTTCATTTAATCTTAGCTCGTTTTATAATTAATTTGATTGCAATTTGTTTTGATTACATTTTTATTCCACTTTATTTTAGTTTTTTCATATATACTCACATATATTTTTAATTTTCCTTTTGATTCTATTTTAGCATATCATACATACCAATTCTTATAATATCCAATGCTTGTAGAGCCATATTTTTGCGTCGAAATCCCGGCAGTCCTTCGTACCAAATGCTCGCCAAGAGCTGCTGTACATTTGAATGAGCCACGAACTAAGTAAGTAGGATACAAAAAAAAAAATTTTATTTATTATAGTGCAAGATAAATTAACTCTTCTCCGCGCACCTTCTTCTGCCTCAATTTTATTGCCAATTTCAAGCGATTCAAATGCATACGTTCGCCATGTTCATAGATTGGACCGGTGGGATCATGATTCAATAGGATTTCCAATTCGTGTGATGTACGTGTGTGATCGAGTAAAGCGGTGGCAAAGTCCTGGCATTGTTTGCGCAATTCCTGATATTCATTCTGAATCAAAAGATAGGAAAACTTGTTAGAAATGTAAGGCAGTTGCCTTATCGTCAAAACATTTACCTTGAATTCATGTTCGAGAAAACTCAAACGTCTCAATTCCCATGACAATTCAAAGGCAGTTAATATAGGATCCTTCGACGACAATGCTATGAGGCTGGGACTGGCCAGCGAACGATAGGCATTAATGCGTGAACGTGAGTGTCGTAGTGAGTCTTCTTGGCGAGATTGAACACATTCATCACAACCGCATCTGTGGAAAGTTTTTTTTTTAATTTATCACGAGCAGTTTTCGTATATTTTATGCGAAAAACAATTGACAACGTTGCCAATTTTCACAACAAGGTTTGCTATTCAACTGAAGTTTTCAGGCAGGTGTTTGCTATATTGTTGCAATATTATTCCCCTTTTTTTAAGTTTTTTCTAACTCACCTAACATCATGCGGCATTGGCAGTACAGCTCCACGATCTAGTAATATTTTGATTATCTCATAGTTATCACGATGTGCAGCCAAAATAAGTGGCGTAATATCTGGTGTGAATGTTGAAGTGTCCTCCGATTGGGACTCCCAACTCTAAAGAGATGAAGAAATTATTTTACAAAATTATTTTAAATAAAAAAATTTGTGTATATAAAAAAATTAAATACTTCTTAAATGGATTTTGCCAAATTTTTAAACAATTCAATTAAATAAAATGTATATGATAAAAGAGTTATGGGTATTAGACTAAGAAGGCTTCGAAGGAATTATAGTTAAAAATATTATGGAGTTAGCATTTGTAAGAAATTTAGTAACCAGTTATATTGTTGACAAAGTTGGGATAAAAGTATTAACGGGCTTAGGATTCATTAAAATTGAAAAATGGCTTTGAAGAGGGTTGCCATCTGCTTGAAAATTTTAATGAAAAAGAAATTGTGAAGTATAAATGACTACTATACGGTAGGGTTGCCACAAGGAATTAAGGATTTCATTCAGCGAAATTATATGATAAACAAATTCTATTAATATGGAAGGGTTGTCAAGTATATATGAATTTTTCTTATCAAGTTAATTTAATAAAAAAATTAAATATTAGAATACGGGAATTTTATCTGACTGATATTATTATACTGGACTATACTATAAACGGAGAGTCAGTTACTCATCTAACGATTGTAACTAGTAGGTAGGTACGTAGGTTGAAGTGTTTTGCAGTGCATCAGCTCACTTAGGTCACCAAAGGAGCCCATTGTAATACCCCTGAGTAGCCTAATGATCCCCTCCACCCGCTAGTCAAACTCATGTGTGGAGTTCACAAAACAGAACAATCGTCGTATCTTTCCCCCGGAACCTCATCCAAGTATCTTAAGGTTGCCACCCCTAGAGACTTCAACCTGCTCCTTCAAAATGATGGGCTTTCGCTAAGTAAATGCCACACCTCACCTCACTGGCTCATAGAAAATGCCCTTAAAGAAGACCTATAGTTATTGTTATCTCCTGTGATAAAAAACACTATATAGGTATAGTGAGTTTATGAGTAGCGAGCGGCTTGCTTAAATTCTTCCATGGGGTCAAAAGGTATATCTCAGAAACAACTGGACAAAATTTATATGAGCGTAATCGGGCAACAACTTCACCTAAGTCCCATATAATGGACTTTTTATTTTCCACCCCCTGCTTGACTCAAGATCTAGTATTTAAGGCATTAATAATGGTAGTGCTCCAGCGCATCGTAGTCCACTTTAACTAGCTTATGGAGGTGATATCTCAGGGGAAGATGCCCCGCTAATGCAGCCATAAGAAAGGTCTTTTACTTAATGGTAGTAACATCAATTTGGTCTGAGAGTTCCAATACTTTAATTGTCCACACTTGAAGAACCTGAAGGTTTTGAGACATTGCTAGCCAGTCAGCTTCACCTTTTCATTGCCTTGTACATGCGTGTGACCTGAGACCTAAATTATATTCACTGTGTCTTCTGTTAATCGCCTCTTTGCATTTATAAGTGAGTTCACACACATGGCTCTCTGCTATAAACCTGTGAGGTTTTCACATTACAGCGGTAGCCCATTTGACCCCTTCAGGAATGCCCACAATCTCACCTCGGAATACAGAGTTCTAGTCCTTGAGTTTGTGGCGTAGTCACAGAGGAACCCTGCTCCTGCATTTGCCTCATACTTAGACCCATAAGTATAGATGTGTATATCTTCACTGTTATCGATGGGCTCGTCTTCCATCCATTCTTCCCAACTATGGAAGGAGAAGGTGACATCTACACGGCGGAAGATTTCCATTTCTTGGTCACATTTTACATTTAGCTTGAGGTAAAATTGATATAATTTTCCAATTACTACCATGTCCTTCACAATTTGGAGACTGGATCCTATGTAGCAGGTCTTCCAATTTTTTCCCAGTATTATATAAATGTGAGCCAAGTATTTAATTATCGGTCCCATCAACTTAGCCTTACTTGTTTTATTCTATTTTTATTTTACGATGTAATGAGAGTGTTCTTATTCCATACTATCCAAAAATGACTTACATGATTTCCCTCCGTATGAAAGGTGACATTCTCATGATCCAAAAGCACCTCTACAGCCTCTACAAACTCCTCGGATATAGAGTGTAACAGCGCATCTTTGGTGTCCACATTATAACTGATGAGCAGTTCAACCATTTCCAAATTCTCATTGTCGATAGCCATGAGGAGAGCAGTACGTCCCAAAGGATCAACACAATTTACATTGATATAATCAGTGTCTTGCGCCTTCTGAAGCATTCTGAAAAGAAAATTAAAAAAAAATAATAATTTTTAACATCAATAACAGTGTTCCAGCCGGATACTTGTAATTCAAAGTCTGAAGGTTAAGGATTGACTGATAAATGCATGTGTCTGTAGCATAAATATGAAATATAGGTTAAATATATTATACGTATGAATGTGAGAATCATATGTACGTAGGTACGTATGCCGACTAACCTTCGTGTGCCCGCCATATCGCCGCGCTCCACCGCCAGTAGAAACTTCTTCTCCTCCAAGGTTAGCTGACGGATCTCCTGATGGGGCCGCACAATATTCTCCTCCTCCATCATGCCGTGTATGCTGTGACGCTGCGATGAAAGGTGTAGAGATGTTGTATGATATTTATTTTATGGTTAGACAATTTATTCAATGTCACTTGCAGACATGCAACACCAGCAAGCAAGTAAACAAAACAAACAAATTATTAAAAATAAACAAGAACAGGTCACAAGCCTATGCAAGTGTTTTATGCACATATATGTACATATGTATTGTACTGTACATACATATGTATATTTTAGTATATGTGTCCGTTGATTTATTTTTAACACATCACAACTGCTTGCTGTAGCTTTTAATATTTAATCTTATAAATGTATGTTAATATGTGTGTATGTATATACGTGTATGTATGTTTGTATTAAATTCACGCACATACTCACCTTGACCTTTTTAGCCGGCTCAATTTGTACGGTCACATGACTATTGTTATCATTAATGACATTTCCCAAAAGTCCTCCTCCACTGCTATTGCCTCCGCCGCCAACACCACCGCCTGCACCGCCCAGTCCACCAATGTTGCCGTTGCCCTTTTTCTCACCATCCAACGCGTCTGTACCATTCTTTATTTTGCTCAAAATTGGCGCCAGCACAGATTTTCTACGCGCCGGTGACACAAAATGTAACTTTTTTCCTTCGTCTGTGAAAGAGAGTAACAGCAGGTGTGATATTAAAAGTTGAGTAATTTATTTGTTGTTATTTTATGTAATTAGTATGTCTCTCTCTCCGAAAAATTTCAGTAATAAGTATCAAAATTTTGACAGAAGAATAGCCAGCCAGTAAGAGCTAGATATCGTATCAAGCCTTTCCGAACTTTCTTCAAAAAAAAAAACCTTGGCTCAGAACAATCCCGCAATCTGCGTTATGCGCCGGGTCTACATTCCCACTTCTCATATAATTTATCGAAATCTAAATGATAGGGTCCTTTGGGGCAAAGAGCGCGTCTTCTCAGATTCCTGCGATTGCGCTATGATCGGAACCCGAATAAGAGTAATGTCCAAAAAGACTGTACTATCCTTTAGGGAGAAAATTCATTTATTGACCTATTCTTCTTTGAAAAAAAAATGCTTTGGGGAATGTAGATCTGTCCTGGCAGTGTTGCCAGATAGAGTTATAGGTTAGCCATATCTCTTACCGGCGTTACCATTTTATTCGTTAGCTATAAGTAGTCATAGGCTATATACTCTTTTTGTAAAAAAAATATTATATTAGTTGATCGTTTTTATGAAAGCAAATTTCAAGATCAAAAATTATTTCCAATTATTTTTAAATGATTTTTTATTGTTAATGAAAACATGGCAATCAAGATAAAAGTAATGAAATTTAAATTTTTTTTTAAATTTCTTGCATCAACTATTCCAACGCCAGAATGGTGCTATTTCGGGGTCATGTGCGCACTATGGGTAGTCTGCTTCAGGGAAAAAATTCTGGCAAAACTAGTTCTGGCATTCATCATGGCAACAAACCGCTCTAATATCTGTCGGTAACGCAAAGTGGGTATCCACTATCAACTAATTAATTACCGACTTCCCTCATTGAAGATATTCTTCGAGAGGCTGAGTCCACTACATACTTAATAATAGAAATTTCTGATTCAAATTCATTGGAGTTGTTTGAATTGTTTAACCCTACGCTGGTTGATAGGTTAAGAAAGAACTCTCTGTTGTCGGTCCTTTCATCAAGCTCCACACATTTATGAATAAGTTCAGCGCTCGCCTCCTCTAAGAAATGTGCTTCCGTTCATCTCAAGAACATCAGTAAGAAGTTGCAATGTAGCTTGTCAAGAAATCGATATTACTGAAGATATCGGAAAGTTCTGTACTCGAGTCATCCGAGCACACAGCTTCCTTAAGTATAATAGTGATCCTATTCTGGACAACCTGCTGAGAGTGAGTGCAGTGTAGGCAACAAGATTTAGCGTTGATAAAAAGAACAACTCCTATCTCCCCGAATTTACATATGTGGTAGCTAAAAATTTACCCTTTTAAAATAGTACTGTTGGCTTAAGATTGAGATAATCACCTATAAATGGAGGTATATGAGATCAGAAACTTTTTCCATATCTTTCTTTAGACAAAGAAATGTTAATACCTTCTGCTAAATTTCTGGCAAGAAAAACAGTAAAAATTGCTCAGAGGCAGTTTAGTCCTTTAGGTCTCGCCCTATATGCACGAAAAATATGAAGACATTCAAGGCAATTAGAAAATGAAGCTCGACTGAGAATTGCGGTGTGATAAAAAAACATGATCCCTAGATCAATTACCATTAGAAGCAGAATTAATGAGTTTAAAAATATGTGACGAAGAAGATTAATCAAAATACGGTCGACTGGACCTACTAACACTACAAAGTTACTTCAAAAATATATAGAAATTCTTTAACAAAAAAAAAATAAATAAATAAATAAAAAACAAAGTAAATAAATAAAATATAAAAAAATCAAATCTCTTGGGTTAGATTATTACCCCATTCTTAATCTAATACTGGAAAAATAACAAAGAAAAATTAACAGAGCAAAAACGTGAATGAATAGAACTTAAACTGAACTAGTTGATTAAGGGGTTACATACGTCCAGCAGCACCAAAAATGCGCTAAAACAAAAACTATTTTCAGTAGGGATAACAATAGAAATAAATATAAAGAAATTTTATACAATGTTTATTGGTACTTAAAGTTTATAAAAAAATGTATTTTAATTTTTCTTTACAAAAATTAGTACATAAAATATCACGTGACCCAAAGTACAATGAAAAAAAAGTTGCTCCACGGTCTGCATCATTTATCCTTGGAATGTTGATGGATCTGTAAAAATAAAAAAAATTCTTGTAAAATGAAGTTGTAGTTATAGTCTGTCGAGCTGAATTTTTAAATTTCGAAAAATTTTCCAATTTACGGAATTTAGAAAAAAAGTATGCGTTTTACGTCATAAATGTCACACTTTAATTATGTTCATAAAATTTTTTAATAAAAATATCGGCTCGACAGACTATAGAGAAAACATTTTCGAATATTTAAAAAAAAATCGCATCAAAAAATGTTAAAAACTGTGTGAGTTATCATGCAGACCGTGCCGGGAAAAGTAGTTTCGAGAAAAACGCGTTTAAACTTTCATGTGCATTTCGCTCGAGACAGCTACCTGTGTGCATTAAACTCTCGTCGGGCGGTCTGATTTTCTACCATAACTTTGTATCTATAGGGAATTTTTACAATCGACTTTCACAGAAATACGCCTAAAACTATAAGGAATAATAACCTATAAAAAAAAAATCGATTTTTTGAAAATTCTGGACGTATGTAACCCCTTAAGCTTAAATAAAGTGTTAGTTAGACAGGACTCTTTTATGAAGTGTGAGGTTACGTAGAAAGCTATAATTTTAAAATATTTACTTTACCACAAAAGTGTAAATAAATGGTGGATTCCAGTGTCTGTGGCAATTTTTATCGCCCATCTATATTGTATTCAATCAGTTTTGTAACTCTCTGTGGAAGGATAAATTTAAAAATATATAAAATTATAAAAATAATATGAAGAAAATAAATAAATATACAAAAACGAGTAAAATAATAATTTAATGATTTATAAACAAAACGGGCAACGTAGTTAATAAATAATATACGAGGGAATTAGCAAAAGTTAACGAAAACAAAAAATTCTTTTTGTATTTGTACGTAATTTTTGTCCTTTTTTATCTTCTCTACATAATCGCCATTGATTTCAATGCATTTCTTAAGCCTTAGATCCACATCTGAAAACAGTCTTCAATATCTTGCTTTTTAAGCTTATCAAGTTCAGCATTAATCGCATTAATTATCTAGCGCCGCAAATCCTCTTTCTTCCTGTTTTCTAACAAATTTTAGAAAACTTTATTTAAAATTCGTGCAGATTTCTTCGTGTATCCTAGATGATTACTTAATATTCATGATACAGCCATGGCATTCAAGCTCAATTTATTAGCAATCATTTCTTGTGTCCATCGTGGGTCTTCGTCAATTTTGGACTTCACCAGAGCTGCAGTGACGTCATTACTGGAAAATTTTGGTCGACTTTTTCGGTGCTCGTCCTCTACGGAAAAATGTTCGGCCTTGAATCTTGAAATAGTCTTTAAAGACGGTGAAATCGTTCCATGTGCAATTTGGTACGCATTGAATATTTGTATTGGCTGTAAATTACGCAGAAACCCGAAGATAAGCACATGGCGAATTTCTGTTTGCGTTGGTGGTGGAATTTCGTCTGAAAGTTCATCTCCATTTTATCCGATCGTTCTAAAGTTTGAAAGGAAGACTAATAAAGTAATTGCAAGGATTTGGATTTAACAAAAACCAATTAGGTAAAAGTCACCAACTGACTGAACTTTTGTTGATCCCCTCGTAAAATAAGCAATAAAAATGTTAAAAATTATATAATGGCGAGGAAAAAGTTAAATATTGAGTAACAGAATAATTTTAAAAATTTATTTCATCATTATCAAAAGTATAATTTTGAATAGAAAGCAAATTTGGTTTATTAAATAAAAAATATATAATATCTTAATTAATTAAAAAATAATAATTTTTAATACAATAATTCAAAAAATATCGATAATTTGATTCCCTCTTGGACAACATAAATATTTCGTTTCTAAATGAGAGACAATTTTACTATTTTATATCTTTCTTAAACATAAAATAATGAACTCACTTTGGTCCAAAGTATGTATGTGTATAAGTACAAAAAAAATACACCGATCGGGTCGGGAACGACTAACTGAGTTCATCTGTCTGTCCATCTGATAGAACGCAAATTCGTCTTTCAGTTTTTGAGATATTTCAACCGAACTTGGTAGTCAGATGTATTTTATTAATACGAGTACTGCATTGGTCATTTACCAAAATCGGGAAGATCGGATCACTATAACATATAGCTTCTGTACAACCAATTTGTTCAAATATGAGGTTTTGGGTCAGAAATTCGCCAAAAAAGCATCTTTCACGCAAATTAAAATAAATATTGACATTTAAAATCATCGAAACAGGACCACTGTAATATTAGGTCTAGTAAAAACTAATAAAAAAGTAATTTTTGCCATAGATGACTTTAGTGATGTGTATCTCGGGTTATATAAGTGCGATTGGATTAGACTACATGGATTAGATTTGATCACTTCACTCAGTAGTATTTGAGCACTTGTCAACGATGTTCACCATGAAGCAAAAAATATGTTATATTTTACAATTCTTCTTCGATCAAGACGGTCCTGATATTGTAAGAGTAAATCATGCCCAATTTCGGCTTCGTCTATTTCGTTCCGACACCTTTGGTCCAAAAGTGTTCCACGGTGTGGAGGGCCAATTGTTGACAATGTCGATAAAATGTTTGAAATCGTCGAGCCAGGAGTTAAATAATGCATAAAAACCGTTTGGAACCACTTGAAAAAGGTTGAATACACGAAGAAGATCTTTGTGTGGGTGCCACATGAGTTAACGAGAAATAACCTTATGGACCGAATTTCCTTATGCGACTCGCTACTGAATCGTAATGAAATCGACTCATTTCTGAAACGGAGTGCGACTGATGATAGAAAGTGAATGACTTACAGCAAAGTCAAGCGAAAACGGCCGTGGTTTAAGGTCCAAGCCAGGGGTTGGCGTCCGGGAAGGTTTTGTTGTGTGTTTGGGGGAATGGCAAGGAATCATACCCTATGAACTACCACCCTACGGCCAGACACTTAATTCGGACCATCTAGACGGCCCACTGTACGTCTGAAAGAAGGAATAGCTCAGAAGGACCCAGGTCTGATCAACAGGAGGTTGACTATTACTATATGTTTCTGTCTATACGAACGATTTAAATTGCCTTTCAAAAACAAAAATTTAATACTCGATACTCGATTTTGAACATTTTAAGAAATTTACGAGTTCACTCAAGATGGTTGAACGAGATCACGTGCAAGACTACTATGGCCGAAGTTGGACGCGAAAAAATCTAAACATCTTATCCTTCTGGATAGGTTCTCTCTTAGCATAACGACTGGTCGTAATAACTGGACACTGTTTAATGGGACTCCAAGGGAATAGGATGGGATATTACTCTAGCGATTTCTGCCGCGGCTGTAGGGACGAAGAAGAGGAAGAGACTATCAAGCACTACGTCCGCCACTGTCCAGCCTTGACATTCGCGCGACACACGTTTCTTGGGAAACAATTCTTCGTCTGTCTCGCTGAGATTGGAAATCTCGTTGCCTATACCATATAAGGCACACGAAATGGTTCGATCATTTGAGAAGGTGAAGGTAGGAGCCTCAGCGGTATCACAATGGGCCTGTTGGCCTAAGTGTGCTGGGGTTAACCAGCAGCGGCATCAACTCAACTCAACTCATTTCAACTCAACTCAACTCAACTCAACTCATCTTCACGTTGTGGTGGGAATACCTTCAGACCACCCTTCTACCTTGCTAAGAAGACTTGAAAAAAATATTTTACCTTTTCTTCTTCAGAACGGGCCTAAGTACTGGTTCTCTGTTTGAGTGGTCTCTCATAGTCTCTGATAGTGGCCTCCCAAAGTGAATTTCTTTGAGATGAAACCAAGGTTAAAGTAGTAAAGTAACAAACATATTGAAGTGCGCCTCTTCTTTAGATTTTAAATCTTTTAAAATCCCAAATAATTTCAGTTAAATATTAATGAAATTGACATTGAAAATCATGCAAAATAGATCACTTGATTGGATTTTTATGCTTAAAATAAAAGCTGCTGAAAGTGAAAACAATTCAAAGAACTCTATTAGGAAGCAAGGACTTCTTACTATCATGAACTGAACCACACACACATACATACATATGTGCATATATGAATACATGTTCACCTTGATAATTTCTTGTTCAAAACATGTTTGTTTTGATTTATAAAAAAAGTCAGTTCAACTTTTAATTACAGTGGCTAGTGTGGGTAAAACAATAAATACCCATAAATACATATGTATGTATGTATGTAAATATGTCCAAATAACGATGAAAGTGTCAACAAACATATGAATGTGCATACATACTTACACAGTAAGGACTAGGGTTAACAGGCTGAGAGTTCTATTTGTTTTAGTGCTCATTTATGTATGTACAGTATGTATATATGTATTACCTATTTCGATAGTCAATAACAACAACAACAACAATAATTATTAATACGATTCTAAGATGCATAAAACTACTACACATAAATCCCTGCTCGTAAATACCTGCATACTCGTATGTACGTGTATGTGTGTGTGCATAAACAGATTTGTTTATATTTTGCCTTTGCACTGTCGTCAATGGCACCCCACCAACCAATATCTCACTCGCACTCGCACTCGCACTTATTTATGGTATGTGTAGTAGTATAACAGTAAAAGTTTGAAAATCTGGGTCAATTGTTGCATTCTTATAGTAGTACCTACATATATACATACATATGTAGGTACGTAAAGTTACCGTTATGTGGTAAAGTGTGTCAGTTTTTGGCATTTAATTTGAAATGGCATTGAGTCGGTCGGTCGGTCGGTCGGTCGCTCGCTTACTCAATAAATGCGGCACAATGAGAAAATGACCTTTGACTTTAATATTTTTTAATGCGTTTTGAGTGTGTTTGTATGAGTGTGTGTGCTGAAAAAGAAAAATAAAAATTTTATATAATACTTTGGGTCTAAGGAAGAAGGTGAATAAGATTAATGAACAGTATTTTCACGAAAAAACCAAAAGAGCAATTGGAAAAACGTTGCAGAAAATTAAGGAAATGGTGAATGGAAGAAGTGAAAGAGAACAAGAAAGAAGAATAAAGTCTTTAAATCTTTCATGACCACATCAAATTTATAGTATCTCAGTTTAGGATTAAATATTAGGTAAAGTAAAAAGTTCGTTCGGCTTTTTTATGCAAATGGTTTCAAACGGTTTTCTGGCTTATCTTTAGTTCCTCAGCAATTAAATAAGAGCTCACGTGACGGTCTGTTTCCACTATTTCCTTGATTTTATCGCAATTCTCGACGACAGGCCTCCCGACGGGTTGTTGCATCTTTGACATCGAAATTACCGGAACGGAACCTAGCAAACCACTTTTGTGCTACACGTTTTCAACGCCGTATAGTATGACATGATGCGATACTGTGACACGTAACACTAGTACTATGGACAATAACGTCATCTCTTAGATAAAAACCGTACGAAATTTTTACTTTATCTAATATTAATTCTCATAACTGAAAAATTTGTGGTAGGTGGTTATAGATCGTCCGATTTGTCCGCATTCGATAAATGATCGTTGACCAGTTTGGTTGAAATATCTCATAAACCGAAAGACTACTTTGCGTACCAAAAGTGACACGGACATTGCTAAATCTGCTCAGCTCATCATTCTGATCGAACCGGTATAAGTTCTAATGAGTCTATCTCTTTTCCTGCTGGTACCTACACACATACTCGTACATATTATACTTCGGGCCATATTTGTTATATATTATTTCATGTACATGGTTGGTTGGTTGGTCCAAAGACCCCCACCCGCTAATCGAACCAGTGGAGATTGCAAAACTGAGCAGTTGCCGCATCTTAGCCCCCGCTCTCTCGCTCAGATCTCCAAAGGTTGCCGCCCGTAGAGACTTTAGCCTACTCTTCCAAGAGGCATTCGCAAAAAAAGTGCCTTAAAGTTTACGGTGTTTCTTTCTGTCTGCAATTTCTGGCACGACCAATCTTTCAGCGAGTCTGCCCCATAAGATATGTCTTATAAGAAGTCCTATAACTGTAGACATATCCTTCTTTTTCAGCTCGATAAGGTTACGCGAATTTCTACTGTTCCATTATGGCCATCATATTGTCCTGGCCACATTACATGTGTTGAGACTTTCCCATCTTAAGTTGGCATCATTAATGAATAACTCTCTTATATTGAGCTTACAAGTGGAGAGCGGCATGCCCAAACCCTTCCATGATGGTGAAAGTGGAAGGGCAGTGCCCTTCCTTGCAAGCTCGTCCGCCATCTCATTACCCGGTATGTAACTGTGACCCGGAACCCATACCAGGTTCATGTACATAAAACGTATACAAATTAAAGGAGCGGATGGCGATTGAACTGAAAATAGAGTAGCCTTTTAAGTAAATGTGTTGTTAGAGAAAAGAGACTATATTTATGGATTTTTGACTAACTTGGAGATGAGACCCCTCCTTAATATCTAAAATTATTCTTATGCATGACGTCCAAGTATATTCTGGTCAGTAAAAGAATACCATTTTGAGATACCCACGTCCCGAATGAGACGCTTAACTTTTCACGATAACGATAAAGACGCTGAATAGATTTAAAAATCACGAATTAGGGATGCATCCATCGAATCAATGATAGCTGTAACACTTTGTCAAAGTCGATGAGTTCAAAAATGCGATAGTTAAGTTGACGGGGGTGTCAGTGAAAGTATAGGCGCGCGACAATATCGCTCACCGGCGCTGTGTGCGAAGTGACAATGAGAGATTTCATCAAAAATTATGTTGCTTCAATTTGTGCGAAGTGAACCTGTGACACGCTACTCAAGAAATTTCAGTTCTGCAGTGGTACTTCTTTTCGGAGTTTGGGTGCGATATAACATGCTACTGAGGGCCTTCTTTGTCAAGGCTTAACCACCTTCTAGACAAGTCACGTATCTAACTTCTTCTTCTTTCTTCGCGTCATTCGTTCCATCGGTTCCACCGCTCCGTACTGCGTCGCATACTTTTAAAGCTAAAGTGCTTATCAACCATCCAGGCTACATAGCCCAGCCAGAGTAGTCGCTGGTTCTTGTTTCGCTGAACTTCGTCATTGTCGCCGTGCACTTTGTATAGCCTTTATTTCGAAAACTCCCAATGCCGATTCATCTGTTGTTGCCATCGTCCATGCCTCGGCACGATATAGCAGGACGGGAATGATGAGGAACTTGTAGACTTTGACCTTTGGTCGAAGAGTGAGGACTTTACTTATCAATTGCCTGCTCAATTGACAAGAAATATGCTGACGTATTGTTGGTGTTAATCCTGGTCGTTAGATAGACGAAATCATCTACGACTTCGACTGTCACCAGTGAGATGGGCGCCGAATCACTAGTACGATGACTGTTTGTTTTGATAACAGGAGACATTTCGTCTTACCCTTATCCAGTCTGGAAAAAGCAGAACTCACGGCGCGGTTGTTAAGGCCAATGATGTCAATATCATCGGTGTACGCCAGAAGTTCGGCAGTTCGTACTATTTTCTCCAGCAACAAATTAAAGTTGTTTCACAGATAAGGAATTACCTTGTCTGAAACCTTGTTTGGCATCGAACGGCTTGGGCAAGGTACTTCCCCATCCTGACGAAGCTTTTGGTGTTGCTTAAGGTCAATTTACATAGCCACATAAGTTTTGTGGAGATACCAAAGACAGACATAGCGGCGTAGACTTTTCGTGCTGTCGAAGGCAGCTTTTAGAGAAGAGAAGAGGTGAAGCTGATACATACACTTTATCAGCTCTTCGCCGCTGGCAATCCATCGGCCTCCGCCACTTTGTTGATTTCCAAGCGTTCATTTGCTAATCCAATTTTTTCATATTCAGGCAACGAAACATCTGTGTCATCATTATTGATTGGGGTATCGGGCTCGCCATCTTCTGGTGTTCTATTTTCATGGCCATTCATTAGGCTGAAAAATACCCTCCATAAATTTAGTATTCTCTGGGTATTAGTCGCTAGATGGTCCAAAAAGTGTTTTCTTTGGTCTTAAAACCTTCTGTAAGCCATCGTAGTTTTTCGTAGTTGCCTGCAAATGCGTCTTGCTTCCCTCTTCAACTCTCGGTATCTATCCCACGCCACACCTGTGGTAGTCGATCGCAATATTGTGATGAGACAACATCTTTTCTCTCTACTCGGGCACGGTCATCCTCTCCGAAAACCATTTGTTCCTGTAACGGCGGTTCGTAGCGAGCTTGAAATGCCGTTTCACAGTACCCATATACTCATATCGAGTTGCAGGTGAGTGCTCTCAGAAATCTGGAGCGCGAGTCGTGGTTATCTGTAGTGATTTCAGCTTTTAATCTTGTATTTGAAAACAAAAAACAAAAATTCTTAAATAAATATTCATTTATTCTCAATAACTATATGCATATGTATATAATTAACGGTAAACAAAATGCAGTTTTAAATAACTTCCTTTAACTGCAATTACCCGAGGTATTTATTTAAATATATTATATAACTATGCCATTATAAATGCACAAGCAAAATTGCGCTACACACCACACACCGTCACCACTCCCCGCCTCATTCAGTCCGCACAATAAGGCGAAAAAGGAAAAATCGCATGCACGTAGCCATCTCGTGCAATGTTTATAAGTAATTTACTATGCCAACGTCCCCTGTTGAGGGCATTGAACTTAACGAGCAAACCTTCCAACGAGGTATCGGTCGAGTCGTGTCGAGTCGAGTTCAAATCCTACCAGCGGCTGGCCAACCATGCTGCTATACGCCTCGGCATGTCATTACCTCCGACACTTGCACGGCGATTGAGGTAGGTCGTGGCAGAAAAGTAGGTGAATGAAATAGGGAAAAACTGTGTACCTTCTTGTTAAGGCTTGGATCGATAGTGCTTTCATGTAAATATAATATGAATGTTTGTCTATGTGAGTGGGTGTGTGTGTGAGTGTGTGTGTGAGTGTGTTTGTGTAAAATAAAGCAAGGAGTGGAAAATGCAGTAGAAATATGTATGCATGTATGTATGTACAAGTGCTGACTGCTACAGGCACTCTTACAAAAGAATGTTCAACATTTTTATTTGTATGTAGATATGTATGTATATAAATTTATGCGTCTAACTCTTAACGGTATACTCATATTTGAGTTATTGATTGACCTGAAAACATGCACTAAATATGAATGAAGTGACTCCTACACTTGCAAAGGCACATGTGTATGTATGTATGCATATAGGTATGTATGCAGATATAAATAATTTCAGTTCTATCCTGAAATACTAACATTTTGATATTATTTTTGGAATTATTTCTGGCTTACAAGAGTATTTATAACAGCCGCGCGCTGTAGGAAATTAGAGCTTTGCGGGTGTACTCCCAAACTCCCACTCACATCAACACAAAATTGGGTTGTTACATATGGTATATACATATTTACTTACATATACATACATATATGTATATGTGAAAAAGCAAGTTGATTTACATATTATTTATATTAGGAATTTTCAAATTTTTAAATGCATTTTTCTAAATTTCACAGATTTTGTTTAATTTCTATGCCGCTCAAGCATCATGACCTCATTCAGCACTTCTGTATGCATTTGCATATGGTACTGATTAGCGTTGATTTGTTTATTTTGGTTTTTACTTTCAAGCATGGTAATGGAAAGGCCTTCGTGCTTTTGGAAATTTAAAATTATTATTTTGTTGATGAGATCTTTGGCATTCTGTCTGTCAATATGAATAAAATAATTTATTCGGTGTGTGATTTTTGTAATAATTTCCATTGTAATTATGAGAAAATTATTGCTAAAATGAAAAAAAATTTAAACAATTTTGCTTTAGTAGTCCAACCTTCTATCGGCATGAGCATGAGTTGGTACAATTTGAATGAAATTTGTTTAATTTGGTTGGAGCCGCCAGGGCGTATGAGCGACATTATTTACTTCGTTCCAAGTCATTTGAAAAATGTTCGATATATGTATGAGCGCTTCGTTATAAGAGTATACCAGGGACGGTAAATAATAATTATCTATATTTTCATTAATAAAAAAGGCTAATTTTTAAATAAGAAAAAATAAAACACATTCAATTATGTAATTTATTTATGGTCAAGAATTAGCTTTTTTAAAAAGGTTGAATAAATGCAGGGAGACCCAATTTTCGACCATTTTTTGCAGCAATTGGACGTATGTCAGCAATAACACGCCGAATATTCTAATCCAAGGTGGCAATCGTCTCGGATTTATCTGCATAGACAAGCCACTTCACATAACACCACAAAAAATTGCCCAGCGGTGTTAGATCGCACGATCTTAGAGGCCATGCTACATGCCCACGACGCTTAGATAATATGCTCATTAAAAGTTTTTTCAATAAATTGACAGCTTCGTTCACTGTGTATGATATATAGCGACATCTTGTTGAAGCCAAAGAGCGTTCACATCAACCTGCTCAAATTCAGTCACAACAAAGTCATTAATCATGGATTTATAGCGTTCCCTATTGACTGCAACATTATGACCGGCCTTTTTGCATCTCAACAATGTCTTGTAGATTATCATCACTCCAATTGCGATAATTTTTTTATCAACGTATCCATTCAACCAACAGTGAGCTTCATCGTTGAACAAAACTTTCTGGTAAATATCGGAAACGGTGGCCATCGTATTTTGCCACACGCTAGATGGTCGTTCGGCTTGAATTCTAGTACGTGTTGGATTTTGTAAGCCTGCAAACCAAGATCTTTCTGCAAAATCTCCCTTAAAGTGGATGGACATAGATTCAGTTGTTAGGTGGGATAGTAGATGGACTCATTCAGATCTTATTCAATACTCTGCTTCTAAATGGCAATATCATCTTTGGCATCACTGAAGATACTCAAAAATAAAAATGATATTGTAGTTTGATATTGAGAGAAGATTGAATGCACTAATAAAGTAGTTATATTTACTAAATTAATTTTAAAATGTCTTTTTAGCGAACGTTTTAACTTTTTATCCTCACACAAAATAAAACCTTTCAAGCCAATTAATGTATTTAAAAACTCTTCTGAGAGCAAAAAAAAAATGAGATAAGGAGTATGAACTGCGACTCCAAAATTGTGCTAGGAAATGGGGACCAACCATTTATACGAGTATACACGAGTATAGGCATAAAAATACCTTCTTGTGAAAATTCTACCGAAATAGGCCACACAAATAATTTTCAAATAATATTTTGTTTCAAAAAGTCGTTATCTAGCCATGAAAAAAAAAGAATCTCAAGTAAATTGAATCAAAAATACGATTCTTCCGAATACGTTGATCACTGATCCATCCCAGTTTTTTTTCATATTTTACTTGTTTGTTCGGAGCCCAATCCGAATCAGGAGTCTATCTGCATGAATGTAAATTAGTCTATCTTTTTTGAAATACTTGAAGGAAATTTTGCAATTGTAATACTTATAGTGTTGGAACTACCCAGATTAGATGCTTATATTATAAGCACTAAATCTATGAAAATGTAGACGAAATAATTTGGAATCTTTTTCGTGCCATCAGAATTAGTACTTCCTCTACTCAAACACAAAAATTCTGCTACCATTCAACTCATTCGTCCGATCCAAAGATAGTGAAATTGGTTCCATCCGAAATGTCTATTATAAGGAGTTTTTTTATTTTATTTTGATTTAAAATTATTAAAATTTCCCTACTATAAGCACCTGTGAGTCTGTTTCATGTTAACGTGTTTCCTTCTTAATATCCAGTTCTAGATTTTATCTCACAATCAGATTTTTTATAAAAGATCCAACTTGGGATTCAGTGCGATGAAACCTTAGGATAAATAGAGGTTAGTTTCAAGATCGGGAGTTTTTTTTCAAAATTAGTCGGCTTAAGTTTTTTTGAAATTTGAAGTAAATTTTATTGTTAAAACTTTACTTAAAAAACACTGAGTGAGTAAATTTCAATAGCAAGATTTGCCAATAAAATAGACGCGAATATCAGCTGCAATTTTATAATAAAATTTTTAATAAAAAACTGTATAATTTTTTAATATTTTAAAACTCGCCTCCTTCTTCGTTGGTTTTGACATCGTTCCATTTAGACAACTGAAAGAAAAACAAATTCGAAATTAGTATTTATGAATATGTAATTATGTATATATATATTTGAAAACATTTGGAAAATATCATTTATAATTTAATATCATTTAAATAATTAATTTAGTTTGGGAATTGACAACTCGTTAGGTTAAGAATGTACTCGTACTCGTTCCGGTAACCACTAGAATAAGACTGGATACACAAAGAAGCGCAATGTATGGGTGCAACATGAGTTAACGAGAAAAAATCTCATGCACCGAATATCCACGTGCGAACCGCTGTTGATCGCAACAAAGTCGAACAATTTCTGAAAGGTATGGTGACTGGTGATGAAAAGTGGATCACTTACAGCAAGGTCAAACGGAAAATGGTCATAGTCGAAAGGCGTTGGGCCGGCACAAACGGTTTCAGAGCCAGAATTGACGTCCTGGAATGTTTTGTTGTGAGTTTGGTGAGATTAGCAAGAAACCATCCACTATGAGGTGCTCCACTACTCTAACTTCGTCCGTCGGAAGGAAGCAATCTGTCAGAAGTGCCCAGCTTTGGCCAGCGGGAGCAGAATTTTGTTTCATCAGGACAACACCAGACCACGCACTTCAATAATAACTCGCCGGATGCTTCGCGAATAATTGGCCTCAAGAAAAGTCCGTGAAAATCGATTGTCCCAATTTTTTTTTCCAATAGGAATAAGGGTTTTATGGTTCAATTACCTTGAAATGTATTACATATGTTACTTTAGACAGAGTAGGCAATTGAAAAGTAAAGTCCTCTCTCGACGAAACAAGAGCAGACTCTACAATTCATTCATCATTCTCGTACTACTATATGGTGCAGCAGTCGGGACGATGTCAACCTCGGATAAGTCCGCCGTGCGAGTCTTCGAGCGGTAAGCTGTACGACACAGACATAGTTCAGCGAATCGAAAGAAGAAACAGCGGCTACGCTGGCTAGGCCATGTCTGTCGAATGAGTGAAAGCGCTCCAGTTGGAATGCTGCACTCTGTTGGAAGGAGCAGGTAGAGAGCAACTTTTATTTATGGTGTCAAATAATATAAATATAAACAATTAGACTTTTTTTTTTTGGAAGTGGGCCAATGACCATAGACCAGATTTGCTTAATTGGAGATGGTTTTTACGAAAGAGAATTTAACTTTATTCCGAGAAGTGAACCAAGCACCCATTTATACGAGAAAATCTTACTTATGAAGCGATTCACTTTTTAATTTTTTAATTTATGGTTCAATTTGCTTGAAATTCCTTTCTTTTCGAGTAGTGGACCTGACACCGGTCTATTCGGAAAAATCGTATATGTGGTTCGGTTGGTTTGAAATTTTTCTTTTCTGAGCCAACTTAGTTATGCGTTCTATTAGGCGACAAAACGTCTATTAGAAAATGAAAAATGAAAGATATGAGCCCATGAATTTTGCCCGATCCGTCTAAGTTGCCTGTTCGCGTGTTGGAAAAGCGTCTTTCTTTGTTGTTCTTGCGTCGAAAAACTAATCGGCTACTATCATATCCATCTCTACTGATTTTGAGTCTATTAAAATAATTCACATTAAGATTTGAAATAATTTACATATTTACACATATACAATATATAATTGACGCTTTGTAACCGCTGAAGCGATTTTCGGCCGAGCTCTTGCTTCGATATGTGGCTTTGCGTCTTGATGTTTTTCCAACAAATGGAGGGACCTACAGTTTATACTAAGTCGTCTCCGAACGGCTGGTGGTTTTTTTACGAGGAGCCTTTATTCCATGTCCGAAATACATTCGGAGGGGAATGTCCATTCCCTGTTGAGGGGCGACCGCAATTACAAATTTTTTATTTAAATTAATTTTCCATAACTTTTGGATGTTAGTGGCACCGGGATTTGAAGCCGAGGCTTCCGAGTGTCAGTACGCAATGCTAGCCACTCGGCTATCGCGGCCGCCATTATGATTGTTGAGTTAATTCAAAGACGTGGAATTGAGGCAAAGCAAAGTTTATTTTTCTTTCATTTTCGGATGTTGTTCGGACTCTAGAGTTCTGCTATACGCGCTTCTAGCCACTCGGCTATTGCAGTTGCCTAAGCGATAGTCAGGTTCCAGTCAGGGCGCGCAGCCTCAGCGGATTTTGAGAATTTTTTCCACCTCACCCTGGTGTTCAAATCACCGTAATTTATTGATCACATCGTACTTCTTTCCCTTGGATATCAATTAGGGAGATATTAGAGAACCTTGGTAAAATAGGAGTTACAGGAATGATGTTCGTCCATTGGAGTGAATATTCATTACTCAGGGGCGAGATCTCGTTCCTCCTAATAGTTTAACCTCAAATTTAGCTCCTTTATATAAACGCAAAAATCTTCTATCTCTCTCCTTGTTGCATCTCTTGAATAATAGCGATTTAAATCCAAATCCTTTCAAGAAGTTAGGCACCGGTGCCATACCAATTAAAGGATCGAGCATTCATTAATTTTGAAAGTACTCTTTCGTCCACCCCGTTCAACATCATTCGCTCCAAGTCACAGCTCTAAAAAGCAGGCACTATTGAAAGAGTACAAGGTATTCTTAAACCATGGGGGCTCTCGGAATTATATAATTCAATAAAATTTGAAATTTTAAGCAAATAATTAAGTTTGTATCTAATCGAGGTTAAATTATCAGTATTAATGGTTTTTTTTTTCAATAAAAAATTTGACCTTAAAATTTATACTAGCTCATGTACATATGAGTATATGTACACACATACAATGTACACAAGTTTCCTTCTTTAGCCTGGCCCACCGCACACATTTAAGCCACGAATGCCAACAAAAATTGGATTTAACCTGTAAGTGACCTTCGTTTAACATGATTTCGTAAATATGTACTCAGAGTTATGAGCACTAAGTGCGCTCAGCTCATCATTCCGTGAGTCTAAGCTACCGTAATTAAATTTCGCTACAACATGGCACGCGCGAATCTCAGCGACATTGCCAAGCCAAATTATGTATTGCCATGCCTACTTATACATACATACGTGTATATACTCGTGTGTAAGTGTGCATCTAATGCATGTTTGTACGTATGCGTATAGTACACGTATGTATGTCTGCTCTTTGTTTACGTGTATGTGCATAATTATGGTTCATGGTTAAAGAAAAGTAGGCCAGCCATTGACTGCGCCAGCCACAGGTGCCACAACACGCATTCCGCGTTGGTGTTGCTTTTATAGTCGAGTAAATTACCTTGGTCAAAGGTCAACAACAGACAGCAGTCAGCCGAGCGCCAAGTGCCACCAGCACAGCATCCGCGTTAACATCCGCTGCCATTAGCTGGCGGTGGGTTTTCCATGAAACACTTGAGTGAATCGCCGAATACTGATGTGCAGTGTTGTTAAGCCCAGTGTACATAGTCTTACGAGTATATTGAGTTTGTTCAACTAACATAAATCAACCGAAAGATAGATGTAGACAAACACATGTCTACATACTCATCTTCTTAGAATGGAAAGATGATTGATTATGAAACAAGACCATCTGCTCCTTCAATGGAGCTGCGCGTGAGTTCTAAATTGAATTGCATATGGCGAAGTGCTTTGCCAAATGCTAACAAGTCCCTATGCAGGTTGGATACCGTATCTAGCCGAATCAATATTAGTGCGCCATTTGTCTCGTCTTTTCGCTGTTTGGCACCAGTTGGAAATACCAAGTGAAGTCAGGTCACTCTCCACTTGATCCTTGCAGCGGAGGACCTTCCTCTTTCTCTACTTCCACCAACGAATATAGCATCGAATACTTTCAAAGCTGGAATGCTATCATCCATTCGGCCGACATAACCTAGTTAGCGTAGCCGCTGTCTCTTCATTAGCTGAACTATTTCAATATCATCATATAGCTCATACAGGTCATCGTTCCATCGTCTGCGGTATTTGCCGTTGTCAATGCGTGGACCATAAATCGTTCGCAAAACTCCCAGGAACGACTCATCAGATATTGACATCGTCCATGCCTCCGCGCCAAATATCAGAACGGATATGTTGAGCGACTTGTAGAGTTTGTTTTTCGTTGGCCGAGAGAGGCTTTACTTTTAAATTGCCTACTCAGTCCAAAGTATCACCTGTTGGCAAGAATGGTACTATGTTGGATTTCAAGGCTGACATTATTATTAGTTTTAATGCTGGTCCTTATATAGACTAGCCACGCGACGCGAATGCGTTGACTGTTTGTTTGATGACAGGAGATATTTCGTCTTGTTCTCGTTCACTACCAGACCTATTCGCTTCGCTTCTTTGTCAAGTCTGGAGAAAGCAGAACTGACGGCGCGGTTGTTAAGGCCAATGATATCAATATCATCAGCATATGCCAATGGTTGCACCCCTTCTATTCAACTCTGCAGCTCTTATTATTTTCTCCAGCATTAGATTGAAGAAATCACACGACAAAGAGTCACCCTGTCTGAAAGCTTGTTTGGTATCGAACGGCTCGGAGAGGTCCTTCCCTATCCTGATGGTGCTTTTAGTGTTGCTGAAGGTCATTTTACATAGCCGTATAAATTTTGCAGGGACACCAAATTCAAACATAATGGCGTAGAGGCAGCTCCTTTTCGTGCTGTCTAAGGCTGCTTTAAAATCGACGAAGAGGTGGCGTGTGTCGATCCTCTTTTCACGGGTCTTTTCCAAGATTTGGCGCATGATTAATATCTGATCAATGGTAAGTTTAAAGCCCCACTGATAAGGTCTAATTTGTTTATTGTTCCAGGCTGGGTTGGTCTCCTCTTTCTATGGCAAGCTCTGCAGATTTTCAACACCTAGCCAATGGCATTTGAAAAATTAGCATTATCCGCTGGAAAAGCAATCGTTTTTGATCTGCAAGAAGACAAATCGGCCAAGGAAGTATGTCTTATTAAAAAAAAGAGGTCTTGAATACTCCATTAGAAAATTTTTGGAGTTTGGTTTAGGTTCATTTTCCTATCTTAAGGTGGCATGATTTACAGTAAAAGTGATTCACAACAATTATTTTGTTGTAGTAGTACACGCCAACAAACATTACTCTGGAAAGCGACTGGGAACCCTTTCTCTCAACCAGTCCTTTGATCTCCTTCTTCCTGACTTCGTGCTACATGAGAGTCGCTTGGCTATCTACATAAATGTTTACTGTTCTTTTGAAGTCCTAGACCCATATTGTTATAGCAAATATTTCGGCTCAGAAGTTACTGACACCCATTTTAAAACCATCGGGAAAAATATGTACAGCTTTGTCTGAAAACTTTAGACCTTGTCATGATTTTAACCTGCTTTGAAGCATATAGCTTCGCGGCAGTTTTGATTGCCCTGTTTTAGCTAGCGCCATCACTTTACGAACGATGTAAGAGCAGTGCGCTGGCTATTAAACCATTAAAATTCTTAAAGGATCCTCTCCTACTTCTACTTATCCAGACGCACCCAACATACCCAACGCCTGCCCAGCATATGAAGAGTCTCCGCATCTCTTCACATGCCCCCTTAAGCCCACACATCTAACCCCCCTCATCCTCTAGTCTGATTCCATCGAAACGGCACTTTTCTGGATTTTCCGTTAGATGACTTAGATTGATTTTAAGCCTGCCCCTAAGCGAGGTTAAAGTAGCCGCTACTACAACAACAACAACATAAGGAAGAACAAACAAATTTCAACTCAGAAATTGTTGGAGGTAGTAACCGTTACTGGGTCACTAACTGGGAAATATTTTGTGGAGAGTGACGTGGCCTCACTTCGTTTCTACGACTCACGCAAAACTTCAAAAAGAAGAATCGACTGGTGCGCTATTTTTGATTCGACCATAATCGGGTAAGCTGTGGTTTCTCTAATTAAAAACAAGAAGAAGAAGGTTTTCGTTCCAAAACCTGTTCTTCTCAGTAAATTTAGGTATTTAAAGCATTTACTGAGCAAATGATATCCTGGTAGGTATGAGCACCTTCCGGTCCAACCGAATTCAGTCCTATCTCTCTTTTTTCTTTATTGTTACTTCCTTTTTGTTTTTGTTTTTTGAAAAGCAATTTCATCAATTCAATGTGCTAGTATTTTCACTTGTTTTTGATTTTGTGGTTAATCCCATCGTATGCAGTATAAACAAGTTGGTTGGTTGACTGGCTGGCTGGTTGAGTGTCCTTGTCCGTCACGATATAACTGACATACTTACTTCTACATCCTCTCGCAATGATATAAACAAATATGCATTCAACTGCTTGTTGACATGTGTGACAGGTGAGTGTCGTCATCCACTGAGACAAACAACGAAAGGACAACGAAGCTTTAGGCAGCTCCAAACCCCAACGAGTGCACTCTGGTACTCTGACCAATTCACATTCACACTTCACGAATTGCAACTGTCGCTTGGTACTTGACTGACTAGCTGAGATGAAGACTGCGACTGAGGACAGGGCAACCCCATTTACCTTGGACTTAGCTTGTGATACTGTTTCTACTTGTTAAAGTGTTGGCACATAGGGAAAGTAGCTCTAATTGTCCTTGGAGTGCTGCGCTCACTACAAAGCAAGGAAATAAAAAATACACAGGATGCTTTTTCTCTGTCAATGCAAAGGATGTTCGCACATAAAGAGACACACAGTGGCTCCGATGAACCTGTCATGTAGTCAAAGTGCAATGTTTCATAGTGGCATTTAACTACCCAACTGTCTGTCTATCTGTCTGCATGTGTGTATATTTGTATGTATGTGTGCATCCAAATTGGCCGCAGGCTCCAAGGATGTGCGCGAGAGTGTTGGCGAGGGTCATTGCAAGTTGAACTGAACTGTAGTCAGTGGCAAAGGAAGCTGCAAGGACATCATGTTTTGCATACAAAAAGACCTACAATCAGTGAAGCCAAAGTGTTTAAGAATTATTGTACAACAAACAAAGTCAGCGGGTGAATGAGTTGACTGGTTTTTGTATTATCTGGGTCAAAGTTCATGCAATGGAAAATGAAAAAAAAATGTACTAACGAGAAAATGTGAAAAGAGCTTTCAGGAAGTAAGGAAGAACCGAAACATTAGATACTTGACTCTTGCAGTTATATGAAGAATGGGGCTGATTTGATGGCCGTTATAGTTGGTGTTAGCTGCGCGTACTGAAAGCTGGAGGCTGATGTGTGAGGATCTTACAGAACGAATTAAAAAATCCCTCATAAAAAACAGTAAAAAAAATTCCAAAAATCGGAAGGGAAGTTGACTAGATAATCCAGTAAGTATTTATAAAGTACCAATTATTTATTTATTTACATGTGAGAGTATCGGTCAGCAGTAAAATTCTTCAGAATATTGGCGAAGAGCTCTATTTTGGTTAAAGAGTTTCTGTACTTTCATATAAAACCCGACTGACTGAAAGGGTTTTCCAATTACGCTCGCCCCTCGGCAGACAATGTCAACCTCAACGAGTGTATTTCTTAATTGTGACAAATAGATCCCCATAAAAATCCATCAGGAGGCTTTCATTTATGTTTTTCGCTTTTTAAGTTCAGCCAAGTACTTCCAACGGAGTGGAGACCTTCCTCTTCCTATGCCAGTTCTGCATCGCATGGATTATTCTTATCTATCAGAACCACATGACCTAGCCAGCGTAACCGCTGTTTATTGATTCGCTGAACTATGTCAATATAATATAATATCGCCGTACATCTCATACAGCTCATCATTCCGCTCCCAAGTCGTAGAGGACCATACATCTTACGCAAAACCTTTCTCTCGAAAACTCCTAACGCCGACTAATCAGATGTTGTCATCGTCCATACCTTCGCACCATATAGCAGGACGGGAACGATGAAGAATTTGTAAAGTTTGGGTTTCGTTAGTCGAGAGAGGACTTTGCTTTTCAATTGCTTACTCAGTCCAAAGTAGCACCTGTTGCTAAGAGGGATTCTGGGTTGGATTTCCAGGCTGGCATTGTTGTTGGTGTTAATACTGGT
Source organism: Ceratitis rosa (assembly GCA_037013455.1). Classification (NCBI taxonomy): domain Eukaryota; kingdom Metazoa; phylum Arthropoda; class Insecta; order Diptera; family Tephritidae; genus Ceratitis; species Ceratitis rosa. The sequence goes on along the minus strand of JAWMAG010000011.1, from coordinate 4,324,984 downwards.
TCCAAGATGGACGAAATTATATACGAAATTATTACTGTCAAGTGTGAGGTGGGAGCCAAGTCGGGTTGTCTCGTTCATTACCAGACTCATATCTTTCGCTTCCTTATCCAGATACACCTATTATTTTAAAAGAGAATTTTCCTTAAACTAAACTATTACAGTTTAAGGAGATCAGGCTAACAAGGTTGGTTTCGTTGTATCCTAGGTTCCCTAACACAAATGGGTCAGGTCAGGTTTTCCTCGAAGTATCAAAGTTCATTCTGTACTCTACTTCATTGCAAATTTAGCTTCGGCTCAGATAGAAGATATCAAATATCAACTTCGTCCCCCCTTTGCTGAAAGTAAATTAGCTTCCAGCGGTTTACTGGCACGGTATCTTTTCCTCTTTTCGCAGATCGGCGTCCATTTTAAACACTGTGCGAATCCAATCTCTTTCTTTGTTTTCATCAGCTAATATTTCTCCACTGAAGTGAACTGTCCACCGTAATGTCAGTCTCTCACGTACAGCTCATCGTTCCATGTCTGCGGTCTGCGGCATTCGCTATTATCAATAAGCAAAGGACCGTTAATCTTCGGTAAAACCGTTCTCTCGTAAAAATTTAGTGCAAAATCATCGGATGCTGTCATCGTCGCGCTTTTGTAAGACGATGAGGGTCGATTTGTAGAGTTGGGTCTTTGTTTGCCGAGAGAGGGTAAGTCAGCATCTGTTGCCTGTAAATTTTTGTGGGTTCTTTGGTAGACGAACCCTACAATTTCAAAGTTATTACTGTCAACAATGAGCCAATGAGTGGATATGCTGGCTGTTTATTTGATGACTGAAGATATTTCATCTTGTCCTCGTTAACTTCCGGACCTATTTGCTGTGTAGAGTCTAAAGAAAGTAGATCTAAAGGCTTTTGTAACTTCCCTTTTTAGCTCTAAAGCTCTTACTATTTTCCTCAGCAGTGGGTTAAATGAGTTACGAGATAGGGAATCTACTTTCCGTAAGCTTTGTTTAATAACGAGCAGCTCGGGGAGGATCTTCTCAACTCTAGAGGCAGGTGCTGCAAAAGGCATCTTCAAAATGGATGAGGAAGCGCGATGTGTTGATCCCCTTTTCTCCACGGATCCAGTATTTGTCACAGGGTGAATATATGATTTGTGATGAGATATTGGGAAGGCCTATACTATGTATAGTTGACCATCATCCCCGAGGATGGTGCATGCACCTTGTCAGATCACTGCCGCTATATTTGAAAAGCTCGGCCGGTAAGTCATCGGATACCGACTCTTTATTATTCCTCAAGCGGGCAACTTCTATTGATACTAGATCATAATCGGGTGATCAGCACCAGGGTAGGGTTGCGTCATCTCCTGCATTTCCTCCAACATTTTGCTATGGACAACGGCCCTGGCGTTCGTCTTTCTTGTTTCTGTATGAGTACGTCCTGGCATTAAAACCTTCTTAAAGTCGCCGCAATCTTTCATAGAGTTTTAGAGCAAGCTTTTCGAGCGCTGCGTACTATGCCATTTCGTGCTCCTTCTCTCTCATTCTGCAAAGTCGGCTCGCTTTGCTCTTCAACTTATAGCCTATTAAAGAACAATTATCCTTCCTTCTCTTCAATACAAAGCCCTTGCACTCTTCCTGAACTCTTACTTATACATTTTACAAATGAATCGAAAATCAAATTACGAATACAAATAAACTATTTACAATACAATTTAAACAAAGAACCACAAGCTGACAAACAGAATTCCGCGCCACACAAGTCAGGCGCAACAACGAAGCAGGGAGGTGGGAGGTGGGAGGGGGAAGTAAGTAACAATAAAATGCAATTGCAGCAATGAAAGTCAAAAGCGCAAAAAGGCAAATGGCAAGCATATATGTATGTATGTCATGTATATATATATATATATGTATGTAGTAAAAGCTATTTGAATGATTAAGCCAAAAGTGAGTGGGCGTCTGGCTGACTGGCAAAGGTTGTTGGAAAGGTTGCATGTGTTGCAAACGCTATGAATGCGGCCGGTTATGTTGAGAGTAGTAAGTACTCTATATGTGTATATTTACAATGTATGAGTGCATGTATGACGGCGTGTGTGTGTGCTTACACGTATGTTTGCATGTACGGCATATATAAATGTACTTTGGCAGGCGATGTCCTTGCGATTTTACTGAGGGCAGTGCACTCGGTGGCTTTCAATGCAATTTACTTATATACATACATATATTTATGTACATAAACATATACCTACATATATGTATGTATGTATTTGAATTTCTGTTCAAAAAAGTTTACATGTTTGTGTGTGTATTACTGTGTCATAAAAATTTGTGCTATGTAATGGTGTTTGTGTTGACTGGCGAGCCTTTGAACAACAAGCCACAAATTATACATATACATACATACATACATATATATGTATATACATGTGTAAGGCATGCAGTTCCTTTAACAAATCAACTACATATATTTACAGTTACTTTTATAACGTTTCGCCTACACCAATATATACACATGAGTCTTCGTAGAAATCGCGCACTCTTTTTAAAAGTGGCGTAACTGTAAATTTGTAAATTTTCAAAAAACTCAAATAACGGTTTTTGAGCTCATAAATAATTTTTAAAGTAAAAATATTAATTTCTAACAAAAATCAAATTGTGCGCTATGTTCATAAGAGACGCAACTCGAAATTTGTAATTTTTCAAAAAACTCAAATAACGGTTTTTGAGCTCATAAATAATTTTTAAAGAAAAAATATTAATTTCTAACAAAAATCAAATCGTGCGCTATGTTCATAAGAGACGCAACTCGAAATTTGTAATTTTTCAAAAAACTCAAATAACGGGTTTTGAGCTCATAAATAATTTTTAAAGAAAAAATATTAATTTCTAACAGAAATCAAATCGTGCGTTATGTTCATAAGAGGCGCAACTCGAAATTTGTAATTTTTCAAAAAACTCAAATAACGGGTTTTCGCTCATGAACAATTTTTAAAGAAAAAAAAATAATAATTTCCAAAAAAAAATAAAATCCCGCAGTAACTTCAAGACGAAATTTGTAATTTTCAAAAAACTCATATAATGGTTTTTGGAATGAAAAAATTTGTATTTTTGTTAGAAAATTATATAAAAATCAATATCGCAGCAATCGCAAAAGGTACAATGATGAAATAAAAGAAGTCTAACTGTTTTTCTTGACAAATTACAAAAGCAAATATCAAGTAAATATTTACACATTGAGTAGCAATGTAGCAATGAGCAAAGTCTATAAAAAACTTCAAAATTTAAAATTTTAGAGTTACACTTTTTTTTAGAAAAAAATGTGTCTTATGTGTTTTATACATATATGAACATAGACATATCGTTTCAGTAAAAAAAAGAACAACAAAGGCATAAAAACCACTTCCAAAAAGTAGGTTAACATTTCACGGTTTTGTAGGTAAGAAAAAAAAACGGAAGAAAGTGAAAAGAATGCAAAAGAAATATAATTATTAAGAAATGTAATTTATAGTGTATTTCACATCCGTTTTGCCATTTTGCGAAATTTTACATTTACGCGGCGATATAAGCTCCACATTAAAAAGCAATCAGCAGAGAGAGAAAAAACGGTAAAGGATTTTTGCAAAAATGTCTTCAAAAGTAACCAAATTTTGTAAGTTTGTATTTAATTACACAAATGATGGAAGCTGAGTTGTTGATTCAGCGAAATTCTTTCTGCATCTTGATGCATCTATTAGGTCACTTGGGTCCGGGCGTCAGCATTATGAAGATGGTTACGCATGTGTTCATTTGCAAGACAACTCGTTTATTTCTTTTGTCCATGCCTAACCATCTTCATAATGCTGACGCTCGGACCCAAATGAATTATTAGAGGGGCTTAATAAGCCTACTCAATGTCTAGTCAGGTTCTTAACCTCCCCTTTCAATCAATTAACCAACCATTCTAAATTTCACTCCGATCTCCGTAGCCTTGGGAAGATAGGTGATAGAAGAGAATGCTTTTCGGTGGGGGAGTAGGAAAATATGTGGCACTACCCCAATACCTTGACCCTTATGAGAATGAAAGAATGAAATGAGGAGCTTACCCCTTCTTAGGAATATCACAGTATTATATTTTTAATCTGTTACAGACTGTTCAGTTAACGAAAGTTGAAATTCTGCAACCCGATATCACCTAGAGCTGGGTAACCGCATGACAGACGCAAATTTGTCTCCCATCAACTTTTCTTCCAACAATTCTTCTTTTTCCATTATCTCCTTAAAGTAGTCCCCCAGCTTTTCGACGTATATTCCTCCTCTAATAAGGTATATTTCAGTCTTATTTTGGCTTAGTTTGCCAATAAATCTATCAAACACAGTGATCCCATTTCGTTGCTGTCCATTCGTATCTAAACTCCATGAAATTTGTATGTGGCAAATGTCATTCCAAAGTGTTTTTGATAGTAAGAACCTGCTTTGCTGTGCTTATACCTTGTCATTCGTTAATGCAGTTTAAATTAAACTAAATATTTTGACTGGCAAAAATCTATTTCATTATAAATAATAATTTTTTTTTTATTGAAATTTGCATTAATTGATAATTCCCCGAAAAGAACAAATTACCTTGAGCTGTGATTTCCTTTTAAGTTCAGCAATTGATCGCGATTGCTGTCTGAGGACCTCCACGGCAGTTGGCAATGCGCTAATGAGAATTTAAGCAATTATCGTGAATTTAATTTCTACACAGATTTGTGTTCGTTTTATTTTATTTTATTTTTTTGTTTTTTTTTTTTTATAACTTGCCTTTTAATGGATATTTTTCATCAACTTTTTGCACTTTTCAATTTTCTATTAAACGAGTTTTGCTTTAGTAAGAATTTTATTATTTAATTTTTTTTTCGATAAGTTTTCTTCACACGCGCGCTTTATTTATTTTTCATCAAATGTTTACGGTTATACAGGGCGTATGAGTAATGCGCGTGTGGGGGTTTTGTTGAAATTTAGTAGAAACGCTATAAATTGAAATGCGAAATTACACATACATACATACATACTTAGGTAGTTGTAATTTAATTAGATGTAAAAATATTTGAGTGTGCGATAATGTAAATACATATATACACAATCATTCACATATTTTGTATATATAGGATGTTGGCCCAAAAGAATTTTCAGAAATTTATATATGTATATTTATATATACATAAGTATGTATGCACATAAAACAATGAAAATGATAGATTACATACCAACACAAAGTTATGTGCGCATTAATGAAATTATATTTATGCGTTAGAAAACTACAAAGAGCACAATTGAAGACACATATGCATATACATACATACATACATACAATACATACATACATTTAAATTACTATATACCCAATAACAAATGTTTAGCATTTTTCATAATATTAATTTATATTTTGTGATTTTATTTTATTTTTTTAATTTTTATTATTATTTTAATTGTTTTCTTTTCTTTTACGTCTTTGTTTACTTCATGTTATTTTATTTTTTCACTTTATTTTAATCTATTTTATTTATTTTAATTTTTTTTATTTTTTTATATTTAATTTAATTTAACTTTCTATTATATTTTAATTTTTCACTTTGTTCTAATCTATTTTTTATTTTAATTTGCTTATTTTATTTTAATATATTTTATTTCTTTTGATTTGTTTATTTTTCATTGTTTCTCTTTGTTTTAATCTATTTTAATCTATTTTATTTATTTTTATTTTTTATTTTTTTATTTATTACATCATATTTAATATAATTTAATGTCATTTTATTTCATTTTACCTTTTCATTTTATTTTATTTTTTTACTTTGTTCTAATCTATTTTATATATTTTAATTTGTTTGTTTTATTTTTTCACTTCATTTTAATCTATTTTATTTATTTTTATTTTGCTACTTTTTACATTTAATTTAATTTAATGTCATTTTTTTTATTTTATTTTTTTATATTATTTTGTTTTTTCACTTTGTTCTAATCTATTTTATTTAATTTAATTTCTTTATTTAATTTTTTTTATTTTATTATCTTTAATTTATTTTACTATTTTATTTTATGTCATATTATTTAATTTAATTTAATTTTTATTAATTTATTCTAATTTAGTTTAGTTTAATTTTACTTAATTTTAATTTATTTAATTTTTTTATAGGTATTGATGAATTTATTTTTTTAAATTCAACTTAATTTTATTCCATTTCATTTTTTTCCTTTTTTTGTTTTATTTAATTATTTCATTTTATTCATTTTTTATTTTATTCCATTATTATTTCTTCTTTCCTTTTATTTTAATTTACTTAATCTTTATATATATTTATTTTATTTTATGTAAATTAAAGTTAACTTTATATAATTTACTTTATTTCATGTTTTTGTTTATATTATTTTATTTTATATTTATATATTTTATTTAACCTTGTTTTATTTTGCTATATTTTATTCCAATTTATTTCATTTAATTTTATTCATCTTCCATTTATTTTATTTTATTTCTTTGTATTTAATATTAATTAATTAATATATTTCTTAATTTACCTTTATTTACATTTGCTTTTCTGTTTATTGTTTATTTTCTATTTTTATTCTATTTATAAAAGAGAGAATGTTTTATGTTTATTTAATTATTTTATTGTTTTTATCATCTATATTTTACTTTTCATTTAAATTTATTAATTTTTTTATATTTAAAATATTTATTTTGTTTTATTGAACTTTATTTTGTTTTGATTTACCATATATTATTTTATTAAAAAATATATTTTTTTGTTTTATTTAAAGTTTTATTCAAATTTACTTAATTTATTTATTTTTTCAGTTTTCATTTATTTTATTTTATTTCAACTTATTTAAAGTTATTTCATATTTTTTCTTGTTCATGCATAAAAAGTTTTTCCATATTTATATACGGTATACAAAAACGTACATATGTATTTACATATGAATGTAGGTAAATAAAAATACATAATATAAACATTTGTGTGCTTATTTTACTAGCTGCCACTCTTGAGTTTCCTTTTATTTGAAAACGAAATGTATTGTGTAATTCTATACGCCAATTTTCGCATTTCAATTCTTCACATTTTTTTCTGTTATTTTCATATATTGGATTATGTTAACTTTGCCGCTCCCTAAGCCCATAATTTACAAATTGCAATTCACAGGTTCAGAACACACAAATATGAATGAGTAGCCAGCCGTTCTATAGTTAAGTACATACCATAAAGTTTCTTTTTGGCTTCACTATACGTAACACACCGCACGTACATACTCGTAGCTTTAATGCGAATGCACGCGCTTATTTATAGTACAAACGGAGTCACTTAATAGTTTCCGCGACCGGAAACGCTACGACACAGCAAGCCACTACCAACTACCTACCACCATCAGCACCACCGAAATTTCAAATGTGTCAACAGCAGTCAATACACTCCACACAAAACATAAAAATTCACCAATTTCGGGGAGGACCTGCCATGATTGCTGCTGTGCCGATGAACGTCCAATAAACTGGGCTACAAGCGCGAGACCGCGCGGTATTTGACCTATTATCGCATAGCCTTGCGAATGGGAATGTGTGCCAATTAAACAAACTACATTGCATGTATGTGCGTGTATGTACAAATATAAAAGGACGAAGTTAAACTTTGCTCTACACTGGTTACATTAAAATGCACGCGATATAGCAAAGCAAGTCAACCGAAAGCGGTCAACAACTGCAACGCACAGCAGTTTCCCCTCCGCCCAAATGGCTGCGAATTAGTTCAAGCCAAGTGCATACATACAAAATATCCACCCTGCCACACGTGAACTTATGTATATGTATAAGTTAAGTTGTATTTTTGATTTTATGTTTTCATATGTATTTAGATTGTAATTAATTAGTACAATTATGTATGTATGTACTTCGAACTTAGCACATAATTTTCATTTTTTGCTAAGTAATATTTAATTTATTGCAAGAAAATATTTTTCACATTTAATGTTCATCATTTATTATAATTTTTCCAGCGCCGTTACAAATAACGGCTTCCGCCTCTCACTGCCTCTTCGATAAGTCAAAATATCAAACGTTGCATTGGGCTAATAACACTACGTTCACACTTCCTTCCTCCTACTCTATTATATTTGTGTCAATTAAATTTCACTTTCTTTTTGTGAATATACATAAGTACACCAGAAAACTCTTACATATATACTTTCATACCAACAGTTTTATATGGGAAAAATTTTCCTTTTTCTTTTATTATTCCGAATTTTCGAACCGTTCTCTAACGCAATGCAACTGCAACTGAATTTATCCTCATCGTTAAATAAATGTTGTCATCCATGTTGGCCTAGACTATGTGCAACGGTTAAAACAATGTTGGCCTCCATCGTTTGGAGTAATCGGCTCGAGCGCATACGCGATGTTGACCGAATTTTTATTCCACTGCGCAGTGCAAAATTATTTTCTATTGCGATTCCTTGCTGTGTGACATGCATATATACATACATATATACAAACATGCTTCCAAACATACATGCACACACCCTCAGTGCTTAGGGTAGATGAGATTGCATGTGTTTTATACTGAATGACTTGACGTTTGATGTGTTGGTAATCCTCTTCGGTCTATGTCGCTCGGCAGTGCTTCAGATACATCTCAATGAACTGTTTGTATATCTTTGTATGTATGTAAGCATTGTCATAGAGCTCAGCTGTTCCTGACGCTTGCGGAAGTTCAATGTACTATTGTCCACCACCCTTTCGTACAGTGGTGAGTAATAAAATATGTCAATAGAATAGTATGCCTGATTTTTAATTACTAACTCGAACCAACTGGAGTTGATGCATTGAAAGTGGTAGTCAGCCTGAAAGTATGCTTTCGTCATTTCCCATTCTTGTTAAAAATAAAGACCAGAAGGAAGGATTTCTTTGGAAATTAACGAGATCTGTTGGCCTAAGTACGTTGGTCACCAACCAACAACTGCATCAACTCAACTCAACTCAACTCAATGTACCGCTTAGGCGACTATAGCCGAGTCAACAATGACACACCAGCTGTTACCCCTTTTATCTGTTAAGCGCCACTTAGAAGTACAAGGTGAAGTCTTTATCTACCTTATCTTTACAACAGAGTTTTCGATACTGTACCCTCTGGTGGCAACAGATGAAGACGAAAATCTTCACTCCATGGGAAAAGCACCAGCCTAATAACGTCAAAATAAATACATACTCTTTCTTGCTATATAGAACAAGTATAGAGTAATAATGAGAGAAATGAGCCTTGTAGGGTTAGCGATATGGCATACATGGTTTCCGAGGTTTCATATTCCCTAGTATTATTTATGTAGCTGAAAATCTTTAGGATCAACAGATACTGTGCTCAAAGAAAACACGTCCCAAGAGCGTCGTAACATTCTCTTCAAATTGAAACATTTTTGGAGCCATATTTTTTCTACTTTGGCAGCAGTCACAGAGCGTTCCGGTACTATTTTTTTGTTAGTCCCTCCCGGTCTTAGCAAAATTTAGTGTTTTGACAGTTCTACAAGTTGTCGCCAAATTTGTACGGAAATGAAAGATTTGTTCATTTGTATGCGTTTCTTTCAAAACAAAACTTTCATACATTCCACAATTTCGATTTTGTTCCAATAAGATGGCATCTTCACTGCGGCGCAACCGAATGAAATAGAACTTCCGAACGTCACTTGAGCTGTAGTGTCATCTCTCTTTCACATATATATTTCGAATTCAACGGACACAGCAGCCGGTTTTTGATTTTCGCCACTCCAGCCAGTGTTTACGTGTCGCTTTGAAGGTAACTCAGTGCCTTTTTGGGTGTTTCATTGGTAATTGTCGTTAGCGTCAGCAAAACCGGTTTTTGTTAAGCAAACACAATAGAATCTGGAAAAATTGAGTTACTCGTAAAAGTGAGTCATTTCGTTTGAATATGTCTGCGATTGATGATTCTGAGAACTTACTGGATTATATGTATTTGCAACAATTCATAAAAAAAGTGAAATGGTAATTTTAAATTCTCATAGAACTTGCGAAGAAGGGATAAAAGGCTGTTGAAAAAGGTGTTTTTTATTTTTCGCTCATGCTTATGGATCTTTACTCTTTGTGATATGTATTAAATTTTTAAAAAGGTTTTGTTTCATTATTCATCGGTTATTCCCACTCTCTTTGTACATTTTTCCTTTACTTCTTTTGTCATCTATCAGCTGTATTTCTTTCTTTCACCAAACGTCACTTGTTGACAGTTCACTTTAACTACTATTTCATTCAATCATCTACTACGTTTTACGACAGCATCACAAAATGTATATCTCGTACACCCTGAACGAAACTCGTGCGAAAAATTTCTCCATCAGTTTTGTTGGTGATTCCATAAGCGATAGTTTGCTGTGTTGTCAAATTTTGTATGTTTCAGATAGAATATTACACAAAAACCTGTCTTATAGGAATTAAAGTATCTTTTTATGAACAAAAGTTGTCAAACACGAAGTGGACGCAGTGTGCAAAAAGACTGCGAAGTGAGTAGAAAGTGTGTGAGATCATCAACCGGTGAAGGGAAAACTGGAAAACCCCAAACGAGAAAAGTGAGTACTTACCAATCGCTTTTTGCAAAACCTTCATCAATTATCTAATTTTCTAATAAGTTAAAGCTAAGCAGTGTATATAATTCGTTCATATTTAAATCAAATGTATGACTTGTGAATGTATAAAAAAAGTATGTATCAATATTCCACCAAAAGAAAGTGGTTATTGAATGATTGTGGTGTTCTCCAGCACATCTTGGTTGACGTCTTTGGACTTGGATATGGACTTTTTTTTCTTTTTGGCGCAAATGCATTGATGGACCGATGCGTGCGAATGCAATGGGACGATGTTGAAATGTATAGGATCACATTGGCTGACAACGTTTGTGCCATATAGGAGCGAGCGAGTGCGTCGATTATTGTAACGCTTTTGTTTAATGTCGATCCAGTGTTGATGCTTCTCATTAGGAATCTGTAGGTAGCAAAATAACTATTTGGCTAAGTAACCTGGCTATTGAGTTATTAACTCGCGCTTACCTGTTGGTCTTCGGCATTGGCTAACTGGGAATTTTCTCATTTCTGCTGTGCAACATTTCTTACCAATACATTTCACAAAGTGGTTTTTAATGCGGTCTTTTTAATGTTGCTTGAATGTGTGCACAATATACATACATATGTACATGTATATTTATGCAGGTACGTGCGCGCAGATAATGAAGCAAGAATATGAAGAGAATTGAATCATTGACAGACAGCGTTGGTGGAAACTATCACCTTCATTTTCAAATTTGTGGTTGGTGATTATATTTGCCTTTGAATGCCAAGCAAGTTCAAGAAACGTGTTTTCAAGCTCTGATTAGTAAAGTGGAAGTGTTGTGGGAAAGGTAACCTATAAAATAAACCGCACCAAGTATGCGCGCATTGAATATGGAATGATTCAATTTAGATAAAATGTAGTACAAATATGTAAATGTTTTGCGACTTTCAAGTGATATATGTACATCAGTAGATACAAAGCATACAAAATATGTAGTATGTATTGGAGCATATGTACACAATATTAGTTTAATTCCTGTGCTTGATTTGAATTTTTTGTTGGTATGTACGAGAATAACCCTTTTGGATTAATATGTTATATTCCTACTTGTAGATACATTTTCTTTTAGTGTTTTTTTTAGCTAGAACAAAATTCCAAGTAGTCTTTACCGGTTGAACACACTCATACTGGATTCCAGACATCAATAAACGTCAAAAACTTCTCATTACTATTACACATTCAGAATCGTATCTGATGAATGTATCTTTAATTAAATAGCAATTGCTGCTAGTATGTTGTGCCTGAGTATGTGTGTGAATTTGTGTATGCAAACATATGTATATATTTATATTTGTGTGTTCCCACAAATTAAATCAACTTGAAGTTACCTCGGATATGCCTCCGCTAGAGACGTGCGCTGAACCATCGGCTGCTGGCCGTTTCAGTGTCAATGGCATTTGCGTTTTGTATGGAAACATTTGAAGGCTTATTGTACTCATTTATTCTTTAAAGTAGTTTATTTTATTTCGGTGTAATTTCTTATTTTCTTTAGAGTTGCTGTTGCTAGAGTCCCTCTTTACTGCTTTAACATATGTATGTATATATGTATGTAAGTTTGTAGGCATTAACATGTTTTTCGTTATTCTATTTTTACCATTTCATTAAATGTATCTTTCATTTTGGTGGTTACTGATGTCGAAGTAAGAGCCTATCAATGTGGCAAACTTTTTTTTTTTTTTTATTACATCTACCTACCTACAAAAGTGTATTCAAAAGTATACGAATGTATGTACGTGTATGTATTCATGGAGATACATATATTTTTTTTTAACATTTTAAGAACGAGTTGATCAGCCTTATTTGCATTTTCTCCCTATTCTTAGCTCTTTTCACGCACTTTCGTTATTTTAAAATCAGTTTGTGAAAGAATTTTCGATTGATTTGTCGCGTTAAATTGCCGGATCTGGAAATGTGTAGGTGGTGAGATGGGATGAAATGCTTGTAGACATAGTGCTATGCCAATTTTAAGTACATGTGTACATGAAAAGCCAATTTACTAAAAACTCTAAGAAATGCTAAAAAAGTGTGGGTAATAATGGATTTTAGCCATAAATTTATTAAATATATAGCTATTGATTAATATTTAGAATGTGAAAAATTGTTACTCGGATGGATGATAGACCGGAAACATCTAAAGGAAAGTTTAAAGTACACTGTTACCACCGGTCGGCGGTGCTGTGTAGGATTAAGCAGCGATAATCCTTCGATTGGAAATTCCTATTAATATATGTAAAATGTATATTTCAAATACAAATTTCTACCATAAATATATTCGAAAGGTATCTGAAACCGGTACTCACTGCAAGGTGTGTTGGAATAATGCCGCGAATTCTTTTATTATTTTTTACTAGAAATAGTAGCAAATTTAACGCGTATTCAGTGTCTACATCATGGTTGTATTTTGTGGCATAATTTTTGCCAGAGTTGCTTCGTAACGTATGCCTACGAATATGTAAACGAAAGAGTAGACACAAGAAAGTTGATAAAAGCAGACATTTTGGAATAAAGATTACTGTGTCCTTAACATTACAATTTATTTGCACATTTTGTGGTTAATCGTGAATTTATAAACAATTCAGCAATACTTTTGACGACATTATAGTGTTTATGATACCTGATACCTGTTATCGCGATTGGTTAAATTGTTTATAAAGTACTCGAGGCGCACAAAGTGCTTTTAATACCTAAACCTTTCCTCAAATTGTATTAGCTTGCAAGAAAAAATGTAAGTAACTACGTACATGAATTTCGTAATTAAATTGTAGGTATATGCGTTGGAATTTCAAAATGCAAATTACAAAGATGTAAAAAAAGGAATTTTATAAACATATGTGTATCGCTGTTTTTTACAAATAACTTCATCAAGTGGTTATCGCACTTTGTTAGTGATAATAAATTTACACACTTACATACTTTGTTTTTTGAGGTTAAATGTGCAGACTGATTATGTTGGCATAAATTGCAGCACACAATTGCATTAATTCCATTGCATTACTAATACAATTGAGTAAAAAATATACATTTGTTGAAACTTTTTACCATTTTAGAGCTTGCAAATTCACATACGATAATTTTTTCGCAATGGCTTGGGTACCAACCACTGACTTTGAAAAGGAAATTGTTGATTCCCAACCGGATCTTGACTTTATTTTTGGTCGACTTTCTGAAACAACGCAACAACCATTTTATCCCCGTCCTAAAGAACATTTGGATTTTATAGCAAAACAGAAAAAAGTGAATAGCAATGGAGAAAAGAAATTACCAAGTACTCAAAATCATACATTGAATATTATTTCAAGAGTGCAGCGTATTGCTGGCACTAAACCTCTTGGTGAACAGCCAACAATCGATGATTGGAACGATAATGAGAATTTGGAGCGTGAAACCATTGCGCTGATGAGACATGTTGGTTTAGGACCAAGTATTGAGCATCCACTAGACGAAGCTTGCACAATAGCAACACATCCTATTAAAGAAGAAATTAAAATTAATCGTAATGGTCGCAAACAAATGCCAATATTTTTTGATGAGAAATTTTTTGAATTGAAACCACGTGTTGCGAGTTCAGCCTCATCGTCTGGTAATAATAGTCCAATTTTGGAGAGTGAGCGTGCTCTGGACATAAATGATTATTCGAGCAGTACGTCGGTGAAGAGTAGTAGCATTGCCAAATCCAGCGAACAATCCACTGATAGTGGAAATAGTGGTTTTGAAAGTGCTGTAGATTATCCCAGAGAAGAAGAAAGCTTTGAAACTGCTTGCAGTAGTAGTAATAATCGCAGTAGATCTGGTGGCAATCGAAGAGATAGTAAAAAGAAAAATATACAAAATTGGCGCACCGATAGCAACGAGCATATTAATACGCAATCATGGAGAAAAAGTTATAAACCACACAAAAGAAGTGAGGTGTCTAAGCTAGTTGACAATTGTGATGGTAATTGGCGTTCATCATCAAATGCTGCAAACCATAAGGATGATAATACATTTAAAAACATACCACAGATGTATACTCCCAAAGAATTATATCAGCGGAAGTGTAAAACGTGATAAATGTAGTCATTAATAAGGGAAAATACGTATGCATATATCTCAAATGTTTTTAAACTCCTTTCATCAACTCTTACAGTGGCGAGTTAATCTTAAGTTAAATTTTTGGGTGGCCATTCATCAGTTAACCTACGTGTACGTGCAAGTACTTTACAATTACCGTGGCTGTATCGTAACGATAAATTTCACGTTAATCAAAATATTTCGATCGTTTCGATTGAAACATTAGAAATATTACCATTACCATAGTTGTCAAAATAAATTTCTTGGCCAAAATTAATTGATTTCATTTCGTTGCGTTAATTTTTCTTGTTAGCAAAACGAAATGATATCGTTGCTTTGGTTGAGCATCTGATTTCAACACCCGGCGGTAACTCTGAAACATAACTCACATCATTCAGTTATTTATTTTATTAAAACTGAAGCAAACCGCTATAACAAGAAAGATGACTTTAAGGCCTAAATATATCATACATAAAGAAATATAATCGAAAAGGAGAAAGTTAAAATTGTTAAAATCCAGAAGACAATTTGTCCTTTGGAAAATTTTATGAATGCCATGAGTTATTAATTCCTTTTCCAGACATCAAACATATTTTGTCTTCATTCAAACGTGCAAATGGCTAATAAATCCGTTATGACTATCACCTGATAAATAAATTCAAGTATTTGTATGGAAAAAATGTTTGTAACTGATAAAATATACACACTTTATCCTATATCTGTCTAGATGAAGACCCTTATATTAATTAGAAGCCAATTTATGGATATTGAACTTCAGTTTGACTCGCTACTGTAAAATTTAAAATTCATAGTTAACTCATAAATCTAGGTTAACTCCTCACTATAAAAATGATCTTGTAAGTAAGCAATAGTTAGGTATATGTACATATCATGATTTTATTTTTATACAAAATAGCTGTAAACAATATAATTTCGAATTGTAAAAGATGTGTTAAAGATTGCATCATATTAGTTAGATTAACTTCAGATTAATATGAGCAAATGATCATTTTGATCAATGAACTGTGAACATTTTTTATTAGAATCAAGTTTATGGTGTTTATCACTTTATAAAATCACTTTCTTGCCGAATTCTGATTAAGTTGCAATAATAATGAAAGCATGAATCAAAAAATTAATTTAATATTTTAATCTTAGGATTAACAAAAAATTATTGCGTTCACTTACTATACGTTAAAATTGTATATTATTGCATACCTTAGCACCGTATTGAGCGTAGAATAGAAACATCTTCGAAATGATGATAAAATCAGTCGATATGAATAAACCAGCGACTTAACGCTTATAGCTTTAAAAAGTACAATTTACATTATCCAAGTATGATAGAACGAAGAGATTGTGGTAATCACTAAAAACTTTCGAAACACAATAACTAAACAACGTAAAAATAGATAAAAAAAACTCATTGAGCAATATATTATTATCATCATTGGGTCTTATCTACGCCTATATACGAGTATATCAGGAGCTTAAAGCGAAAAGTAATAAGGATTGAAATTCATCTTAAAGGCCATAAGACTTAAACTTGTCCGCCACTTATATTGCAGTATTTTTTTTTTTTTTTTTTTTTTTGTTTCCAAGTAATTCATAGTACATATTAATGAAGAAATTATGTTATGTAAATGTCAACGTTAAATCATGCTATATACATATGTAGATAAAGCTACTAAAAAATGATAAAGATATGTCGGTTTTAGGGGGCATGTAAAGAGGTGGTTAGTGTCGTGCGGGAACTCGTTACATGCAGGGTCTATAGGATTCGAGTCTGGATAGGTAGGAGTTTAACCTGCTACAATATTCAGACCTAAGTTACGCCAGTATTACGCAGCTGGAGCTTTTCGTCTGCTATGGGTGGTGATTTGACTCCGAGGACGCCACTCACAGGAAGGGAGTTCTTGAAGCTGTTGACGACTCCTGGTGAATGGCGTTTCACGTTGTCGCACATGTTGCTGGATTTTGTCCTTAAATCTAGTACTCCCTTTCTGATATGCCTGGGGGGAGGGGTTCCGCTTCTAATAAATGTCTGTTGGGGTGCTCCCTTAGGTAAGCAAAGAATTATGCTCCTTAACTCGTAGCCTAGATGCTTCGCTGTGCAAGTGATGCTCAGGCGACGTCAAAAGGTTTCCTATCGCGGTCCTAAGAGCGCTGTTTTGGCAGTCCTGTAGCTTCTTCTCTCTTTTTCTCGTGGTTCCCGACGTAAATCTTGCAAATTGCCGTTGAATTCCTTGGTTTCACCGTCTAGAGAGTGTGTCAATAAATGTGGATCAAATTCGATAAAATTAAATATTTTTTTTTTTTTTTTTAATTTTATTCTTCTATATATACATAAATATAATTGGCGCTTTGTAACCGCTGAAGCGATTTTCGGCCGAGTTCCTCCTCCAAATTGTGGTTTTGCGTCTTGATGTTTTTCCAACAAATGGAGAGACCTACAGTTTATACTAAGCCGCCTCCGAACGGCTGATGGTTTTTTTTACGAGGAGCCTTTCCATGTCCGAAATACATTCGGAGGGGTGCACATTCCCTGCCGAGGGGCGATCGCAATTAGAAAATTTAACTTAATTTTTTATTTAAATTAATTTTCCGTAACTTTTGGATGTTGGTGGTACCGGGTTTTGAACCCGAGTCTTCCGAATGGCAATGCTAACCACTCGGCGACCACGGCCAATTACTATGATTAAATATAAACACAACAAGTAAACGTTTGTAAAACTTTTGTAGATGGCTTTAGTTGAATTCCATTCGACACTTTTTCAATTATTATTAAGGCCAGTTTTCTCCAAAAAAACGTGTTTTTTTTTTTCAAATAAATTTTATTTATTTAAAAAAAAAAATTTATAAATCAAAGTTTATGTAGATAAGTAGATATATAAAAATATAAATTGAAAATTTTTTTTTTTTTTAAATGGCGGCTCTTAAAATTGCTGCTGAAACACTTTTGTTGGTGAGTGGCATGATAACTGTAAAACGAAATTATTAGCTGCACTTACTGAATCACGTTAGGTGAGCCAAAAAGCCAGTAAAAATAATGAGAGGGCGCAATTTTGACGTGTAGTTTGGAGAGAAAGTTGCAAATTTGTGCTGGGAAAATTTCAGCCAGTAAAAACTAGCAAGGATGAATAACAGCTGATTTGTGATCATATGATTGAATTTTTGTCAACAAACCAAAATTGATTTAAAATGAAAATAATATTACACTAATAAAACAAGTGCCTAAATGTAATTTTGTTAAATTAAATTTAATGATAGTGAATTTCAAAGGAAAAATAAAGCTCTGCTGGGATTTGATTCCAACACTATATAAGAAAAAAATCGAAGAAACTCTATAATAATGTTCAGTTAATATTGTCAGCTTACACAAAAAAAAAGAATTCCAATCGAGAAATTATTGTTTCGTTAAATACCAATTTTATTAAAAAACTTGCTGGCTAATTTTTACCGAATCCTGTTCGGTGAAAACTCAGTAACTTTCTTTCTTTGGGAGCGTAAAACATTTTACTCTCTCAATTTCGTTGCTAGCTAGTTTTTACTGACATTTCTCACCGAACAAAGCTTATACGAGGTGTGTTTATTGAGCTGCTCCAGGTCTTGTTAGGTTATTCTATTTCATAAAATTGTGTTTCATGAATACTTTTTTGCTTTTATCTGCTCTACTGAGGCAAAGATTACTAGATACGAAACTCTTTATTTCGTGAGAGTGCTCAAAAATCCGCATTTTTTATAACATTTCTGAACAGTGCCACTGTGATAGAAAAATGAATTTTTAGGTATAATTTGGGTATTTTATTGCAAACAACAACGTCTTTAAATACAATTTCACTGAAATATTTCATTGAGAAACAGTCAAACATTTAATTATATTAAGTTTTAAGAATAAAATTACAATAATTTCTTTAATATTTACTGCTGAAGCAAATTTCTTTTGAAACAAAAACAATGGATTTTTTTACTGACATAGTGGCACTGGTGCATTTTGTTGAATGTTCCCCGATCTGACACTGCTGCCAACATTAGAATGTGAGCTGGGGGAACGCTCTCAGCTGCAATTTGAGTTTTTTTTGAGTAAGTTTCGTATCTAGTCATCTTTGACTAAGGAAAAATAGAGCAACTCAGTTCAGATCACGATTTTCTGCTCTGATTCTATTGGTAGAGTAATTTCGAGCAATTTTTTCAGTCTCAATAAACAAACCACAGTTTATTTTAAGCCGCCTCCGAACGGCCGATGGATTTTTAAGAGGAGCTTTTATTTCATGTCAGAAAAATTAATTTTCTATAATTTTGAATGTTGGTCGAAACAGGACTGTCACCATCCAAAATATTAATATTTAAAATGTTCATTTGGTCTCCCGCAATTAGAATAACTGATTGCTAGCAATACATACTGTGAAACTAAATAACTGCTAAAAATTTAATTACAAATGAATTTTTAAAATAATTTATACATCGTTTGTTTTCTTGAATAATATTTTTTTTCTACCATGGTGAAATTTCGATGATTTTGTCAGAGAACTATACTTAATTTAAATAATCTTTGTATAAATTTCCATTATGTTGCTTTATTTATTTTTCTTCTCATAGTTGAATCTATAATCAAATGAAATGAAATTGAAATTAAAATAAGTTACTTGTAAGTTTTTTTTTTAATAGAAACTTAAGAGCCTCTTCCATTATTTTTAAGTTTTGTAATTTTTATTTTAAATAAAATTTTGAAGTAAATAATGAACGTTTGTTTTTGTTTATCTCTAAATTGTTATTTATATTTGGGATTTTTCAGTACAGTATGAGCAATTTATAAATAAAAAAAATATTTTTTATATATTTTTTGCAATTATTTGGAACAAGTTTAAACTGAAAAAATTAAAAAAAAAAAATATTAAAAGGACTAAAAAATAAAATCAAATCAAAGAAAATAAATAATAAACAAATGAAATAATAAAAAAAAAATAAAAATAAAAAAAAATAATTAAAAAAAATAAAAATAAAAAAAATAATTAAAAAAATATTTGGGTTTTAAGTAATTAAGAAAAGAACAAAGCAAAATAGTTAAAAACAAATACAAGAAAAAAATAAAATAAGAAGAAAAAAATAAATTAATTTATTAAATTTAAAATAAACTAAAACAAAACTTATAATAAGAAAAATAAAATTTTAAATGAAATAAAATACAATTTTAAATAAAATAAAATAAAATTCTAAATAGAATAAAATAATAAAAAGAACAAAAGAAGATAATTAAATTTAAAATAAAATTAAAATTATACTTATGTATAATAAAAATAAAATAAAATAAAATTTTTAATAACATAAAATAAAATTATAAGTAAAATAAAATAAAATTTTAAATAAAATAAAATAAAATTTTAAATAAAATAAAATAAAATTTTAAATAAAATAAAATAAAATTTTTAAATAAAATAAAATAAAATTTTAAATAAAATAAAATATAATTTTATATAAAATAAAATAAAATTAAAAAAAAAAAACAAAATTAAAAAAATAAAATAAAATAAAATTTTAAATAAAATAAAATATAATTTTTAATAAAATAAAATATAATTTTATATACCTAAAATAAAATAAATTTAAATAAATAAAAATAAAACCTATAGTAAAATAAAAATTTGAGATAAAAAAAAATAAAATTTAAAATTAAAAAAAAATAATTTTTGAAATAAAATAAAATTCTATATAAAATAAAATTTAAAATAATAAAAAAAGAAAAAAAAAATATAAAAACGAAAAAAAAAATAAATAAAAAACGAAAAAAAAATAAATAAAAAACGAAAAAAAAATAAATAAAAAACGAAAAAAAATAAATAAAAAACGAAAAAAAAAATTTAATGAAAAACAAAAAATTGAAAATAAAATAAAGAACGAAAAAAACTGAAGAAAGAAATAAAAAATTTAAAATAAAATAAAATAGAAAATGAAAAAAAAAACAATAAAAATATAAACAAATAAAAAATTTAATAAACAAAAATTTAATTAAAATATAAAATAAAAAAGACAAGTAAGAAAAAATAAAGAAAATAAAAAAATTAAATTAGGAAAAAATATAAAATTTAATAGAATTGAATAAATTAATTTAAGGGGTTAGGGGTAGTCAAAGGCACATAAAAATGAGAATTTTCAGTATTTTTTTTGCTATTAAATAATTTTATTTTACAAAAGTAGTGATATGGTAATATTAAACAATGTTTTGACTTGAAGTCACGAAAATTTCAAAAAAAAAAAATTATTTCCGAAGTTACAGCTCTCTGTGTTAACCCAGTTCCAAAAAAAGGTCCTTGCGGTGACAATCATAAGTCCTTGGAGATTCATCTGAAATCAATCGGATGAAAAAAATTAGTTTTATAAATAAATAATCCTGGGCCTGATCGAAGGATTTTTTTTTTTCAAAAATTAACAAAATGGCGGCTTCAGGAAATTTTTGTCTAGATTTTTGGGAAAAAATCAACAGTTAATTAGTCTTAAAAAATCGAAATTTTTCAAAAAAAAAATCCTTCGATTTTTTCCCGAGTTTATTATGTATTCTAAAAGCTGTATAAATTTCATTAAAATCAACTGAGCGGTTTTCGAGTTACAGTTGTCACCAGTTCAAAAAACATAGTTTTGAGAAAAACGCGTTTAAAGTTTCACACTAGCGCTTTGAAAGGCCCGAGCTCTCTTTGTTATTTGTCGAATAACTTAAAAACGAATTATCGGATTAACTTGAAATTTTCAGTTGATCCACCGAAGATATGTCCCGCATACGGTGTGACCCCGCTAAACGAAACTAACCCCCTCTTTGCATGCCGCGTAAAACAAACTCAATCACGCGCTGGGTGCTGGGTGCTGCTCGATGACTTAGATTAGTCTCGCCTGCTCCTAAGTGGGGAAGTTTTCCATTTACCATTTCTGTTTTAAAGATTTTTCTTAATATATTCTATGGTTTGATTTTCTGAATTTTAAGGAAATTTTTTAAACGCAGTTAGACATAACAGAATTTTCCTTATTAAGGCATGTTTATAATATAAAGACATTCCAAATCAGCTCACATTTACGTAATTTGCATTTAAAGCTTCCCTTTCTTTTCGTGCTTTTTCCTCTACCAGCGGCGCTTTTCCATTGCATACTCACTTCAAACATTATATTTTTTATGCTGCTGGGTGCATTCACCTCAAATAAAACCGAGTATTTTACATGATACGTATACCATAGAGCGGACACAGTAGTGAAATGGGGGAGGGGAGTGCAAAGAGCAGGAATACAAAACAAATAAAAATGACACATTTGTTAAATGACATTTATGTACGTGTATGTACATATGTATGTAACATTCTTATAAATTTGCTCATAATTATGGCTATGAACATACATATGTACATACGAGTATTTGTTGGGGAAGAAAAAATTAAATTTCATAAAAAAAATAATTTAATACAATTTTGGACAATTTGAAGTGCTCCAAGCTTAAGAAAGTTCTTTTTACTGTTGTTGTTGTGAATTGTTGTATATTTGCAAACAGAAAAAAATGAATTCTGACTTTGTTGGACGATTTGCGGTTGCCTTTTGGAGTATGCTTGGCAAAAAGAAGAAGAAGAATGAATTAAAATGGGATTAAAAGACAGGAAAAAAGGGATGCACATTTGTGTGTAGTTATACAAGTATATACATATGTATGTTTGTGTGTAAATACATATATGAAATCCTTTTAAATCATAAAAATATCACTTAAGTGAAAAATACGATTATATGGAGGAGAAAAGCTTAAAAGCAGAGAGAGAGAGAGAGAGAGAGAGAGAGGGAGCGAAAGTCAAGAGCGGCAGAAAATGAGAAGTTGATTTTAAAAAAATGTCGATGGGCTCACACGCAAGAATTTATCTGGTGTGATCCGAAAGGAAAATATTCTTTCCATTTATATCCAGAGCAGTGTCATAGTTAAGCTCTTTGCGGAGGATAACACCATGTTATTATTGTAGTGTCCGTTTGGTGTAGTTCGTTTAGGAGCAATTTAAGATATGCGAGGTAAATGTGAGGTTATCTACAGGGAGGCTCGAGAGAGACAATCATAAGTTAACCGGGCGCATTCGTAGCCTTATGGTATAATCATTGGTTCGTGCTGTGGACATCACAAGTTCGGATTCAATTCGAGCAAGGGTGTCTAGAGAAGAGGTCTGTTGAGCAAAACGTGGTGGTTTCCGAAATATCAGCTATAACTTCTATCGTTCAAACTGTTGTTGTAAATCTTAAGCTTTTCCCAAAAAGTATACAATATGAGTCAGCTCCAAAAAATTACATAATCTAACCGAACAATGACCTGAAAACGCGTGTAGATTTTTTTTAATCCCACGGCAGCCGTTTCTACTCACCGCCGGAGTTCACCAAGTCGATACCTTTATTAACTCTCTCCCTATGACGTTCTGTGAAACCAGTACTTATAGCAGATGAAGAGCTTAAGCTGCCTCGAGAGTCCTGCATAATTCTGGCACAACTCAGGTCTGGATGTTGTAGCAGGTTAAACTCCTGAATAAGTACTCGACCCCGACATACCTAACGTTACTTCCAATCCTGGTTAACTGGGCTAACGAAAAGAATATTTCTGTTGTGTTTACCATAGACGATTTGACCATTATGCCACTTCGGTTAGAAGCCATTCATGCAAGGGTTGAAGTTATTTTAAGACCTGCTCAAGCTTTAAGTTCCATAGAGAGTAAGCCGCTCGTTATGTGATCCCATGTTATCAGTCTTTAAGATCAAGATTATGACTCGTCGATTCTAAAATCGAATAGATTTTTTCAAAATTCATATTCGTTTAACGACTTACAATCGCATTTTCTCTCCTAGCTCGTTGGGTTATTGCCTTTTCGAAGCAAATGGCATGAGGCAAAAATATATATCTGTGTACGAGTATGTGTGTATGTATTTTTTGTTATTTCCTTTCTTCGCCGCAACGCTTGTGCAGCCTTTTCCATTTTAACGAGCTCTAGCCAAACGATGAATTGTCAAAGGTTGACTGCATTAACCGCTCTCGACACGAGCAGCCGACCGACCGACCGACCGACCGACCGACCGACCATTTAACCAAACGACCGCCGCCAACCGCCTGTCTGCAGCACAGCTGCTGCAAAATCACCTTTAACTCGCCCATACATACATACAGACATACGTGTACATACATACATGCCTGTGATGATGAGGTTGCTGATGAAGACCAAGCTGATGACTGGGATGAAGATAATTATGATGAAATTGAAGCTGTTGCTGTCGTAGTGGACCGTAGACCGAGAGAAGGGCAAGAGTGGAGAGAGATTAGTCGCAAAGCAGCGAGTAGGAATACAACAACAGCAACATTACAGTGAAGTGTACAGGTGGTAAAGGGTGTACTAATATTGCGCCATAGCAGGTTGGTTGCTCCGAAACTGTTTCGGGCCATTAAAAAGGCAAAAACAAAGAGGAAAAAAAATTAAACTGAAAATCCGCCAAAATCCAGTACAGAGAGAGAGAGAGAGAAAAAAGAAAGAGAGTGAAAAAGTGCCAAAAGAGCGCGCGAGTGCAAACGCGGCGTCGATTTGGTGGATGTTTAAGATGCTGATGCTGTCGTTGAGGACAATACGAGCACAATTAAGGAAAAAACAACAACTTCGTGCGCTAGCGATGTTTGGTGAAGTTGACATTTGTATGCTTGCTGATTTTGTTGTACGCGCTGCATAAATTTAGATGGCGGAGACTCTACGTACATAAAGATATCTTTGGCTACTTGTTCCTGTTCTTAAAAATATATGTTGGTGGATACATAGAAGGACCTACATACATGCATAAAGATGCTTAAAGAGGTTTGGGAAACGCAAACGACGGCACGAAAGCATGACGACTCCTGCGACCTGGGCTGACTCCCGACCATGACGACGACGACGACACCAGTACACAAAATGTACGCGAATGGCAAGGCTTTGGGCAAAGCCAATTTCGTTTGGCTCTATATATATGTGTGTGTGTGTGGCGTGTGTAGAGAAGGTGAGCTTGGCTACTGCAAGCTGCGCAGCCGTTTTAGCGCGCACATGCACACGCGCACACATTTACACAAACTTACAAAGGCTTTTAATGGTTTTGCCTGCCATGTGTGTGCTGCTGACTGGATGACTGGCTGGCAATGGCTGGACCACAATTGTTGTGTGTACGGTAGTGCATCGCATCGGCTGCTAGTTGCTGCTCTTGCTGACTGCCTTCACCTTTTTGCCCGCTATGTGCCAGGCTTACTGACAATCTGACAATTCGCCTGGTTGGTAAGCTGATTGGGTTTTGGTCCCTTGCACATTCGTTCGCTCGCTCGTTGGTTCGTACTTTTTCTCACTCGCTGACGTGTTCCCTCTCGCAGCGTCGCTCGGATACTCGGATGCTCGCACGTCGTTGGCGCGGTGAGCGGTTGTTAAACGAAGATGATGATGCGGAACGCAATTGTCGTTTTACGGCAGTTGGCGGTTTTGCAGTTTAACTTTGGCACTTGCTCGTTACGAAAGGAATCGGTAACATCTTAAATTTCCAATAAGTATTACTTCTTCACAAAATATTGGAAACTTTGCTTTTGCATCTCAACCGCATGCACAGTTGTGGCTTAATAGCTTCTATACTTTTTTTCTGGTGCATTTTGACTTTATTTTTGCACTTCGAGTGGCGGTATTAAGACTTTTGTGTAACTAAAAAAGAAGAGCTTAAACTGTAGTATAGATACCGACGAACAGTAAAAACACCACCAACAACAACAACTATAGTATTAACTTGCTGTAAAAGTAATACAAAATGGTTAACTTTTCGGTGTTACGTTCGATTAAAACGCATCCCCGCCACACGCTGTCCAAGTTGCGCCGTCTCGTGGACAGACTGTTGTGCGGTCGAGAAAAAACTACAAAAAAGTGGCATAAAACCGCATTACAAGTAATATTTGATATAAATTGAATATGTACGTTAAATTGTGCGGAAAATAAATGAAATGTATAGCTGCTGAGGTGAGCAAGAAAAAAAAAACATTGGCTTACCACAATTGTGTGAAAAAATGGTAAATTTTATAAAAAGAAAAATTACTGCCGTAAGCCGGTGAGCGTTTGGATTTACAAGCTATTAATTTAGTTGGCACTCACAGGACAAGTAAGTTGAATTTTTAGACAAATACAACCGTTATACTTCCAATAAATGAAGATTAAAAATCAACTCTGCTTTAAATAGTTTAAAAAAAAAACTTTTTTTTTCTATAAAAAGAACTAAAAAATGTGTCAAATTATTTTTTATCTACTCGCAAAAGGACTTGATTGTTTTCAATATACATACGTATGTATGCAGAAGTCGCTACGAACATGAACATTTCGAGGATACACGCCCTATGGCGGCGGCGGCGCTCTAATGCACCTTATACATACAAACAATATATACCATATACACACATCTTTTATAATACAGACAGGTACAGAAGAGATTCATACGTATATTGATATACATATGTTTTTATATGTATGTATTTATATAGTACACACGCGCAACACGCAAGTAAAACACAAACTCACACATGTTTAATACCCTTCACAGTTTTTTTTTTTATTTTTCTTTAATTGAAAGCGTCCATATACACACACATAAGTACACGGGCACACTACGTGAAGCGTTGAAAAAAAAGTTAAGTATTGTTGAAGAATTTTTAAAAAAGGATATCAGACCGCCGACCCTCAGCAACAGCCAACACGGCAGGCAAGCCATCCATCGCAGCAGCAGCCAAGATATGTGTACGCAGGCGAAATATTCAGCAAAAAAAAAACTTGTATTGCAGGAATTTCCACTTTGGCAATTTTTTTTTATTATTTTATTTTTTTTTATTTTTGTTACTTTGGCATCCTCTGCGACTTGCACCTATGCATGCCTTCATACATATGTACATTCATTTAAACGATAAAAGTACCTTCCAAGCTTGGGCATCGTATAAAGACATTGGCGACGAGCGAGGACGAGAACGAAACGATCTTGCCGCGCTAGTAACTAATACCGTGTCAGCGCGAACAATTCACTAACGAAAAATTGGCAGTTAAGAAAAAAAAGTAATAAATACCGACAAGTTCAAGTCTTCGCGCGGCGACAATGAAAAAACACGTTAAATTGAAATGTGCTTCAAAAGCGCTGCAGCAGCCAGCGTTATGTACATATGTATAGATGAATGTAATAGCTAGCGCGCAAAGTCATGAAAAAACTCGTATTGGCATTGCTGGCTACCTTGCCAATGTGATTGCCAATGCCAAGCCGTGGCTGCCTGCGCCGATGTGCATGCATGTTGTTTGTTTCGTCTCTCTAAAATGCACTTCTTGCGCGCTATGTGCAGCAGGCGCTTGGCCATCGACTGTTGCCATGTTGCTATGCTTGCAAATGTATAAATGCCAGTTTTGTGTATGTTGTTGTTGCAACAGCGGATGCTGTTGTCTTATACAACAATTCAAAACGAGATTGCTCCCAATCAACCATGCCACCAAAACTGAATGCATGTACTTATATACATACTTATGTATGTACGTTGTAGAGCCTAGGCCGGCTTTTTAAGAGCCTACCAACAGTACAACAACACAACTAGAACCGGCCATTGCCGGTCATTACGTGTCCATTGCTCGTCGCCGCTGCTATGCTGAGGTAGTAGATATGCATGTATGAATGTAGTGTGTTAGTACATGGAGCTTGCAAGCAATGCTTTTTGCCGGCACTTTTTTTTACATCATGTTTTTTACTGCTTATTTTCTTTTTTTCTTTTTTTTAAATTATTTTTGCTTTCCTATGCACCAACAATCAATTTTATTTAGCGAATAGCGCCAACGCATTGCAGTTGACCGTTGCAATCTGCGCACATTTTCGCGATTCAATTTTTCTTTGTTGTCAGCAGCGTGCTGCAGTGCGCGCGTTTTTAACGGCCTGCTTGGTATAGCCGCGTTGGGTTCCTTTGGACTTGGCCAATAACGACAGTTGCTGCTCGCATTAAATTCAAATTGTCAGCATTGCATATAAACGTACGTTGATATACATGTATGGTTACATATGTATGTATTGCGTTTATACATACTATGTATACACATAGATAACTAACTGCCCACGGTTTTTGAATTGAATGGGAGCTTGCGAGTGAATAGGCTCAAAGTTGCATTCCAAGTTTATTTTTAGCTATTGCTGCAGCGTTTATTTTTTGCAGTTATTGTAATAATTTTTATTGTTATAATATATGTGCAAATAAGCAACAATTATGCACTAGTTTGTGCATTCAATGTTAGAAATTATATTTTCTTCTGAGTTTATTAGAACTTACTAATTTAAGTAAGGTTAGATATGTTTAATGAGCGAGCACTCAATGGAAGGCTATTTGACAACTGTTGGGTGTGTTTAATGCGTGCATGGCTAATAACTTTCTTCGCTGATTTATTTTGCTACGAAAATAATTAAATATGGTGATTCTTTTAAAGAAAGCTTAGTAAAATATACAAACTTTTAGTGAAATAAATAAATTTTATTAAATAAAGTCAACATATTATATAAAAATTTTATAAGTGTGCACAATTGCATTCATTGAGCCGCAAATTGTTTCCGCTTCCGTACCGCGGCGTGGCAATTCCTTTTCAACTTTAAATTATAGTTATAGTTAGTTTATTTACTCATAACAAGTATTACAATTTAACAATTTTTTGGAAGTAATTGGAATTGACAAGCGCCTTTATAGAACATTTTACATGTCTAAGTGGTGGGAGTAATCCGAGGAGAGGATTTACTTTGTCATTTTTGGTCTATTGTGCCCACTTAAGTCATTATTGTCTGTTGAGGTAAAATCTGAGAACGACTTCATATTTGTGAAAAATAAAACACAAATGCGTAAATACGAAATAAAGGTAAGATTGGACAAGAAATTAGCTAACAAAAAGATTGGTTATAACAAATCGGACGCATGGCAAAGTCTGCGCATAAAACTATGTATATGTCGGACTTTGTAAAATGGCTTAAAAAGACTTTAAAGTCTTTATAGGATTTACTGATGTTTATGAGAGTCCTGTATAATTAATGCGGTTAAGGTTTCAAAAATGTACTACTTAAGCCCCTGGCCCCATTAGCTGAGCGTTTAGCATTACGTGCTACTATAAGAAGTGTCATGGGTTCACTTTTCTAGCGAGAATACCATCAAATATTGTAAATTAAAGAATTTCTGTTTGCTGCAGTCGCTCCTCGATAGATCGTTTTAAGCCTCCGAGTGTTTTACCGACATAAACGAATTGGAGGAGGAGCACGGCCGGAAAACACTGCAGAGGTTAGAAACCGCCTATTATAAAATGTATGCCAACACAGCTGGGTATTTATACCAGAACCAATCGACCCGGATCTTTTATTCTTCAAAGGACTTTTAGTAAAAGTGGCTTGGGGGGAGCTGAGCTAATTATATAATATATTTTTATGAAGATACTTAAAATATATACAAATATGTATGTGAGTCTTAAGTCTATGGAATAAAATATATATAGACTTTAGCTGCATTTTACGTTGAGCACGTTACTGTATCACCAAAATCAGCTCCATATTTGCTTATTCCGCAGTACATGATCCCTATACAAGCACCCTATTTCATGGTTAATGGCTGACCGGCTGTCGTTGGCAGCATCATCATCATCATCATCATCATCAGCCAAAGGCAACGCAACAGAAAGAACCATTGAAGGCGCACATACATATATGTATATTTTTAAATGTGCTATAATTTCTCACTGTTGAATGTGTGCAAACGAACCGAATTTGCGAGTGGAAAGAGTAAATGGATATACACAATATGGGTTTTGTGACAGGAGAAGAAGTTCGAAAGGAAAACTGAAGCACATCATACATACATACACGTATATAAATACGTAATGAAAGATGGCATACAATTTAATAGTACACCCAATATTCCTCGTGCACTGATGTTGGCCTGTTGAGCTTCGTGCGTACAATGCGATTTGCCTTTGCTCGGTAGTTTGGTTGACTAAAAGCTTGAATGATGGAAGGGAGAGAGTGGGGGACAGCAACAGTGTGTATGGCTGTGTATCTACAACAATGGCATGCAAACAGCGCGCGGGCAGTAGTGTCATTATTATCTTCTCGAACACCGTTGTTAGTTTGGTTATAGAGACGAGAGCAAAGTATGAAGTGAAGAGCAATAAGGTAGCAAAGCAGAGGAAGGACTACAATGGGGGTTAGGATGAGAATGAGAGTAAGGAGTAACGGGAATCAAATATTTGTACTTTAAGACATTTTCGTCGTCTTCAAGGATGTGTTCTTATCTTTGGTAACAAATATTTATTACCAAGTCCACAAGGCAACACTCGGCTCGTGCTGTGCTCCACGTTGCTTGCTTTATGAAAACAAAAAGAAAATCATACAAAAATGTCGCTACATACTCGTACACAGCCTCCAAGCACTTTCATTACGTTTTACCATATCTCCTTTGGCTTATCCGCAAACTCGAACACTTTTGCTGCGTCTTTTTTGCCTGCAAGCTATAAAGTTCATTTCTCTTTCGACTCCCTCACTCATTTCCTGCCTTTTACTCCATTTAAAATGTGGTCTCCGCTTGATGTCAAGCTATTTTCGTATATAAAATAATTCTTTTGTGTTTCGTATTTCTGGTAACTTCTAAGAGGGTAGCAGCGCAGCACAGCGCAACGCAGGCAGTAAAGGTCGCACATGAGTTGGGAGTAGATGATGAAGAAAAAGGTGAAAAAGTGTGCTTGTTTCGAGGCGGAGAACGTCAACGTCAAAGACAAAAGCAACAAATGATTTTTAAGCTCTTTTTTTCTGCACGAATTCGTGTGTGTTTTTGCATAATTTTATTTTTATACTCTTTGAATTAATTTTAATATTATACATACATACGTACCGCGAGCGTTTCAACTAAAAAAACTCGATTGTTGGATTGTGTTGAAGTGAGCTCCTGCTTCGCTTACAAATTTTAAAAAATTTTTTTTTTTTTTTTTTAATTTGCTCTCGGAACGCTTACTTGTTGGCGCTCGTTCACCGTGTGTCTGCGTGCTCTGCGCCCACATATGTACACGTATATGTGCATACATATCTACATATGTATGTGTGTATGTACTTTTTTTCACTACTCGCCGAAGTTGCCGGTTTATTGGTACTCCTGCGAGCTGCTGCGGCTGCGGCGCATGCGTTTACCTAGGCCGTGTACTGTTTGTTACTCCTGCTGCTCGGGCCACTGGCTCGTACATTTAATGCCTAGTATAGTTGTGCATATGTACGAAGCAAATGTGTAATGTGAACCATGACCATGCCAAAGAATGAAAAATTATCGCACAGCATAGCACAGCTCAGTACAAATCTCAATCCAGCCAAGAACTACGCACCGGCAACAGCAACAACACTAGCAGTCAGTAGTCAGCAGACAGCAGTCGACAGCGCATGGACCAACAAACGAACCAACCAACTAACCATCCATCCAGGTTGTGAGGTATGGTGAAATCTCCAAAAGAGAGATGAAAATAAAAAGAGTAAATTGTATTTGGTTGTTGTTGTTGTTGTTCCTGTTGTTCTTGTTGCTCTTGGCATTTTGGCTTAGAGTTAGTTTGCCAATTTCGATTGTTTTTTAGTGTTTGGCAAGCACTCGGTGTACATTTATATGTTTATACATATGTACATCCTTACATCCATACATATGTGTACTCGTATCTACATGTATGTATGTATGCATGTAAAGGTGAATTCGTTCGTTGCTCCAGCGCCCAATTTTCATGATTGGTAAAATAGTTGTTGTCTACTATTGCTCGAAGCGACCCCTTTTTATGGCACCACCAAAAGTGTAGTGGTTTATTTGCTGGTATACATATGTAGGTATATACTATATATGTATGTATGTGCCTCTACATTTGTGTGTATGTATTTATGTATGCACGTTTGCAAGGTGTTTAACGTGCTCGATGATGCTTTATGGTGTTTTTTTTTCTCTTTTCTTTTTTTTATTTGATTTAAATTTTTTTTGTTTTACCTTTTGCCCGCCATTTATGTATACATATGTACATGAATCTATAGAAATCAGGTTTTGGTATATTCCTTTCTTCTTAATTTTTTTTTTGTTGTTAGGCACTTAAAATAGAATTCAGTCATCGAAGATTAATCGTATGTTTCGGCTAGCTTAATAATTTAATCTGGTTGTATAGCTGAGGTGAATTTCAATTTTCTTAATTTTTGTTCAAATTTTTTTTTGGTTATGTACATACTATGTACATATGTAAAATGTATGTATTTAGTGTACAAAGTGTACTTGTTGTTGTTGTGCTGTTTTTAGTTCTCAATTGTAAATGTGTAATGTAAAACTGTTAAAATTGTGAAGTTCAAATTTGTGCTGGAGTTCACCGAACTAGGTTTCATTAGAGCGCCAAGAATTTTTCGTGAAACAATAATTTTTGTCAAAGAGTACCGCATCTTATTGTATTTTTGTCCATTCAATTAGTCTATTTTTCAATAAAAAAAATAATAAAGTTCATTTGAAGAGAAATGAAGATAATCATATTTTTAGGCTTTGAAACTATAAGCCGGGAAAATACATCAGCGTCGTTAAAGCTCCTAAGGTGTATGAAAATTTTCTTTACTCTGCAGTTATTGAGCTCTCCACCCGTTTGGTTAAGCTCTTTTAGAATCTTTAAGTCTGGACTTAGACATTAGTTTTCATTTAAATATTATAAACATTTGAAGTTAAGTTTAATTTTACTCGAGAATCAAAAATTAATAAATGTTTTTTATTCTTTTATTTTCAGTTTGGCGTCCTAATCAGCTGAGTATGTAACGGTTGGTTATTTATCTTAACCTACGGAGGGACTGACAAGTACAAAGTTTTACAAAGGTACATATTTTTATAAAGAATATGCTTAAGTGAGAATATATAATAAATAAAGGCAATACAAATAAATAATATAAAAACCAGAAAAAAAAATTAATAAAAAATTCTGAACCAAAATAAAAAATACAAATTAAAAATAAATATAAAATAAAATAAAAATTTAAAATAAAATTTAAAACTAAAAAATTTGATATGGAAACTAAAAATTAATCGTAAAAAACTAAAAATGAATCGTAAAAAATTAAAAACTCATAAAATATTAAAAATGAATCATACAAAATTTAAAATTAATCATGAAAAAAATAAATAGTGGAAAAAAATAAATAAAGAAATAATAAAAAAAAAATTATATTAAAATAAATAATAAAAAAAGAAAGAAAGAAATAATAAAAAAATAAATTATATTAAAATAAATAATAAAAAAATAAAAATGAATTAAACGTTTTAAAATTAATCATAGGAAAGAAAAATGTATTTAGGATGTAGAATAAAATAAAGCTAAATAAATAAAAAATTAAATAAAGCATAACAAATAAATAATAAGTGCCTTAGAAAGTGTGTCAGTAAAATTAGAGAAAGACTACGTAGCGACAAGTTCACAAGTATTCGTGCACTTCATCGTATGTAGAATACGGCAAAAAGAAAAACAACAATAAGGAACCTAGGAACATGTTAATAAATGAAATAAAAAAAATTAAATAAATTGGAAAAATAATAAAAATTTGAAAAAATAATAAAAATTTGAAAAAATTGAAAAAATAATAAAAAATTGAAAAAATAATAAAAAATTTAAAAAAATAATAAAAAATAATAAAAAATTTAAAAAAATAATAAAAAATTTAAAAAAATAATAAAAAATTTAAAAAAAAAATAAAAAATTGAAAAAATAATAAAAAATTGAAAAAATAATAAAAAATTGAAAAAATAATAAAAAATTCAAAAAAAAATAGTAAAAAATTTAAAAAAATAATAAAAAATAAAAATTGAAATAAAAAATTTAAAAAAAAAATAATAAAAAATTTAAAAAAATAATAAAAAATTTAAAAAAATAATAAAAAATTGAAAAAATAATAAAAAATTGAAAAAATAATAAAAAATTGAAAAAATAATAAAAAATTGAAAAAATAATAAAAAATTGAAAAAATAATAAAAAATTGAAAAAATAATAAAAAATTGAAAAAATAATAAAAAATTCAAAAAATAATAAAAAATTCAAAAAAAAAAAATAATAAAAAATTTAAAAAAATAATAAAAAATTGATAAAAAATAAAAAATTGATAAAAACTAAAAAAAATGATAAAATATTTATAAAAAAATAAAAAGTTGATAGTAAAATAAAAAATAAAATATTGATAAAAAAATGTATAAAAAATTGATAAAAAAAAAATAAAATAAAAATAGAAAATTAATTGATAGTAAAATAAAAATAAAATATTGATAAAAAAAATTAAGAAAAATAAAAAATTTACAAAAACTTAAAAATTTATAAAATATAAAAATTTTAAAATAAATAATGAAAAAAATAAAAATTAAAAAATTTAAAATAAAAAACTGAAAAAAATGAAAAATAGTAAAATATAATATAATATATTGGATAAAATTAAAAATAGAAAGAAATTAATAAAAAAGAAAATTATAACAAATAAAAAAAAAATAAAAAAATAAAAAATATAAATTAAAAAAAATAAAAAAAATCAATCGGAAAAATATAAATTAAAAAAAATTAAAAAAATAAATTGAATAAAATAAATTGAAAAAAAAAATGAAAAAAAATTAAAAAAATAAATTGAATAAAATAAATTGAAAAAAAAAATGAAAAAAATAAATTTAATAAAATAAATTGCATAAAATAAATTGCATAAAATAAATTGAATAAAATAAATTGCATAAAATAAATTGCATAAAATAAATTGCATAAAATAAATTGAAAAAATGAAAAAATAAAAAAATGAAAAAATGAAAAAATGAAAAAATGAAAAAATAAAAAAATAAAAAAATAAAAAAATAAAAAAATGAAAAAATAAAAAAATAAAAAAATGAAAAAATAAAAAAATGAAAAAATAAAAAAATAAAAAAATAAAAAAATGAAAAAATGAAAAAATAAAAAAATGAAAAAATAAAAAAATGAAAAAATAAAAAAATGAAAAAATAAAAAAAATGAAAAAATAAAAAAATGAAAAAATGAAAAAAATGAAAAAATGAAAACAAAGGAAAAAAAATTGAAAAAATAAAAAAAATGAAAAAATAAAAACATGAAAAAATAAAAACATGAAAAAATAAAAAAATGAAAAAATAAAAAAATAAAAAAATAAAAAAATGAAAAAATGAAAAAATGAAAAAATAAAAAAATGAAAAAATAAAAAAATAAAAAAAATGAAAAAATGAAAAAATAAAAAAAATAAAAAAATGAAAAAAATGAAAAAATAAAAAAAGGAAAAAATAAAAAAAATGAAAAAATAAAAAAAAAAATTAAAAAATTAAAAAATAAAAAAATACAAAAAAAATTACAAAATAAAAAAATTACAAAAATTAAAAAATAAAAAATGGGAAAAATTAAAACATAAAAGAAAAATAATTAAAATAAATTAAAAAATTTAATAAATATTGAATAAAATTAAGAAATAAAATTTAAAAGTAATAGAATATTAAAGAATTGTTAAAAAAATTAATAAAATAAAAAATTAATAAAATAAAAAATTAATAAAATAAAAAATTAATAAAATAAAAAATTAATAAAATGAAAAATTAATAAAATCAAAAAGTAAAAAAATAAAAAAGTAAGAAATAGAAATAAACAAATTAAATAAAAATGAGAAAAGTATAAAATAAAAATAAAAAGTTTAAAATCATAAAAACCAAATAAAAATGGAAATCAAAATAAAAAAATAAAATAAAAGGTTAAAACAAAAATAAAAACTAGAAATAAAAATATAAAAAAAGTTAAAAACAAAAAGAAAAAAAATTAAAAAAAAAAATTAGAATGAAAATTAAAAACCTTATAAAATAATAAGAAACTAAAATAAAAAATGCTTAATAATAAATATTAAATAAAAATCGTGTTATTAAAAAGAAAGTAAGATAATTTTAGTAAAAACTTAGAAAATCATAGGGAAATTAGAAAAAAAAAAAGAAATATAAAAATGAGGTTAATTTTAGAAATTAAGATAAAAAATGAAAAGAAAATATAAAATGAGAATAAAATAAAGAAATTATAAAATGAGAATAAAATAAAGAAAATATTAAATGAGAATAAAATAAAGAAAATATTAAATAAGAATAAAATAAAGAAAACATAAATGAAAATAAAATAAAGAATATATAAAATGAAAATAAAATAAAGAAAATATAAAATTAAAATTTAATAAAGAAAAATTAAAATTGCATATAAAAAATAAAAATACAAAATTTAAAACAAAAGAAATAAAAACAAATAAAATAAAATAGCTGAAGAATATATAATTAGTTAAATAATGCATACATTCCTATATAAAAAAATATAGTTCCGAAAAAAAGTCTTTGAATTTTCATGATTTCTTCTGACAATGAATTCCTAAATAAATAAATATTAATATTAAAAAAATATTTACGTTATATAACATAAAATGACTTCAAAACTTTATAATAAAGCATAAATTATATTATTTTATACCTTTGCTTAAGCTACCCAAAATTTGTCAGTTCCTCCACTCATACATATCAACATAGAAATACTCTTCCATATAGTATTACCTAATTTTTGCAATGAAAAATGAATGAATTTCGTCAACATAACAATATGCTAACAACAGATATCTTTAATAACAGCAACAGCTATAGAACAAACACCAAAATCAAGACAAAACGACGAAAGCGGTGTCGGTGGTGCAGGTGACGGTGACGGCGAACCCAGACGACATGCCGTTGTCGACAATTATGCAGCAGCAACAACCATAAGACATACTTCTAACATTAGTCATAAGTAAAGCAATACCAAAGAAGGCAACGATAAGGTACACGAAAGAAAAAAGAAAAAGCTTCAACAAATAAAAATCTACACTGATAAGTATTTGAAGCATTGTTGCAAAGCAATTTTATTTGGCGAAAGTCAAAAGGAAGACGACCGCCACCAACATGTCGGCCTTGTCATTGTCTTTGTCTGAGTCGCAAAAGGTGGATGGCAGCAATGCAGTAGGAGGAGATGGCGGTGCACGGGAGTTTGTCGAAGGTTGGACACTTGCGCAAACACTTGGCGAGGGTGCCTACGGCGAGTGAGTATATATTTATTTTCCATTTTTCTTAAGTTAAATAATGTTTCCTTTGATTACTTTAGAGTTGTGAACGCAAATGAATGTTTTGGTGTGATAAGAAAGGACTGCAGAGATTAGCTTCATATATATGCATATGTAGGTAGTGCGTTGTAACCAGCTGCCTAATTTACCATTCGCTAAACGCATTTTTGTTTTCAAATAATCTTTTCAATATAATTAGCAAACCAAAAGCGTATATGATAATGTTTATAATCTTCGTAAAATACGAAATTATTTTTGCATAGTTATGCGCATGCCCGTATTTGGTATAGTATGTCATGCGCTAACTTCCATACTCTACGTAACTCTTCCATTTAATGGTGTCAATTTCGCACAGCTCTTCTC
Source organism: Ceratitis rosa (assembly GCA_037013455.1). Classification (NCBI taxonomy): domain Eukaryota; kingdom Metazoa; phylum Arthropoda; class Insecta; order Diptera; family Tephritidae; genus Ceratitis; species Ceratitis rosa. The sequence continues at coordinate 4,287,815 of JAWMAG010000011.1, read as the reverse complement.
ATGCGGCTGAGTACTAGTTGTGGCATTTATATATACATTTTTTATGATAATTCCATTCTCATTAATTTACCATATTTTCATTTGTAAATTAAATTTTCCAATATTTATTTAAGACCAAAATCTGAGTTTGCAAAAAATTCTTGCGAATTCGGCCACACACTTTTTTTTACCCTTTCTTCCATTTCAAACACTCGTTATGGAATTCACCATTTGCTACATAAGTACATATGTACATACATTTCTTTTGCATTTGGATTTGCAACCCCCACGCAACAAAAGTGTAATAATGAAAATAAACGCAAAAATATATATTTAATACACATACATACAAACATTCATAAGCTTTTTGAGCATTGTTGGTGGTATATAATATTAATACCACCGAGTAGGGATTACACGACGAGCGACTAGAACCACAAGAGCCATCAACCAAGACAACCAATGCTAGTAGGAGAGTTGTAGTTGAAGAATTCGTGTTTAGCTAACATGTCAGTCGGTCGTGGACCTGCTGTGTGCTGTGTTCTCTGCTTTTACGATATCATCATTTAAAATATCGATATGTATTAATAGCGGCAAGTAAAAAAGATTTTGCAACTATCTGTCCGCATATGCAGTCTTTGACTTTATTGCATACCAAGAAGACTGATAAAAAACTTCAAATGAGTGGTCGTCTATTGTCTGATATTTTATTTTCCTACAAAATTATTGTGTGTATTTGGCTTACGTTTTTTTTCGCTGAGCTTCTTTTTTTCTATTATTCTCGTATTTTTTTTTTGCAGAGTTAAACTGTTGATTAATCGCCAAACCGGCGAGGCTGTTGCTATGAAAATGGTCGATTTGAAAAAACATCCGGATGCTATGCTCTCCGTACGCAAAGAAGTTTGCATACAAAAGCTGCTACAAGATAAACATATTCTTCGTTATTTCGGTAAACGTTCGCACGATGATGTGGAATATTTGTTTTTGGAGTATGCAGCCGGCGGTGAATTGTTTGATAGAATTGGTAAGTACACGCGTATTAAATAATACGGCTTAAATAATTGTTGGAGTAATCATTAATCCGTGTGGTGCAAAAAGTTCATGGCTGAAATTTATAAATATTTTTTTTTTTTACAATTGCAACGGTAATTAATCTTCCGAATTAGATGGAATACACACAGGAGACAGTATTCTAAAAATGCGTTGGTTTTCTATTTTAATTAAGCATAAGTGTGAAAAGCCTTCTTTAGTGGTACAAGTATAACGATAAAAATATGTGTGAAAATGAAAACTATTAAAATGAAATATATTAACAAACTAGATAAAAAAATATATTCAAACCAAAAAATAAATTAAAAAAAAAATTAAAATAAAAAACAATATTAAAATGAAAAATTACATAAAAAATTATTCAAAAAATTGATAAATTAAAAAAAAAATATTAAAATAAAAAAATTTAAAAGAGAAAATATTAAACTTAGAACAAAAAAAATAAATAAAAATTAGAACAAAAAAAAATAAAAAAAAATTAGAACAAAAAAAAAATAAATAAAAATTAGAACAAAAAAAAAATAAATAAAAATTAGAACAAAAAAAAATAAATAAAAATTAGAACAAAAAAAAATAAATAAAAATTAGAACAAAAAAAATAAATAAAAATTAGAACAAAAAAAAATAAATAATAATTAGAACAAAAAAAAATAAATAAAAATTAGAACAAAAAAAAAAATAAATAAAAATTAGAACAAACAAAAATAAATAAAAATTAGAACAAACAAAAATAATAAAAATTAGAACAAAAAAAATAATAAAAATTAGAACAAAAAAATAATAAAAATTAGAACAAAAAAAAATAATAAAAATTAGAACAAAAAAAAAAAATAAATAAAAATTAGAACAAAAAAAAAATAAATAAAAATTAGAACAAACAAAAATAAATAAAAATTAGAACAAACAAAAATAAATAAAAATTAGAACAAAAAATAAATAAAAATTAGAACAAAAAAAATAAATAAAAATTAGAACAAAAAAAAAATAAATAAAAATTAGAACAAAAAAAAATAATAAAAATTAGAACAAAAAATTAATAAAAATTAGAACAAAAAAAATAAATAAAAATTGGAACAAAAAAAATAAATAAAAATTGGAACAAAAAAAAATAAATAAAAATTGGAACAAAAAAAATAAATAAAAATTGGAACAAAAAAAAATAAATAAAAATTGGAACAAAAAAAATAAATAAATAAAAATTAGAACAAAAAAATAAATAAAAATTAGAAAAAGAAAAATAAATAAAAATTAGAACAAAAAAAATAAATAAAAATTAGAACAAAAAAAAATAAATAATAATTAGAACAAAAAAAAATAAATAAAAATTAGAACAAAAAAAAAAATAAATAAAAATTAGAACAAACAAAAATAAATAAAAATTAGAACAAACAAAAATAATAAAAATTAGAACAAAAAAAATAATAAAAATTAGAACAAAAAAATAATAAAAATTAGAACAAAAAAAAATAATAAAAATTAGAACAAAAAAAAAAAATAAATAAAAATTAGAACAAAAAAAAAATAAATAAAAATTAGAACAAACAAAAATAAATAAAAATTAGAACAAACAAAAATAAATAAAAATTAGAACAAAAAATAAATAAAAATTAGAACAAAAAAAATAAATAAAAATTAGAACAAAAAAAAAATAAATAAAAATTAGAACAAAAAAAAATAATAAAAATTAGAACAAAAAATTAATAAAAATTAGAACAAAAAAAATAAATAAAAATTGGAACAAAAAAAATAAATAAAAATTGGAACAAAAAAAAATAAATAAAAATTGGAACAAAAAAAATAAATAAAAATTGGAACAAAAAAAAATAAATAAAAATTGGAACAAAAAAAATAAATAAATAAAAATTAGAACAAAAAAATAAATAAAAATTAGAAAAAGAAAAATTAAAAAATAAAAACAAAAAAAATTAAAAACTAAAACAAAAAAAATTAAAAATTAGAACAAAAAAGAAATAAAAACTAAAACAAAAAAAAATTAAAAATAAGAACAAAAAAAAATTAACAAATAAAAACAAAAAAAATAAGAACAAGAAAAATAAAAATTAGAACATAAAAATAAAAATTGGAACAATAAAAGAGAAAAAATGAAAATAAATAAAAACTAAATTTTTTTTATAGAATTAAAACAAAAAAATAAATAAAAATGTTTTACAGCGAAAAATAAGAAAATAACAATATAGCTAAAGCAATAATAAAATAAGAAATAAAGTTAAAAATAAAAATAAAAATAATGCATTAAAAAGTAAAGAAAAAATAAAAAAATGTATATTAAAATAAATCAATAAAAAGAAATAAAAACGATACAATAAAAAAATTAAAATTAAAGCAATAAAATATACACGTAAGTAAAAGCAATAAAAAATAAGAGTAAAAAATGAAACAATAAATAAATTAAAGGCTGAAATATAAAATCAAGAATACAAAATAACAGAAATGATTCAATTTAAAATAAAAATGGAAAAATAATAAATACACACACACATACGTATATAATTGAAAAATCATACGAAATATGTTTGTATTTATATTGCAACCAAATTATTGAAATAAAAATTTTATAAAAAAAAAATATTTCATACTCTGATATAAAAATGGGGGAGTTAAAATGTAAAAAATAATATGAATATTGAACAAAAACAAATAAAACTACAAAACCTGAACCACGAAAAAAATAAACATTTATAAAATACCTTTAAAATGGACAAAAAATGATCCCTTCCCCTCCATAGCCAGCTTTTGCCTTATTAGAAGACCTCGTGTTTCACCAGAATTATACCATATATAAAAAAGAGTAAACTAAAAATTGTATTCAATAGTGATAGAATATCGGTGAAGATTTGTGTATGAATACTTAGTCTGAACGGAGAATAATTCGCCAAATATATTTTTAATAATTTTTAAACTGCTCTTTCTTAGTGGAAGCAAATATTTCTTTTAAAGTCATTTAAATTATATACGTATTGTATTGCATTTTGAATAACATAAGATTTTAAAATATATTTATTTATTTTTATTTATAAAACTATTTTTATATATATTTTAGTTAATTCTTTTTTAATTTTTTTTTTTTTTTAATTCTTTACTTATTTTTTTTTTTCATATATTTATTTATTATTATTTCAACAATTTTTTTAAATGTATTATGGCAGTATAAAAAATGTGGCTGACGATTTTTATATAAAGCAAATAGTTATAAAAAAAATTATTTTTGAATATTTAATTTTTCCTGTTCATAAATCTCTACTTAAAGATGCGTAGTTGCTTAAAAGAAAAATGGCATCATTATTTGTTTAATTATTATTAAAAAAATTAATATGGCGCCCCGATACAAATTCATTTATAATTACAACTAACCGTCTCTAATAAAAGGAATGTGCCTGAGCTTCGCTCTAAATATTAAATCTAGTCATTTGATGAGTTTTCCATTTAGCGCTTATTGTTTTCCAAACATTTTTACAACAGATTTGCATATATATGAGTACTTACATACATATATACATTCATTTTTTATAATTTTGATATTACTTAGCCAACTATTTTCGCCCATTCTATTTATTAATAATAATGCATAAATGCAAATTAAGAGGACGGACGAACGAATGGGCGGACGGTCGAATTGCACTATGAATATGAGTATGATGAGTGTCCATAACAATGCCGAGTACTGTCGCCATTAGCATTCCAAGCAGCAAAAAAAAAAACAGCCCAGCAACACTACGAGTATACTTTCCTTACTCTATTTCTAACTTTCCAGATGCTTATTGGCATTGTTTGTTTGCTGTGCCGAGATAGGCTTGAGTAGATTGGTTGGTGCCCAGATTGGCATTGGGATTGGGAATAATGCATTGCGCTCTGCTTGGTTGACTCGCTGACTGGTAGCTTTCATTGTTTGCTTGGCTATGTGTATATATATGTGGGCTTATTTTTTTTATTATTATTCACATTTACAGCAATGATGTGCAAGAGTTGGATTCTTGATACGTTTGTTTGTTTGCTCGTTTGATTGTTTATGGTAGCGCAACATCCTGCTCCTGATGTGTACTATTTATTCATCAGTGCCTATTGTTAAAAAGCGTGGTTAGTTAGTTGTGAGTAATATATATTTTTTTTTTAATAGTTTTGTTTTGTAGTGCTGGTTGCCTGACGTTGAAAAGGAGGAGAATACATATATTATTAATTTGTAGTATTTAAATTAAAAAATGGAAACTGTGAAAATATTCTTTAAAATTAAATATTTTAAATTAAAATTTATGGTACGCGTTTATTTCAATATAAAAATATATTTAAATACTTTTGCATATTTATGCCTGATTATGAGTATACTCGTCTGTATGTATGAAGCAAATGTTCTATTGTGAAAAAATTAAAAATTTCTTCTACTGAAATTTTGTTTATTTTTCTATTTAAAAAATATTGCAGGACTATTATAAATAAAAAGTAATGTTTTTGTAAATTTAAAATGTAATAAAAATCGAGCTAAAAATAATTTATATACTTTTCCAGTCGAATTTTGTAACAAAAAAAAGAAAGATAATTTTAAAAAAGATTTTAAAATTTTTAACTGCCCTAAAATTGCAAGAAATTTAAAAAAAAAAAAATTTTTCTCGCTTTGAGATTTTTTAATTTTATTTTTATACCTCTTCATGAAAATTCAATTATATATTAATTTTGGGCCGAAGTATGTACATATGTAAGAACCAGAAGGAGAAGAGAAAGACTCTTCAAAATTTATACCGATCAGATCAGAATGACGAGTTGTGTTTATTTTGCCATTACTCTCTGTCCGTCTGTTTCTACTCAAACTAGTCACTCAGTTTTTGAGATACTTCAACCAAACTTGGTAAGCAGATGTATTTTAATACTGTTTTGATCATTTGTCAGAACCAAACCAATCGGATAACTATAACATGCAGCTACCATACAACCGATTTGTTTAAATAAGTAATTTTGGGGCATAAATACTTCAATACAGCATCTAAGTACGTGAAACTTTGTATTCCTCAAACATATAATGAATTGCACATTGGTACTGAAAATCATCGAAATCGAAGGACTCTGTAGTATAGCCGCCATTTAACCGATTTGCTCAGATGTATGGATTTGGATGAAAAATTCGTCCGAAAATCATCTAAAATCTTGATATTGTATTTATTTTAAATATTTTTTTTAAAAACTAATAAATAATATTATTCTCTTGCAATTCAATTTTCAAATAAAATGCAAAAAGAATTGAAAAATTGAAATTTTTTAGCTACAGTTTCAGTATAAAATTCATTTCCTTATCGCCTTTAATTAATTTATTTTATCTTTGTTTGTTATATTCATACCATGGTATATTGTATACTAAAACTAATCACAGACACTTGCCAATCATGCATCTATTCATTTGCGCATTTCCATATATTGTACTACATATATATGGTAAATGATGTATGTATGTACGCTTGTTTGTTTGTTTGTTATTTTGCATTTAAATATTGTAAATGAAAATCAGTTTTCAATCTGACATTCATTCAATTTCAATGAATGTATGCAATTTGTTTTGATCCATCAATTTAGACGAAGAATTGCTACAACTTACTTCCTTCCTTGATGGGGCGTAAATGGATGTGTATGCACATACATACGTACATAAGTAATAATAAATAAATAATCCTCAACAAAAAGCTTTATTTTGTCACATTTATTATTTTTGAGTGAAATTAAATTAACACTTTAGTTCTAGTTGTCGAAAAATTAAAAATTTATCATCATAATTTTTGAGTTTAAAAAAAAAGAGTATTAAATAATTTTATGTAAATTTAATTTTCACTATTTTTTAAGTTTTTTTGTTTTTTTTTTTAATATATGAATAACTCCTGAAAAAGTGCATATGTACATATACACATAAATTTGTACATTTATTTATTGTACATAAATTTTTCATTTACATTTTGCAAGTTTTCCCTGAACTTTATTGATTTATTCTACAATTTAGCACCTACATGTACATACATATTATCATAAATATTTTATAATATCAAATTCCTTAACATGCATAAATATGTATTTAGCATGTATACTCCATAAATTATTCGTTAAATCACAAATTTTCACTCACTTCCACACATTTTCTTCGAACTTTGTATGCCTAAAGGCCACAAACATTGTTATAACATTTTAACACACACACATACATATGTATTATATATACACACTGTTAAATATTACTTAAGCATAAATTTTTTTGTTGAAGGGCAATTTAATCAAGTGTCGAAATCTTGAAACTTTTAGCTTTCCTTGTAGATATGTACAAGTTAGTTAGTTAGTCCTTGCCACCAATATAAGGATATATGCAATAAATATGAAAACCGTCTGACTGCTGGCTATGGTTTCATAATATAAAAAGTATGTGAAGTACATACATATTTATGTATGTATGTATAAACAAAATGGCAATAATTTAAGAAAAGTTAATCGCTATTAAGCAGATTATTAAATATATCGAAGACAAACTTTTGCTTTAACAATAAAAGTTTGAGCCTATTAGTGTATGTATTTATATGTACATACATAATTACTTAATAAAATTCCTTAATAAAGACTCAAGAGATGTAATATTAATATGACAACGGCACTTTATAATCTTAGATAATTAAATGTTAGAGATTTGATTTAGAATCGAATATAATCGACCCAGAGAGAGAAGAAACAGAGTGAGGGAGACGGTAAATTAATATGTATTATATGTGGGTGGGTTTTTTATTGCTAAAAGATTAGCGTTTGGAAGTACCTATATGTACTTATACTTATATAGTTATATAGTATAATATAGTATTGACAGGAAGTGGATTTTTATATAATATTTTTCAGTAATTATATCAATGTCACAAAATTTTTTATTACGTTTTATTGTATTTTTTATTATTTAATTTTTTTCGGTTTTTTCATTCATATATCTTTTTATTGTTTTTTATTATTTTATTTTTATTTTATTTTAATTTTATTTTTTTTTTATTATTTTTCACTATTGTTTTTTATTATTTTTTATATTTTTTTATTTTATTTTTTATATTTTTTTAATTTGATTTTTTATTATTATTTTTTATGTTTATTTTTTATTATTTATTTGTATATTTTTTTATTATTTAGTTAAAGAAAAATTCTATTACTGTCAAAACAAATTTTTAATTTAAAACAAATCTTATGGCTTTTCCTATAGTAAATGACTATATATGAATTAGTTTTTGTTTTGAGAAAATATGAATAATTTCTCGTGCAACGAGGGTCCCAGAATAAGATAAAACTATATCTACCCACAGCAAAACTATGATAAATGCTTATATTATGGCATTAGTTTAATTATAACTATGTTTCAATTATAATCATAATTAATCGGTTAAGTTTAAGATAATTTAAACTTTGCTTCCCCAATTGATAAAGAATTTAATATTAAAAAAAATAAGTTTTTCTTTTTTATTTTCATTTGTGACGATGATAAGAAAATTTTAATTTTTTTTAACAAAATATTTATTTATCCTGCTACAAGGAGAAAATATGCACTTGTGCCAGCACTGGTGAAACACTTCTCAAACTCGATCTTTGATATACATATGTATGCAGCGATGCTAGTCTTAATCTGTCTGGGCGAAGCTAGAATGCCTCCACTGTCATGGTTGATTGTTAGTCATATCCGTAAACCCATGTATCGTCACTTGTTGTGATAGGAGTACGTAATTTTGCATCTTCGTTAACTTTATTTAATGATTCCTTGGTGAGCAACTTCCGTTCGCCATTTTTTTGTGAATATGTGAACAATTTAGGAACTAAATTTTCTGCCACACGTTTCATACTCAAAGGAGTGCAAAAGATGTCGTGACATGCTCCAATAGATATGTCAACAACACCAGCAGCATCCTGAATTGTGATTCAGCGACAGGTTATAATCATTTCTTTTACTTTTTTTTGCGTTCTCAGGTGTTGTTGGTGTGCTGGTATGGCCTTTCTTGGAATGCTTATAGCACTAAGTAAACTCTTGCTTTACTCTTAAAAGACTCACTAAAGGCATTTGATAACATTTCACACACGTTTTTACACTTTATTCCATTTTTTGCGTAAAATTTTACACAAATTCTTTGATCCATTTTTTTAACAAATTCGAAACTAATAACGATTATACCGCAGATCCTTTGACCACTTTTAATATATTAAAAATAAATTTCGCACCAAAGTCGGTCAATGCTGAAGGTTGATTACCTCTATACGATATAAGCAAGTCAATATTTGTTTACGATCCAACTCTGCTAAAATGTATTGTGCGCCACGTGTGGCTTGTTTTTAAGCCCCACGAAATCTTCTTCATAAAAATTTAAGGATCCGCAACATTTTCATATGTCCCATACAAGGTATGTATGTATGTATGCAACTTAAAACCTTAAAAATCCTACACGTTTATTACTACAATTTTTAACTGCCATTGCAACTGTTGCTATGCAGCCCTACATTTCTTTCTGTTTTTTTTTTGTTTTTTGTTGACTTTGTTGTTGTAAATATTCAACTTTAACGCTCGTTTTATGGCAGTCGTTCGTGTGAATGACTTTGAATGATCAACAGTGACGAGCAGATGCATTGCATTAAGGCGCAAGCAAACATACATACATACATACATACATACATTTTTAACATATGCACATTGTACATATGTACATATGAGATTGCATAAATGCATGTGTGTATGATTGCTTGTGTTTGCGCGCTCTTAACTACAAATACCATTGACTTGTCTTCAAGCGCAGATTTTCATTTTCTGCGAAAATAAAATCATGCAACTGCATATGTACGTATATACATACATACATACATACATACATATTTACTCACTACATACATATGTGTATACGCAGCCTAGAAGCATTTCATATGTACATATGCACATACATATAGTTTTACCTGCCGGAATTACTAACTGTTTGCCTGTTTGCTTGCTTGCTTGCTTTTCCTTACTATCTTCCTACCAATGCGCTCTATTTACCCTCTGAAGCATCCTTAGCAAATGTAACTTTGTAATATTTTGCCATTTGCATATGTTTGTATGTATGTATGTACATACATAGCCATGTGCTCTAGTGTTTAAATACATACATTTATTGTTGTTGTTGCTGTTGTTGGGAAATATGCTCAACACTCTCATGAACAACCACCAATCGACCGGCTAAGTCATCATCACAGTCACAGGCGGCGCACCAACAGCCAGTTCCATCTTCTTGGGCAGCATCCGCTGCATAACTACTTTGCTGCCGCCCTCCTACGTTCACTCAAACGCATATATTTTCACTTTACGTACAATACACATACATGTATACATACATACATACATATATACATAGATATATTCATAAGTGCACTTAAAGATGCATTTCTCGGTGCTTGAGTACATACTGAGTACACTCTTTGCCTGTTGCCACTGCCACTACATACCACATTTGCTAATACACATACTATACACGTATGTATATGCACTCATATCTATATATTTTTGTATGTAGTCGAACCAGGTACCCTATTGGTTTCTTTTACAGGTAAAATCATTGAAATTGTGGCTATAAATGTTCGTTAAAAAGTCCTTTGCATACTTATGTATATACTCATGCATACATACACACATATGTATGTATATACAATAAATGCCTTTGAGCTGTTATGCATACTTTTAAATAAACATACATTCATATGTACATATGTATGTATGGATTTACGTACCTTGACAATCAGTAGTATTATTATTATTTTTTTTTTTTTAATTTTACGCCCTTCTACTTTACCTCTACTCTACCTACTACACATGCATACATACATACAAATGTACCTTTTGTTTTCACTATTGTCCCATTAACTGCATTCCCTGTTTTCTTTTTTTTTTTACCTGTTTTCTTCTCGACTGTCGCTATATTGAATAATTTTGTTTTCTTCGGCGAGCTGCTTGGCTTTGAAAACAACCACTTTTCATGCTAATAGCTATGTTGATGATTTAAAATACCTATACATACTTACATATATACGTATATATAAATTTACATACATAAGTATGCGTCCTTTTAGTGATTCACTTGTCCAATTGCCGGAGAAAAAAAAGAAAAAGAGGAAAAACCTTTGCTTCTGCATAAATCATTAAGTGCAACGTCATCTTTTTTAAAGTGGCAAATCTGAAACTTGATTATTTTACTGAAGTAGTGCGCAAACGTTAATGTAAATAAATAAATTCATTATAATTATGTACAGCAAGAACAACTAATAACTTTTGCTTTTTTATTTTATTTTTTAAATACATTATCTCCTTAATTTCACGTTTTTTGAGTACAAAACTTCGATATTCGAATATTTGACTTAGAATATTTGAAACTATTCTTAGTAGATGTCTCGCTTTACTTTTTTCTTTTTCAAAACAAAATAATTTAAAAAAGCTTTCAAAACGTTTTAAATTTTTTTTTAATTTTTCTTGAACTGAAAGATAATATTTATTTCAAAATGTTTTTTATTTTTTTTTTTCAAATTTCCAAATGTTTTTTATTTTTTTTTTTCAAATTTCCAAATGTTTTTTTTTTTCAAATTTCCAAATGTTTTTTTTTTTTCAAATTTCCAAATGTTTTTTTTTTTTTTTTCAAATTTCCAATGTTTTTTTTTTTCAAATTTCCAAATGTTTTTTTTTTCAAATTTCCAAATGTTTTTTTTTTTCAAATTTCCAAATGTTTTCTTTTTAAAATTTCCAAATGTTTTCTTTTTCAAATTTCCAAATGTTTTAAATTTTTTTTGTCTCATTTTTTGAACTTAAAAAAAATATTTTTTTTTTTTTGAACTTAAACATTTCAATTTTTACCCCTTAGGTATTTTAATTTTTTGTTGCACATTGGCTGCTGGTTGCATCTTTATTAATAATAATTATATGCATACAATAAAATATTTATATATATATAATATTAAAAAAAAAAATATTTAAAATGTTAAAATAAAATATTTTGGTAACCTTTTTTTTCTTTAGAATTTTCAAAAACTTTTCGTTTTATTTCTATTACTTTTTTCATATTTATGGTCTTGCCGGCTTGAGGTCGATATAAATAAAAAGTAAAATATTAATTTTCTTTTCCGATATACATATGTATGTATTTAAGCTACCCATCGATAATCGTCTTCAGAGTAAAATTTGTTGTTTACACGTGTTCACCATGTGACGTGGAGTTTTAATTTTAAATTTTTCAATTCTATATTTTTGAATTTTTTATTGTACATAAAAAATAGTTGGAATTAAAAATGTATTAATCTAATATTTTTTTAGCATTTTCGTGAACGTAAATCTTTCAATTTAATTTTTTTAGCACATAAAGTAAAAAATGTTGGTATGCAGTGAAAAAAGAATCAAAATGTCAATTAATTATTTTTTGTTTTTTTCCCCTTTGTAACTGCACATAAAATAAACAATTTTGGTAGAAATACAATTATAAAAAATGTTAATTGTTTTCAATTTTTTATCCATTATTATTTATTTTATTAGTTTTTTTTTTCAATTTTAGGAATTTGAAATTATTAATTTTTTTATTTTTTTTTTAATTTTCGTGATTTAAAATATTTAAATTTTTAAATTATTAATTGTTTTTATTTTTTTTTAAATTTTTTTTAATTTTTTTTTGGGAACGTAAATTCTTCAATTTCTATTATTATTATTGTATTTTTTTCTAATTTCTTATTGCATAATAAATAAAAAAAATTTGGTATACAAATACAAAAAAATCAAGCTGTTTTAAAATATTTTTATTATTTTATTTTTTTCTGAAACTAAAACTTATTAGTTTTTAAACAATTAATTTTTCATTATTTTAGTATATCATTTTTGATTTTTTGTAATGTTTTTAATTTTTCAATCTTTTTTTTGAGCTTAAAAAATTTATTTGTTTATCTCACTTTATAAATATTATGTTTCGTAATTGTTTCGTTTAATTTAGTTTTTATTTTTATTTTTTTGTTTTATTTATTTTTTATTTCTTTTTTTGTTTTATTTATTTTTTATTTATTTTTTTGTTTTATTTATTTTTTATTTATATTTTATTTCTTTTTTCCATTTTGTTAAATTTTATTTCGTTAAGTTTATTGATTTTAATTTTGTTTTATTTAATTTTAATTTTATTTTGCATTAATTTTAATTAATAAATTCAATACAAAAATAGCAAACGTCTGGGTCTGACTAACATTTTTCCTTTCAATGTGTTGAAATCACGTGTTCTGCAAAAATTGGCAACTCTTTTGTATGTACATATATACTATACGATTTATACATAGATCTTCTTTATATAAATATATGGTTCCAATCGCAAGAAACAAAATACAGCTACAGGGTCTCTTCTTAGCACTCACTGGTTTTATACAATATATGTAGATATGTTTTGTTTGTGTTCTGTGTATGTCTGCACAACAAATTTAGAGCCGTTCTCAATGTTTCACCGTTTGTATATACATACATAAATAAGTATATATGTATGGATGTATCTACCAAATACCACATCTGCCTTCTTACTATATGCGACTACACACATGCATTTGTCTGAAACGCGTTCATCATATACTGATTTATCGCCTTAATATCCTTTCACTGCACACATACATATGTACCTATATATATACACATGCGTATCTCCGTTGCGCACAATCCAAGTAGCTATACCTGGCTATAATTTGTCGTCAATATGTGCTTATATGTACATATGTATATAGAGTTGTTGCTATTATTGTTGTTGCTTATGTGTATGGCAACCGCCTTTTCTAATTTCTAAATCACTGGTTATTGTTTTATCCCTCTACACGCCATCGACCTTAAAATGCATTTCATTATAAAAATCTGTTATTTTTTCGAATTTCTTTTCCATCTATAACGTGTGTGTTTCCTCTTTGTCTTTGTTATTAGTTTTGATTTTTTTCTTTCCAATATTCAGCTGTCTTTGGGAAGTTGCAATTCATCCTTAGACGCCTGTGTGTGTTTGTGTGTGTGTGCGAAGGGTGTATTGGTTTACCAATTTGAAACTACCTGCTAATTTTTCAATACTGACCCTTGACATGCTCGTTTATACATACATATGTATGTACCGACATATGTATAACCGCCATTGCTGACTGGTGCTGATCAGCACATTTACTGCATCACTTCTCTCTCCGCATCCTCAGTTGGCCGATGGTATTCAAACGAAAACGTTCTTGCTATATCATAGTTCTGCCTTAAATTTCGGTGTTCTGAAGAGATGCACAATTTTTGTGTTTGGTATTTCTTCTTTTCATTCTCGAAAGTGGCTATGTCGATTTTGAATTATTTATATGTGGGGCAGAAAGAAAAACAAACGCGCTATAAAGTGTTATACACTGGTTATGCGACTTTAACTTAGAAAGAGCATCACTACAAAAGATTGGCGCGAATTTGTTAGAATGTGATGAAAATGAGGTGAGCGGTTTTTATTTGATCGCGTTCGGTTAGTTTGTTGACCTAAAAATGCAACGCTTTCGTGGCTTAGAATAATGTGCCGCGTAGAATGGAGCTCTTCGTTTCATTTAAGACTTTTATAAGGAATAATTTTCTCATTTATGCTTTGATAAAATATTAATTTTTTTATTGTTTTTTTTTTTATTATTCCAGAACCCGATGTGGGCATGCCACAACATGAAGCTCAAAGATATTTCCTTCAACTACTCTCCGGCGTACAGTATTTGCATCAGCATGGCATTGCGCATCGTGATTTAAAGCCAGAGAATCTGCTGTTGGATGAACATGACAATATAAAAATATCCGATTTCGGCATGGCAACAATGTTTAGGTACTAGGTATAAGCATTTTGTATTTATTGCTGTTTTTTAAAAAGGTTGTGGATGTTTTTATATTTGAAAATCAATAAAATTATTTAACGAAAAAAAACCAAAAAACAAAACACCAAAATAATAAAAAATGTAAATAAATAAAATGGTACAAATTAAAAAAAAATTAAATTAAATTAAAACAGAAATAAAATAAAAGTAAAATGCAAATAAAATAAAGTTAAAACAGAAATAAAATTAAATTAAAACAAAAAAATTAATTAAATTAAAACAAAAAATTAATTAAATTAATAAAATAAAATAAACTTAAAGTAATAAAATAAAAAAAGAAATAAAATTAAATTAAAGAAATAAAGAAAAATAAAATTAAATTAAAAAAATAAAGAAAAATAAAATTAAATTAAAAAAATAAAGAAAAATAAAATTAAATTAAAAAAATAAAGATTAATAAAATAAAAAATTAAGAATAATAAAATAAAAAAAGGTAAAAAAAAAATAAATAGAGATAAAATGAAAAATAAGGAAAATAAATAAAGAAAATAAAATTAAAAATAAAGCAAAATAAAATAAATAAAAAAATAAAAAAAAGAAAAATAAAGACAAATAAAATTAAATTAAAAAAAATTAAGAATAATAAAATAAAAAAAGGTAAAAAAAATTAATAAAAATAAAATGAAAAATAAGGAAAATAAAAAAAAAAAAAATAAAATTAAAAATAAAATAAAATAAAAAATAAAGTAAAATAAAATTAAAAATAAATCAAAATAAAATTAAAAATAAAGCAAAATAAAATTAAAAAATAAAGCAAAATAAAATAAAAAAACAAAGCAAAATAAAATAAAAAACAAAGCAAAATAAAATTAAAAATAAAGAAAAATGAAAAATAAAATTAAAAATAAAAATAAAGAAAAATGAAAAATTAAATAAAAAATTAAGTAAAAAAAATAAAAAAAAAATTACATTAAAAAGTGAAATGGAATAATATGATATAAAAGAAAATGGGATTCAACAAGATAAATTTAATTAAAAAGAATTAAAATCAAACAAAATATAACGGAATGGAGTAAAATAAAATAAAGCAAAATGAATTAAATTTAAATTTGTTGGAAAAACATCAAGACGCAAAACCCAAATTGGAAACCGAAAATCAGTGGTTACGAAGCGCCAATTATATATATATATAAATTGGAAAGAATTGTAGAACAATATGTAAATAAAAGAAAAAGATTAATTTAAAATTGGAAATTAATGAAAATTAAAAGTAAATTTAAGGAAACAAAGTTTCACTTTAAAGTAAATAAAGTAAAATAAAATAAATGAAAAAATAAAACGAATGAAGTGCAAAAAGTTTAAACAAAATAAAAGAAAGTGAAAAAATAAATAAAATTATATAATAAAAATTATAGAATAATAAAAATTGCATGAAATAATATGGAACTGTGAAAATAGAAAGAAATTAGTAAAAGAAAAAATACAAAAATAAAATTAAAATAAAAAAATAAATAAAATAATACAGAATTTAGAGACAATTCGTGCCATAAAAATAAATAGATAAAAGATATGTAAAGAGTTCACGAATAAACGCCATAACTCAAAAGTCACATGTTTGAAATATAACCTTTTTTGTAACCATAAATTATAGTAATTTGATAGTGACTATTTTCGCGGTTAATTTACTTTTCAAAAGAGAAAAACTGAACAATTTGTTGTGTGAACTGCTCTGAAGGATTGTATTAATCATCAGATATGCTTGGCTAAATCAATTCTGCAGCTCTGTAATCTCGTTCGTATCTTTATAAAGTTCGTGCATCGTATAAATTTACGTATTTAAAATACTGAAATTAAAAACACAAACTTAATTGAGAAAGTGAAACAAAAAATACTCATGAGCCTTTAGAAGAATTTTTGTGAAAAATACGGGCGAAAAAAAAAATGCAAACAAATCGCAAATTGTTGTTTTTATTTTATATTAAAAAAAAATACTTGTATTAAAATAGAAAAAATAAATAAATAAAAATTTAAGTAAAAAAATCTTAAAATACAATAAAAAAGTGCATAAAGTAAAAATTTTAATATAATAAAAAATAAAAATATATATAAAAATAAAAAATAATTTAAAAGAATAAAAAATAAAAATATATATGTGAATATAAAAAAAAATTAATTTGAAAAAAATAAAAATTAATTAAAAAAAATAAACAGTAAAAATGAAAACAAAAATATTACAAAAATTAAAAATTATAAAAAAGTGGAAAAAAATAAAAAAAAAATATTTTACAAAAATTTAAAAATAACAAAATAATAAAAAAACAATTAAAATCGAACTAAAAGAAATATTTATATATTATACAAAAAAACTTTTAACAATATTATTTTAAATAAAATTAAAATAATTATTTTAAATAAATTTAAAAAAATTTTAAATATAATTTAAAAAAATATATAAAATAAAAGTAAAAAAATATTTTAAATAAAACTAAAAGCATTACAAGTTAAATAAATTTAAAACATATTTAATCTGAAATTAAAAAAATATATATTTAAAATAAAATTAAAATGGCTTAAAAAATATTAAAAAACTTGTTAACAAATATGTAAAATTAATTTTATTATTATAGTATTCATTATTTTTTTTTTTTAATTTCAAATAATATACTAACGTTAAATAATAATTAAAAATACATATAAAATATAAATAAATAAAAAACAAATTTCACTCGAAAATAAAATGATAATACGGAAAAATACAGAATAATTAAACAATGAGTTCTTGTTACGATAACAACACCAACGACCGTAACAAGAAATTATAAAAATAAACTCATTAAAAAATTAAAAATATTGATAAAAAAATATAAAATAATATATGTTTTATATATTTTTTTATTTTGTGATTTTGTATATTTATATATAACTAATACTAATGTGTGTGATTACAATTTTTCCCATAAAATGAAAATGCGTAAATTTTTCTCATTATTTGTACATTGTTTTTAATTAACACATTAATATTAATTGAGTTCTTATTAATTTATGTACGCAAAAAAATTCCACTTTATTAATCTGCTTAAATGCTGATTTTCACCAAATATCTATCAATTACTAATTTCCGTTTTTGTATTTTCTCGCTCTCTCTCTCTCTCCCTCTTGCTAACGAAACAATAGATATAAAGGCAAAGAACGCTTGCTGGACACCCGCTGCGGCACATTGCCATATGTTGCGCCCGAAGTGCTTATAAAACCCTACCATGCACAACCCGCCGATATATGGTCCTGTGGCATTATACTGGTCACAATGCTGGCTGGTGGTGAGTTTAGCATACTTAGATATTTACATAAATATATTATAATTGAATTTTTACCATAGAAAAAGAACTAAAAAAAGAATGCGCTAAAGTCCCAGTGCATTTTATAAATTTAGCAATATTTTTTTCTTTTGCTTTTTTTTATTATTAAAAATTTTATAGTATGTATTATATGAAATTAAATCACACATTCAGTAACATATTTTGATTGAATGCATGCTACTTTTTTGTAATTATATATTGTATGGAAATCACAGTGCTTAAGAGTTTAAGAGATTATACATAAATGCATTATTATGTTTGAATGTATATATTTGCGTTACTCCATACATATGTGACTATATTAAAAAAAAGTTCATAAATATATATGTAGCATTCACATTTCGTCTATTCCCTTGCCACATTCTGTTGCATGGCGCTTATTCGCAACAGGCTGCTTGCCTTACGCCCACGAATCCTTCGAAAGAAATGCGAAATTTTGTAGTTTCATATACTATGTATTATATGTATATATACACATGTGTACATTATTCATGCATCGCTGGATGGCACGCCCAACTTGCGCTCGACACATATTTATAATCCCCACACCAATAACAACGCACACAAACATTTAAACATTTCGGTATCAATATATCCGTCCAACTCGTTATTCGTCATATCCGCGCATCCTCATCAATCAAGTCGGAAGAAGAAACACACATTTCATTATTTGTTTCGGTTAACGCGTTGCACTTGCTACACTACGTACGTGCTTAAAATTTGTATTTTTTGTTCCTTGATTTTTTGTTTTGTTTTTGCGCTGCCTTGATTATCGCCTCCAGCACGGATTTCGTCGCACCGCCTCGACACTTCTCGCCTCGTCTTGCGTCTGTTGCTCCAACGCGGTTCGCCTTTACGTTCTATCCACTCATGTGCAACGCATTAAAGTATCGTTTGGTATTGTTTTTGTCATGTGAAAATTACGGTACCCCAACCAATACTCGTTAAAAGTACATGTATGTAGGTATAATGTTTTAGCGTGAGTTTGTCATTAAAATTGCGCTTTTATTATAGGAATGCGTGTGTGTGTGTATAAATATGTTTCTAGTTGAAATACTTTTTTTTTCTTGCACCATTTTTGAAAATCATCATCAATCAATCAGCAAATCAATCGTCCAACCAGCCGCCAATCAATCTAACAAATCATTTTTGCTGTGTCTTTGGTATTCTAGCTGTAGATTCTTAAATATGCTATCATCTAAAGCTTTTATACCAAAGCTCCAGCTTAAATTGCTTGCTGCACATTTTTTACGTTTTACGTTCGTTTGTTCTCGTTCTCGTTTGTTTGTTTATTTGTAAGTTCGTATTGTTTCGTATTTTGTTTTGTTCGTTATTGTTTGGCTCGTATAGCTATGCAATTTATTCGTTTTTTCCATTAATTATCGTTTGGTAGCACGTTTACTATTGTCTTTATTTTATTATTATTACTATTGTCTTTATTTTATTATTATTATTATTTTCTTTATTTTATTATTATTATTATTGTCTTTATTTTATTATTATTATTATTATTATTATTATTATTATTATATTTTAATAATAACAATAATTAATATTGTTATTTTTATTATTGTCTTTATTATTATTATTTTTGTTATAAATATTATATTATTATATTTTAAACATAACTATTTTTATTATTATTATTAGTTTTATTATTGTTTTATTATTATTAATTATACAATGTTATTATAACTTTTTATTATTATTATAATTTTTTAATTATACTGTTACATTATTATTACTATTTTTATTATTATTATTATAATTTATTAATTATACATATTATATTATTATTACTATTTTTACTATTATTATTTTTTTAATTGTTATTATTTTAATTATTACTTTTATTATCATTATAATTATAATTATTGTTATCACCACAATAATTATTATTTTATTATTTATTATTATTTTATATAAATATATGTTTATTTTAAAATTTTATTGTTTTTTTTAATTCATTTTTTTATTTAATTTAATTTTTGTTATTTTTTTTACTTCATTTATATTATTATTTTTTTTTTTTTAATTTTTTTATTTTATATTGAATTTAGTCGGCTTACGATAGTTTTTCGATTATATATATTTTTTTTTTGATTAATTTTGAAAATGCATTTTTCTAATTAATTAATAATAATATTTTTTTTTTAATAATTTCTTTCCAATGCAATTTTTATCACTGCAAAGTTTGGCTTACTACTTAACGCATTGTTTGCTTACAGAAAATTAAGTGAGGTTAATATATAAATGTGTGTATATATTAAAAAAATATTATTTAGGCTTTTGAAAAGTTTTTATTTTGTACAAAATGTTTTTATGCACTGGTGATTGCAAAGTTTCAAATCAAAAATCCACTTATAGAATGTATTGTTCATTAAAAAAATATGCGCCAAAAAGTATGCAACGTTTTGGTATAGTAACTGAAATCATTTTTATTTTTGAAATTTTAGTGTAAAAATACCTAAAAATCTTCAATTCAGTTTTTTCAATACTGTTTTATTAATAAATAAATAAAAATAAAAATAATTTATTGAAAAACTTAATTTAAAATCATCAATATGGTTAAACCAAAATTGAAAGTGCCTAGAAATATGCAGTATATTTTATTTTTAATTTTATAAAACAAAAATTTAAAACTGCTTCGTATAAAATAAAAATTTTACGTACATGTATATTTATAAATTTTTTTTTCTCATTTGTTTCTTAACTAAAGAGATTATCTACAAATCTCAACTCTAAAATATATTTATTTAATAATATATAATTTTATACGAAACTCTAAACTTATTCCATTAATTTCTAATCACTTCTATACACAGAACTTGCCTGGGATCAACCATCTTCGAACTGCCAAGAGTTCTCAAACTGGTCCAATAACGAACGTTGGTCCACACAAACGCCTTGGAGCAAACTGGATACACTGGCGATCTCATTGCTACGCAAAGTATTATCTACAAATCCAACATATCGGCTGACATTGGAGAAAATTCTCGATCACAAATGGTGTAACATGCAGTTTAATGAGAATGGTAAGTACGAAGTGAAATGGTCTAAAGTGACTAAATGTGAAAACCGCGTTATAGGTTTAAAAATTGAAAATTAGAACTAAAAGCTTAATATTATATAAGAAGTGTATGCGTAACAAAAGTGGATGCTTTAAGCTATCAGTTGGTGCAATTTCCCAGCATATAAGACAGATTCTGCTTAAAAAGCTTTTAAAAGCTTTTCGGTGAATGCGCTCAAGCTGGAAAAGTCATAAAATAATAATGATATGAATCATTTGTCCAGGTACTTAGTGACTCTCAAGTGTTGATTTAACGTTGAGGGTTATTTTGTGCCTTTACAAAAGCTTCTGGAGTTACAACAACTATTTACAATTTTTTTTAGAATAAATAACAGCAAAAAGTTCCACGCAAGTGTTTACCATTATGATTAGGCTTTTTGCCGAGCTTTAAGCTATTTAAAAGTGCTTTTCATACTAAAAACTTTCAAATTCCCTTACTTAGCCGAACATTTAGGCGACATCATCAACAAGCTGTATCTGTCGCCAGCAGGCAGCTTTTCATCGCTTTGGCGCTTTAGCTGTATGATAGATTTGACTACTTCATAAAGCTAGATTACCAAAGCATTGAAGAGTCTGCTTCAACTACTGTGAAATTTAAAAGGAGTTTTTATGGATAATGGGGAGAAGACTATGAATTAGAATTTAGAAATAATGTATTTTGACGTGATAAATAAATCAATTTAAAAAAAAATAATAAAATTACTAGAAAATTAATTAAAATTTATAAAAAAAAGAAGATTTTAACAAATTTATTCAAAAAAAATATGGAATTATCTATAAGAATATAAAAATGAATATAAAAAAACTAAAAATAATATAGAGTAAAAAAAAAATGAAAAAAGAATAAAAAATTATAGAAGATTGAAAAATTAAATTATATAAAAAAAAATAAAAAAGTTATTACAAAAATTAATGAAATAAAAAATTAAATATATAAAAACTAAAAACAAAAAATAGTTTAAAAACTAACAAAATAAAACTAAAAATAAGAAACTGAATAAAATTACAAAAAACCAAACATTATTACAATTTACAATAAAAAAACTATAAAATAATAAAAGAATTATGAAAAATAAATAATTATAAAAAATAAATAATTATAAAAAATAAATAATTATAAAAAATAAATAATTATAAAAAAATAAAACAATTATAAAAAAATAAAAAATATAAAAAAGAATAAAAAATATAAAAAAGAATAAAAAAGAATAAAAAAGAATAAAAAAAAATAAAAAAAATAAAAAAATTATAAAAAAAAATTATAATGTCTAAATAATAAAAAAAAGTAATTATAAAAAAATAATAAAATAAAATAATGTTAAAAAAATAAAAAATTAAAAAAATTAAATAATTATGAAAAAAATAAAAATGTAAAGAAACTAGAAAACAATAACAAGGAAGAAGAAGAAGGAAGCTAATATAAAAAAATAAAAAAAAATTGGAAAAAATAAAAAAAAATTTGGAAAAAATAAAAAATAAAATTGGAAAAAATAAAAAAAAAATTTGGAAAAAATAAAAAAAAAATTGGAAAAATTAAAAAAAAAATTGGAAAAATTAAAAAAAAAATTGGAAAAAATAAAAAAAAAAAATGGAAAAAATAAAAAAAAAATTGGAAAAAATAAAAAAATAGAAAAATTGGAAAAAATAAAAAAAAATTGGAAAAAATAAAAAAATAGAAAAATTGGAAAAAATAAAAAAATGGAAAAATTGGAAAAAATAAAAAAATAGAAAAATTGGAAAAAATAAAAAAATGGAAAAATTGGAAAAATTGGAAAAAATAAAAAAATAGAAAAATTGGAAAAAAAATAAAAAAAAATAGAAAAATTAGAAAAAAATAAAAAAATAGAAAAATTGGAAAAAATAAAAAAATGGAAAAATTGGAAAAAATAAAAAAATGGAAAAATTGGAAAAAATAAAAAAATGGAAAAATTGGAAAAAATAAAAAAATAGAAAAATTGGAAAAAATAAAAAAATAGAAAAGTTGGAAAAAATAAAAAAATAGAAAAATTGGAAAAAATAAAAAAATAGAAAAATTAGAAAAAAATAAAAAAAATTGGAAAAAATAAAAAAATAAAAATTGGAAAAAATAAGAAAATAATAATAAAAATTGGAAAAAAATAAAAATAAAAAATGGAAAAAAAATAAAAATAAAAATTAGATAAAAATAAAAAATTTTAAAACAAAAATAGAAAATTGTAAAAAAGAATTATAAACAAATATTTAAAAATATAAATATTAAACAACAATAAAAGCCAAAAAAAATTTAAAAATTTTGAAAAAAGTAGTAAAAATATGAAAATGATAAGAATAAATTGGTGTTAAAAATATAAAAAAAAAAATTAAATTAAAAATTAAAAAATAACAAGGAATACGAAATTAAAAAAGGAAATAAAATAAAAAAAATATATATGTATATATAGGAGACATAATAATATAATAAAATTAAAAAAAAATAGTAATAAATGTGTAATAAAGCTACTAAATTTAGTACTTAGTTAACTCATTTTTTTTTTTATTTAATTTGTGTTAATTACATACATATGTTGTGTTTGTGCTTGTCCTTTGATTTGTTTTTGCATTTCATTTTCGTTTGCATGTTATTTGATCTTTGGTGATTTTAGCTGTATGGCAGATACAAATGAAATCCATAGAGCTTTATTACCAAAAACCAAATGATTTTTGCGTTTTCATTTTCCAATGCAATTAAATTTTTTATTTAATTTGTGTGTGTTTTTTTTTCATTTTTTAAGTGCGAATTTACTTAATAATTAACATTTTTCATTTATTTTAAGTTTTGTTGTAATTAAAAAATATTTTCGAAAGTTACTAATTCACCTCTTCTTTTTCTCTCCACAGAACACTCACGCGATCTGGTCGACTCAGCTGCCGCACTTGACATACACTCGCCAAAGGCGAAACGGCCGCGACAGCAATCGAGCAATCACCGCCTCACAAATCACTTTGTCGACGATACAATATCGCGTAATTACTGCTCACAGCCAATGCCCACAATACCCGCAGACTTAACGGATGGCTGCAGTGCGCCTGGCGGTGCTGCTGGTAATAACAATCCGGCGGCTGCACAGGAAGCGCGCTTCAATTTCTGTTTCTCACAACCTGCCCTACTGGACGATCTGCTCGTGTGTACGCAAATGAACCAAACACAATCGGCGTCACAGAATGTCTTTCATCGTTTGGTGCGCCGTATGACGCGCTTCTTTGTCACCACGCGCTGGGATGATACCATTAAACGGCTGGTGGCAACCATCGAAAGACTGAGTTTCGGCTGCAAAGTGGGCGATGGTGGTGTGGTGACCATATCGACTGTTGATCGGCGGAAGCTGCGTTTGGTCTTCAAGGCGTACATCATTGAGATGGATGGCAAGATATTAGTGGACTTCCGTCTCTCTAAAGGCTGTGGCTTGGAATTTAAGCGTCGCTTTATTAAAATTAAAGAATCCCTTGAGGATATTGTGTTGAGAGGACCGACGACGTGGCCCATTGCGATCGCAACAAATACTGTGCCTTAAAGAAGAAGTATGCGGGTATATACATACATATGTAGTTGACAGTTACAATACACAGTTTTTTTTAGAATAAGTTTTTTATGTACTTTATTCCAAAGTCGAATTTCCTAAACAAATGTATACAAAGAAAATATGTATTTGAGATATATTTATATTAATTAATGTTATCGCCTCACTCATTTATGTATGTCGCATTATTATAATCATAATTGTTTTTCCCCATATCCTCATTGAATTTCATTGATGCGTAGTTTTAGTTACTGACTTAGTTTCATTTTTGGGCTGTATTAATTTATTAAAAGAAACGAGAATCTGACAAATGTTCATATACACATTTTATTAAAAAGATTAGCAAAAGAAAATATAAAAATTGCTGAGAAATGAGCAAATTAAAAATGAATTCTTCAAGTGTGTTAATTATTGATTAGCTATAACATTATTAGATAGATATCGATAAGGGCTCCTATTAAGGACGCAAAACTTTTACGGCTATGTAAACGGTCGCTGGATAATACCGCAGTTTGAATTGGGAAAGACCTCTCCGAGCCGTTCTTTATCGTTAGATTTCATAAATTTTATGATAGAGAAGGTAGTAAGAGCTTTAGAGCTAAATAGACAAGGTACGATATTTTCCAAGAGCATGCAATTGCTGTCGTATGCGTCGTATATTGATAATATTAGGTCTCAACAACTGAAAATCCAACTCAGAATCACTCTTCACGACAGGGGTACTCAATTGAAAAGTAAAGTCTTCTCTCGACGAACCCCCTAAACCGAAATCTACAAGTCGCTCATCATTCTCGTCCTGCTATATGGTACGAAGGCCTGGACCATGACAACATCTGCTGAGTCGGATTTGAGAGTTTTCGAGAAAAGTTTTGCGGAAGTTTTATGGTTCTTTCGCATTGGCAACAGCGAGTACAGCTGTGCGAGATATACAGCGAATCAAGAGACATCGGCCACCTTGGTCATGCCAATTAATTAAAATTTTCACCAATTATTTTACTAGTCGCTCGAAGGAAGATGCAATCTACAACCATTAGGAACTCAAATAAAAGATGTAAAAGTAGTCCCTGGAAATGTTCGCACCATAGTGAATAAAGATATGCCCTCACCCTGTTCACCAACTGGGCGAAAGAGTACAGGCTCGAACTCGATGTAAAAGTGGACGGCATCAAAATTCCGACCATAAACAACTCCCTCACTCCGCATACGACCGGCAAAACTCCAGAGCCGCAACTAAATCCTCTAAGCGTTAGCCGGCAGCAGCTGGGGAAAAGATAAAGTAACTTTACGTACAAAGCTACACATCGAGGCCAAACAAGATGCAGTTGATGAAGCTACAAAGCTGTCTCGAGAGTCCCACGTAATACTGGCACAACTCAAGTCTGCATATTGTAGCAGGTTAAATTCTGACTTATCCAGACTTGACCCAGACATACCTAACGTATGCCCTGCAAGCAACGAGCCCCCGCGCGATACTAACCACCTCTTTGCATCCCGCCTGGGAACGGATTAAAACAGCTCGTTTCCTGGATCTCCCGTTAGATAACCTCGATGACTATAACATTAGACTAATTAGCCTGTTCCTAAGCAGGTTTGGAGAATCGCTACAAAAACAACAACAGCAACAACAACCTAGCTAACATAGCCACAAATTTTTCGTTGGATTTCAAGATAGACACAATTACCCAGGACTTCAGGGTGTTATGACTGTCAACAGGGACGTCAATGAAAACGCGAATGGGGAACGAGCTCACCATATTTTGATGTTTCATGTGCAGCACGGTGATACGTATGGTGTTAGCTGTTCTTTTGTACTTCCCGAGAACCAATAGCTTCGTTTAAAGCTGTACGTTGGGAGCTTGAAACGCCGTAACACAGTTCCTTTATACCGAGTAGCTGATGAGTGCTCTCAGAGAGGGGAAGTGTAAGTTGAATAGAAAATCTTTTTTGATTGCCTGTGTATTTTTAAGATCTCTTCACCGATTATAAAGTTCCAAATACTCGTATATATCGTTTATATCAAGACTTCAAAAAAAAAGGCGATTCTCATATTACGAATTCTACTTGAACATAAACTGTGCTAACCCTTACAACTCTTACAGCTTCCAGCTCTTCGACCTATCACTCAGTTACTTCAGTTAACTTTAAAGCTTTTTTACATGTTTTGTGAATCCCTTTAGTATCAATCCGTTTCCAGCCAGACAGTTCTAGTGCGTTTCAAAATAAAAAGCTGTGTATGAACGGCTTTAAAGAGGCTCGTCTTGTAAACAAAATCATCGAGATAAGCTTTGAAAACAAATTGAAATAATTTATGATTTTCTAAATATAGAATTGAGTAGACAACATGATTTACGCACTAAGCTTTTGCAAGTGAGAAATCTTATCAATTTGTGGGGCCATCGTAAGACGATCGCAAAAAAAGTAAAAAGCGTGAAATGTATATTTTTTTAGTTTGCAAAATAAATCCTCGGCCCTAACAAGAGACTGAAATATGAAAAAAAACTTGTGAGAATTATCTATTGGAAACAATTCCTACTTTACCCTTTAAAATTACCTTTAAAACACTTCTTTTGTATTTCTCAAAATTACCTCCCTCTCAAAAGCTCTCAGAAGCTCTTCTTGCGTATTAGAATGGAATAATTGTATGATGTTTTATTTTCGAAAACCACAATCTCGGCATATAGAGGGTTATCCATATTGCGGTTTTTCTTTTCATTATTTATTCATCATCAGCATCTTCTTGATTCAAATGACCGCCTAGCGAATTTTCGCAAACTTCGATTCGCCAAAACGAGCGATTACGCAGCCGGGAAATTTCTCTCGCAATAAAGTCGGCTAAGCAGGTCAAAAAATTTCGATTGTCATACGACCATAGTACTCCGAATTGACGGTGACTGCCTCGCCGTTGATATTTTCAAAGAAGTAAGGTCCGATCACACCTCCGGACCAAAGAACACACATTTTTTTTCGTTGGTGTAATGGTCTCTCTAAATTATTTGGGGATTCTGGGAGCCCAAATCCGACAATATTGCTTATTTACGTTTCCCTGGAGTGAGAAATGTGCCTCGTTGTTGAAGAAATATTTTTGTTCGAAAAGTCGCCGTTTATCTGCTCTCGAAAAATTAGACCTGATACAATGGTCGACAACAGTTTCGGACTCATCGATAGTTAAAATATTTACGTAGTTCTCGATTAGATGAGTGGGTTTTATTGTGTGGGCATACAAAGAAGTGGCTAGTATCCTGCGGAGGCTTATTACATACAGAACATACGTTAAGTTCATATATAGGTACATAGGTTGGGGTTAATTATGGATAGCTAGGAGTTGAGACTACCACAGTACACAAAACATAAATGCTAATTATTACACAGGTCTCTCAAGGTAGCTCAAGCTCTTCCCGTACTATGGGTGGTGGTTGGGCTCCGAGCACGCAATTTACAGGAAGATAGCTTATAAAGGTGTTAGCGGACCCCCTGTGAATGGAGTATACGACCTGTTGGTAGGTTGATTTATCCAGCTGTTGTGCAACGTGGCGCTGAATGGAGTTCGTTAGGTCAAGTACTCTCTACTTTATGTACCTACATGGGTTCTGTAGTTTGTAACCGCTGAAGCGATTTTCGTGCAAGCTCCTCCTGCAATTTGTGGGTTTCCGTCTTGATGTTTTTCTAACAAATAGAGAGACCTAAAGTTTATACACTCGGAGGTGTTGACATTACCTGCCGAGGGTCGACCGCAATTAGAAAATTTAATTTAATATTTTATTTATTTTAATTTTTTATTTAAATTAACTTTCTATAACTTTTTGGATGTTGGTCGCACCAGGATTTGAACCCGAGCCTTCCGAATGGCAGTACGCAATGCTACCCACTCGGCTACTGCAGCCGTGTTTGCAGCTTACCTAAGAATAAAAGTTATCAATATTCTGGTCAATATCAAGATTCGTCGGTATATGAGATCAAGGAAACGTCATTTGGTGGTGGAGGGAGTTTCAAGATATAAAAATTAAACAATAGCGAAGAAAGGACACCACTCTGCGGAACCTTTTGCTTATTTTTTTTTTTTTTGGAGTTTTGGCCTCGACCCACCCGTGACTCTTGGCCACTCTTTACTCTAATTCATTGTCCACCTCTTTCAAAATCAAATCCTTTCAGCTTTTTCATATGAACCGTTAAACTCACTGAGAAGTAAAGCCCTCACTGTATATACATATGTACAAATCGGGTATTTTATTATATTAAAAATGCACAAATTATTCAATCAAAGTCTCGTTGAGTTCAATTATGTCCAAACATCTTTGTATACACATATATCATTATGTTGGTATGTAGTAGTGTATGTATGTATGTATGTATGTATGTATGTATGTATGTATGTATGTATGTATGTATGTATGTATGTATGTATGTATGTATGTATGTATGTATTAGATTATTGCTTCTTTTAATGGGACAATTACAAATTATATTATGAAATTTTTATGCGACAGACATCACGAGCTCGGACACAGGGACCTGCATGCGTACATACCTACATACATACAAAAGCATGTTTAAATACTCTCATATCGCTTTTGAAATCTCTAAAGGTAATAACTGGAATGTTTTTTAAATGCTTAGCGTTGCCTTAAACACTTTATTGTCATAAGAGCCCAAGTAAATTAAATTTTTTAATAAAAAAATATAAAAAAAAAATTTATCTCAAAAATTGACACAATACATATTGATATTATACAGATTTATTAAACGATTCCATATGACAAGAGCATCAAAGGACACACTAACAAAATATATGTATATGTATATACATATGTAGTGTAAATTAAAATATAAAAAATCATACGGTTTTGTTAACGTAGGTACAAACATACATACATACATACATATAAACTATGTACAGTGAGCCACATTCAAAATGGGATAGATGAGTTGGTTTTAGAGGTCATGTAAAGAGGTTTTTAGTATCGTGCTGGGACTCGTTGCAAGCGGGACACACGCTAGGTACATATGTCGTCATCAAGTCTGGATTTTATCTACTACAATATTCAGACCTAAGTTGTGCCAGTATTATTCGAGTCTCTAGTGGTAGCTCGAGCTCTTCCTTTGCAATAGGTGGTGAATTTGACTACAAGAACGCCATTCACTGGAAGAGAGTTCAGGAAGATGTTGAGGGACTCTCGGATAATGGTTTTTAATCCCTGTAGTAAGTGTCTTTTGGGGTGTTCCCTACGGTAGCATCGCAGCAGAAATTGCTCGCACAGTGAGCATTATGCTCCTTATCTCGCAGCATAGATGCTTCGTGGTGTAAGTGATGCTCTGGCGAAGAAGGTTTCCTGTCCCGGTGCTAAGTGCGGTGTTCTGGCAGGCTTGTAGCTTCATCATCAGCGTCTCTCAAGTCGCTGGCGCCTAGATCGGTGCAGCATAGTTAACTACCGGCTGACCGATTGCCTTGTAGGTTGTCAGCGACGTTGCTTTGTCTTTTACCCTAGTGTAAGCGGTGTGAAGGAGTACAGGCTGTCGAGTTCGAGTCTATACTCCTTTGGACAGCTGGTGAAGGGGGAGTTTCGAGATATAAAAGTTAAACAGAAGTGGGGAGAGAACACCAGCTTGCGGAACCCCTAGATTAATCTTTCTGAGTGGTTTCGACTCTCACGGCAGTCGGTTCTACACACCAATGATTTTATCCAGCCAAGGACAGTCAGACTTTCGGCGACATAACGTCGTTTAGAGGTTAGAGAGATCTTCTCTGATCCTGATGGAGGATTAGAGGATAAAAGTATTAAAAAGACGGTTTAGTATGGTTGACTGGTTTAAACCAAAAAGTGATTAGTAATATATTCGAGAATTACTCTAAGCCCACATAATGCAATGCTTAGAACTGCTTAAAGGTTTTAGCTACACATGCTAAATCTCCTGATCTGAGCCCTATTAAACATTTATGGGCTGAAGTCAAGAGAAGTCTTACTTCAAGATACATTGGCAGAGGCAGAAAAGGATTGGGAAAAAATTGAATCTAGTCAACAAGGCGCTTGCAGGAAGAAATAAAATAGAAAGAGAAATCAATAAAATGAAGAATTAATGAAATTATCTCCGTTTTGTTTATGAATCTTAAACTACTAATTGCTAACATTTTCATCTTAATACAAAAATGTATAAGTATATATATTTGTTTTGATTTCAAAGTGGAGCAGATAAATATTTGCGTTTATATGAAGTGCCCAATTTTGACTGTGACTCACTGTATACTGATGCATATATGTATACGCAAAAAAAACACAATAGATTTATGTATATATGTATGGTATGTGTAGGTGCCTCATTTTTATCACTGCGAATATCTAGTCTTTTCAAATGACCTTGACTTTGACAAATTTGATTGAAGGCAAACTTGACAATATAAAAATATTCTAAAAGACATTCAGGAACAACAACCCTATATTCTAAATATTTATTTTTTTTCTTGAATTTATTATGTTTAAATTACATAGATATGTATATACTCTACTATATAGTAAATAATAAAAAATTGTAGTTATAACTTGTTTTTTCTTTACGATAACTTTTATTTCATCTAAATTTTCACAACAACAGCAACAACAAGCATGAAGTCGAAACCAATATTTTTGTATTGAATTTTTTGTTATGTACCAATAACACAATGATACTGAAAACATTTCTTTTTATTTTTACATATGTAAATATATACGTAAACCAAACTGAAAACACTCATATTTGTAGATGTGTTTATGTGCGTTTTACTACAAAACATTAATATTCGTTAAATTGGCGAAATATTCGTACTCTCTATAACGTTTATGATATCTTTGGTTTGTTAAAGTCTTGATAAACCAAACAAAAAAAAATTATAATAATTGAAATAATAAATAATTTTATGTGTTTTTAGTCTTTTATTTTGTTTTTAATTTTTCGTATATACTATTTTATTATACCGAAATGAAATCATTATTATAAACAATAATTTAAAGTATATAGTTTAATATATAAAAAGAACAACTAAGAAGTAATAGTTCTGGATATATGTAGTTTAAATAAATCTTTTAATTTAATAATTAAAATGTATTACAAAACATATGATACATAAGTTAATGAAAATCAAATGTGTGCACAAAATTTCATAAAAATTTTTGTTGTTGCTAGGAAGTAGCAGGTGGCTAAATGTGCACATACATATTTACATACAAACAACTGTTTGTACAAGTATGTTTAGGTACTAGGTTTGCATTTATTGTTGTATACTAGTAATTAAGATTCAACTTAATTTGCCACACCCACACGATGTTCTCCTTTCCTCTTTTATTATTTTCACTTATGTATTTTCTGCTTTGTTTTCACTGTGCATGTTGGAATCATCATTATTATTCATTGTTCGCGCTCAGCGTGCATATTTACTGTGGCTTTCTGAAGCTCTTGCCAGCAAACTTCGCCTTGGCGCCCAATTCTTCTTCGATGCGAAGGATTTGGTTGTATTTGGCCAAACGTTCGGAACGGCATGGAGCGCCAGTCTTAATTTGACCAGTCGACAGACCAACAACCAAATCAGCAATGAAAGTATCTTCAGTTTCACCGGAACGATGTGACACCATGGTGCCCCA
Organism: Ceratitis rosa; assembly: GCA_037013455.1. Classification (NCBI taxonomy): domain Eukaryota; kingdom Metazoa; phylum Arthropoda; class Insecta; order Diptera; family Tephritidae; genus Ceratitis; species Ceratitis rosa. Next base: position 4,255,384 of record JAWMAG010000011.1, on the reverse strand, counting down.
GCCGTTGCTCTTGGCCAACAAATGAGCCTTGATGGATTCGGTAACAGTGCCAATTTGGTTGACTTTCAACAAGAGGCAGTTGCAAGCCTTCTTTTCAACGGCAGTCTGGATACGTTTTGGGTTGGTCACGGTCAAATCGTCACCGACAATTTGAATTTGAGTGTTGGCAGTAATGGTGGTCCAGGCCTCCCAGTGATCCTGATCGAAGGGATCCTCAATGGAGACAATGGGGAATTCCTTGATGAATTCTTGGTACAAGTTGGTCAGTTTCTCGGGCGACAACCATTGTGCCTTGTCGCTGTTGGGGTTCTTGAAGTCCAGATCGTAGAGGCCGTCCTTGTGGAATTCAGAAGCAGCAACATCCATGCCGATTTCAACCTATAATGAGAAAGAAAATAATTGTGTTAAGATTAAATTGTTTTTAAATCACAATTAAGTCATTTGTACTTTTTTATTTAACTTCATATTTTTTCAAGTTAAAACCCACAACAACTCACCTTGCCGGTGTAGCCACCCTTGGCAATAGCATCCTGGATCAACACCAAAGCTTCCTTGTTTGATTGAATGTTGGGTGCGAAACCACCTTCATCACCAACGGCGGTAGCATCCAAGCCGAACTTATCCTTGATGACCTTCTTCAAGTGATGATACACTTCAGAGCCGATTTTCATGGCTTCAGTAAAGCTGGTAGCACCAGTTGGCAGAATCATGAATTCCTGCATGGCCAATTTGTTACCAGCATGACTGCCACCATTGATTACGTTGAATGCAGGTACAGGCAAAATGATATCCTTGTTGCCAGCCAAATCAGCAATGTGTTGGTAAAGTGGTACACCCTTCTTGGCGGCGCCAGCTTTGCAAACGGCCAAAGAGATGCCCAAAATAGCGTTAGCACCGAATTTCGACTTGTTCTCAGTACCATCCAATTTCAACATGAAATTGTCAATGGCTTCTTGGTCGGTGACCTCAAGATTAGCCTTCAACAATTCAGGTCCCAAAGACTTGTTTACGTGTTCAACAGCTTTGGTTACAGCCTTGCCGTGATAGCTGTTCTTATCGTTATCGCGCAATTCAAGGGCCTCATGTACACCGGTCGATGCACCAGATGGTACAGCGGCGCGGAAAAGTCCCAATTCGGTGCATAAATCAACTTCAACGGTGGGGTTACCACGTGAGTCGAAGATTTGACGAGCGAAGATTGACTTGATTGGCATATTTGAACTATTATAAAAAGAATAAATGATTTTTAAATATGTAGATACTTATTATTATTTGAACAATTCTCTTATTGTTAATCAGCCAGTCATTATTAAACTATAAAGTATGTGCATACATATGTAAAACCATAATGAAAGTGAAAAATAATTTTTCATTGTTATACATACTAATAATTAAAATGAACTAATCAAAACCAAAAACGTATTGTTAATTTGAAAATGTAGTTATTATAATTAAAATCGTAACCTAAACAATAATAATTTTATTATTATAAAAATAATTCAATTATTTTTATCAAAACCGAGTTTCAAAATATTTCTGTATATAAAATTTGATTTATATGTATGTATGTACGTTGACTAAGTTATTTTCCATTACTTTCTACTACACAGTCGTGCTCTTGCTTTAAATGACCTCTACGAGGTAAGTAGAGGTCATGCGAAAAATATTTCACGAATAAATGAATTTCGCACTTAATTAGCAAGTATTTGTTATAAAGAATGCAAATATATTAACAAAAACCGCTTCATACTTTGTTGCAAGCAATATTACAAGAGTATAAAATTATGAAATACGGAAATGAAGAAGTACACGACACCGGAAAATTATTATCTAACTGCACTCTCCGCCATTTAATGATAGCGAATTATTTGAGCTTTCGAACATAAGGCAAAATATATTCGATAAGATCTAGTTAGAAGTGTATTTGTTTATATCATTTTTATTAAATGCAACTAAAACACTTTTTTTTTATAAAAAAAAAAAAAATTGCTCCTCAATTTAGAGAACTTACTTTAAACGTTTAATTAACAAGAACTGTAATGCAAACGGAGACGGATCTTTAACACCAAAATTCACCAACGGCGATTGTGGAGCAACTGAAACTGTTTGTTGAGCGAAGAGTGCGATTGTGCGAGCAGTTGTCGCTGCCGCTTTCGTGGAACGTGACCACAGCAACATTTCCCAACACTTTATTCCAATTTGTTCTTTTTACGTGCAAAGCTTTTGATATTTCCCCAAATGGTTGTTGTTGTTATTGTCGCAGCCGCAATTGCAATCGCTGAAATACACGTTGTGCTGCCGGCAATAGCTATTTGCGAAAACGGGTAAACCTCTTTCTATCACTTCTTTCGTATGTGGATTCCAATCCCAAGCCGCGATAACTGTAATGATAGCGATAGAGGCAACAGTATCAGCAAGATTACTGAGGTAAAACTATTTCATGAGCCGACTGCCTATGACACAATGATTTGGTATTGCCGGTCAATTTATGTACATGTATGTATGTATGCGTCGTTATTACTTTTTTTATGTTTCACCCTCCCGCTGCTTTCCTCTTCCACACCTTGGGCCCTGAGTATTTGTGGCGAAACTTTCAATGACCTTCGTGCAAGGTGACAAGAGCGGTTGCCGGTCTCAACGCAGTCCACACGCTTCCTACGTGCCGTATCGATATGCGTGGGAAAGAGTTGGCACAATACGCAAGCTTCTGTTTGCTTTACAGAAAGTTTCACTAAATAATTCAAATGCTTAAAATTTGTATTAATATTTTCTTTTTTTCTATGACATGCGTTGAATATGAATTCATGAATTCCTTTAGAATTGACTAATTTGAACTGACAATATGGAAGTGCTGGTAAGCTTTATAGTAAGTAACTGAACCGGCAGCACTGCTTTACCAGCATTTTTTTCCTTCAGCCAACAAAAACTTCTTTGAACATCGTCAGAGAACTTAGAGTTATACGTTCTTTGTTCCATACGATCGGTGACGCGGAAAAAGTCCTAATATAACATTAGAATAGTCCAGGGAAAATTCAATTTGTAGATAGAAGGCTTACATTCGTCCCAGCATATCCGCATCTTTTCTTTGGTTCAATGTAGAAAGTTACATTTTCACATTCCTTTTTCCGGTGGAAGCCGTTACCCGCACTGCTTTTTCGACAGAAGTGGCAATAAACAATAATATGTTGTCTGTGATAAGAAAAAACCCAAATTGGATTGAAAGAAATTATGAAATTTTGATCGATATAAATCCAGAAAATTACGCTACTCATTATATAATGATGTGTCATGATAAAATTTCAATTTGAAGTTGCGACTTATATAAATTCGACTACATTATTAAATATTTGTGCACTGGTAAAAATATTTTTCTTTACAAACACTAAATTTTTATCTAATTTATTGAAAAAAGTTAAAAAATAACTAAATTAGCAGTTCTTTTATTTTACCAAAATCTTTTCAGAGGAAAAACGGAGGAAAACTTGTTGACATGCCTATCATGTGGCAACACTAATTGTGAAAAACTAATTTTTCATTTGACAGCACTCTCGACAAAATCCAATTGGAAATCACTCAGATTGTCATTTGCAACCGAACGATAATAAATACAAAGATTTGTTCTGTGTAAAAAACACGAAAATATTATAAAATCTCAGGAAAATATACATTTTGTTAGCATTAAAAACTAAAAATGACTTGTATTTAAAGTGTGAGCCTATAAAATTGTGTAAAAGTTAACAATAGTGCACTGGGAACGCTCAGTATTGTGCATAGCCAGATAACCAACCAATTGGGATTACTTAGTGGAGAAGAGAAAAAAAAAAATAATAGAAGAAAATTCCAACACAGCAATTTAGGGAAGTCGTGTAAAACGTCTAAAGCTGTTGATAATTATCACCAAATACATACAAAAAAGTTAAAAAAAAATGCATTGATAAAGCCAAGTGTTACTGTAGTGTGATTCATAGTGTACGTAGTGTCAGTGCAACGTCTACGACTGGGATAGCCTGAAGATGGTGTCGTTGATAAAGAATCAACTCCTTAAACATCTCTCAATGTGAGTAGACTTTAATAAAAAATAAATGATAAGCCAATGTGTAAGTTTCACTATCGTTAAGATTATAGTTTTTAAAAAGCGCAGATTGGCAAATGCGTACATACTAATAAATTGATTTTTCGTAACCCACAGCTGCCCATATCCATAAAAATAATCATGCAATAACCATCGAATTACCTTTGTTCATGTTATGGCTTATCGGCCTGTCGGCTAACACCCATTTCACATATGCACATATGTACATGTGTATGTGATTATGTAGACGATCGAAGATTTATACTTTGGTTGTTGTTACTGTTTTTGAAATTGTGAGACATACATACATACGTTAAAAGTGGGCGACTCTATTAGGACAACTCACACTTTGCGCGTGCAATCAAGTGAAAGCATAAATTGATGTTTAAACCTTATTATATACTAACATACATATATACACGTATGTACATATCTGTTGCTAAATTTGAAAGGACTTTAGTTATTAAATATTAATTATTAACCTCCGGTATGCATGTAACGCATGTAAAGGTAAAATGTTTAATATCTTTGAGCTTACATGCATACATTTATGTATGTATAAGTATGAATTTATGTAGGTATATATGTATGTTTACAAATTTAATTATGCTTTGGGTGATACAAAATTATTCACTTGTTCTTATTTGCACATATTCATTTGTGCATATACAGTTGTGTACATATGTACATAATTACATACCTGTGTTTTCACATAGCGGTTTTTTACAATACTTTCTTGTGCAAAATACTTTGCCATTATTCGCTTTTCTTTTAACCGTTAATACTTTTAAGAGTGATGTACAATAGAAAATATTTACATTATTTGTACATACATGCCTACAAATATATTATATATATATATGTATATATAAAAATGTGCAATAATTGATGTTTACTCTTCTGTGCGTTGGTGAAGATCTAGGGTTCTTATAATACCCTGCAATATCGTATTAAATTCTCAGTGAACACTCCTTTGGCTAATATAATTTCCATGACATTGCTGTTGTTGTAAAACGGTTAGTCTAATCCCGCTTTGAAGCAGGATAAAGATCAGTCTAAATCATCGAAGTAATATAAAGGGACTTACAGGAAAACAGCTGTTTCGGACCAGAGGGAAAAAGGGATTAGATGAGTGAGTTTTAAGGCTCATATGTTGGGTATGTCGGGGTCAAGATTGTATAGGTAGGTAGGTTTGGACTACTACAATATCCAGATCTTAAGTGTGACATTTCCGTAAGGCGATTATAGCTGCTGAAGCTTGAATGACCTGCTGAAAGGTTCGTTAAAATCGAATCCATTTACCCGATTAAGCAGCAGCTTAAGGGATCCTCAAGCTTGGTCATTATCGTCAGGTCGACATCGTATAGTTTCCTGTTTAAGAAATATTAGATAAACTGGAATAAACAGACGTAATGGAAAGATCACTTAATGACCTGCCACGAGCCCAACCCAACAGCACATTATAGTAGGTACCGAAAAATGCACTACAGCACCACCATGGCCTTAAACACGATGGACTCTGAGCGCGAACTGTACTCGTAACACTGAATTTGTCAAAGGTCTTAGATACGCTCAATCACGCAGTGCTATTATCGGAGAGTAAGGGATCCTCCTTATTATCGCCGTGGTTGAAAAGATGAACCCCTTGCGGGTTAAGGGTTCAAGAATTTACCCGCGGTAAGGCATGCCTGTCGCAAAAAGCTACTCAAATTTAATAGTTCCCGCGACAGACTATATAGTTAGCGCTTTGTAACCGCTGAAGCGATTTTCGGCCGAACTCCTCCCGCAATTTGTGGTTTTGCGTCTTGGAGTTTTTCCAACAAATGGAGGGACCTACATTTTATACTAAGTCGCCTCCGAGCAGCTGATGGTTTTTTTACGAGGAGCCTTTATTTCATGTCGGAAATACACTCAGAGGTGTGAACATTCACACCGAGGGGCGGCCGCAATTAGATATGGGAAATATTTTTGCGGTTACTACAACAACAACAGTAGTTGAACCATCAATCATCGTACATCAAAACTCAAAACTCCGAAAATTTAGGCAAGGGTGTTGCTCTCTCTCAGTTATTGTTTACTTTTTGTATTTCAAAGCTCCCTTCACCACCAGTTATCGTGGTGACCTCGATCTTTTCTGCCGATGGCTGCTCGATATTGGGATATTGTTAACCTTTGTTCGAATATAAGCCTTTGCCACTTCTTCAGCGCACGCCAATTACAAGTACAACCAGCGAAGCCCTCTGCTACCCTCTTCACCAGCTGAGCGAAGGAGTACCGGCTCAAACTGAATGTGAAAGTGTTTACTTTACTTTTCGAGATTCCGACAATAAATAACCCAAAGTTAGTCAAATGCGTCAGACCGCAATCACTCACCTTTGAAGAACCACCACCTAAGCACATCAGGTCGGGGGGGGGGTTTTGACCTAACTCCAATCAATATGTCCCAACAGAATCGCTGTTGTAGTCGATCTATCGACAGATTCTAAATGACATTCACAGAGGGTACGTCACCATTTTTATATAATCTTGACCCGTGAATGGTGTACTCGGAATCGAATCCTCACACTTAGCAAGCGAAGCTCGAGGGGTCCCGCGAGACCCGAGAAATAGTGGCATAGTTTAAAGTCTGTATACTGTAGTAGGCTCAACTCTTACCTGTAACAAATGAAATAATGAGTCTTCGCACGACACTAAACCACTCTTTGCATGTCCATTAAAATCCACTCATCTAATACACCTCTCACTGTGGTGCGAACTCGTCGAAACAGCTCGTTTTCTGGACCTATTGTTACCGTCGGAACAAAATGCCGACAACGACAATCTTTTACTAATAGGTAAGGGAGTCCCGGCGAAGGACTACCAGCTAGAATTCAATGTCAGATTTGATCAGTTAAGATTACGATCCTATTGTTGTTGTTGTAACGCACCATTCCTCTCTTCTTTTCGCTGTCTGGCGCCAGTTGGAAATACCTGATCCTTGCCACGGAGTGAAGGTCTTTTTTCCTCTGCTTCCACCAGCGGATACTGCATCGAATACTTTCAAAGCTGGAGTGCTTTCATCCATTCGGACGACATGACCTAGCCAGCGTAGTCGCTGTCTCTTCAATTGCTGAGATATGTCAATATCATCATATAGCTCGTACAGCTCATCGTTCTATCGTCCGCGGTATTCGCCGTTGTCAATGCGCAAAGGACCATACATCGTTCGTAAAACTTATCTCTCGAAGACTCCTAGAGTCGACTCATCAGATGTTGACATCGTCCACACTTCTGCGTCATATAATAGGACGGGTATGATGAGCGACTTGTAGAGTTTGGTTTTCGTTCGCCTAGAGAAGACTTTACTTTTTAATTGACTACTCAGCCCCTTCGAAAGAGTAGATAAATATTCCCTGCCATTTTAATTGTCAAGCTGTCTCTCATTGGAAGGCTGCTAACTGAAACCACGTCATCATTCCATAATTCCTTAAGCTCTTTGTGAAGAAGTTCACTCTGCCTTTCTCCAGGGGATCGACTCAAGCTTCGGGCGGAGCTGTTAATCGGAGCTCGTTTTACGAATTTTGTCGGTTTAAGAAATTCATATTTAATTTTCCCACTCACGCAGCCACAATATGGGCAAAAATTACTTTAAAATTCAAATTAAATTAGTTTACCAAGTAATATTTCAATAAATATGCTAAGAAAGCTGAAGGAAAGTACTTAAGAGAAAAATAAAATAAAATAAAATAGAAGAAAAAAACAACAACGAATAACTTATGCGAAAACTGCGAAAGCATGAAGTGTAAAGGATTCAGTAGTTACAGTTATACTTAATAATAATTTATTTATTAATGCGGCACCTCAGAAGCATTCAACTAGTTGCAAGCCAAACAGTTGAAGACGGCGCGGGTAGGGGGGAACCGTGGCAGAGAGCTCTGCAATGACGGAATTACCACTTGCAAGTTGTTGGCTTACAGACCGACTGACACCTACACACAAACATACAAATGTATGTATATATATCTATATGTACCTAAATGTGTAGTGTGTAGTGCAATATCTCTGGTTACATTACAGCTGCTTTCGTCCTGTCAAGCACCATCGCCAGGAGTATCTGGTAGTGCTGTTCTTCTTACTCCTACACCATCTCCACATTCCACCATCCACCACTTGACGGCTGCCATGCAACGCGATTTGTTTCATAATTCGAGACAGATAACTGCGTTGGCGCCTTGGCGATGAAGAAGAGAAGTCGCCAGCGAACAGCAACAGAAGAAGCACATCTTCCAAGGTTTTGCGTTGCGCCTAGACATCCGGCTCCACTTCTACACCTCTACACTTCTCTCCTTTTCACTTTTCATTTCCATTGCGACACAGCGTAACAGTAACAGTGAACCATTAAATTATCGTTAAACCCGCTGTCAAGTACAGCAGGCAGCAGGCAACAGGCAGCAAGCACTGAGCCCTCAGCAGTTGAGTATTAGCAACGTCGGTCGCCAGTTGGAGTATCAAGTGTTGACTGGCGTTGTGTGCTGGAGTGCGTGGTATGGGTGGTGTGGGTTGGAGCTGGAGGTGGAGTATTTGGAATTTTGTCGAGGTAGAGAAAGAAATTGTATAATTTTTGTATTCATTAATGTTGCTTTGTTGTTTTCAATGTGAGTGTGACTGTGTGTTTGTGTTGTTGTTTTGTTTTTCTCGCATGCAATACAATATTGAAACAACAAACTCTCGTTTATGAGTGGGTGTTGGGTGAGTAGATGACATACATACACACATACATACGCTTTGTACAAGCTGTGTAGCCTTGATTATGTCTGCATGGATGTGTGTGTGGTCAGGTGGTGGGTAGTCGCCGGATAGACTCCGCGAAATGCATGAATGTTGTAGCAGTAGAAATTTTTAATTTAAATTGTTGATTATGGCTTTGGAAAGTAGAAATTCTTTAAAACATAGATAACTGACAAGGAATGTAGAATATTATGTAAATTTCACTATGCATTATTTAGCGAGTTTTCATTTGTTCCACGCACGCTCTGCTGGTATAATGAAATACTTTTTGCCTTAGCAATTAGCACTTTTGAAGTCATAAAAAAGTTAAATGAAAGCCAAAAATGTTTAAAAGAAAATGCAACAAACAAGAAAGAAAAGTTGTCCTCGGCCATTCCGAAGTTTTTATACCTTTCTTCTTCTTCTTCTATTATACGATTATAGCCGAGTTAACAATATAACGCCACTCATTTCTGCATTTCGCTGTTTGGCGCCAATTGGAAATACGAAGTACAGTCAGGTCCTTCTCTACCTGATCTTGCCAACGGAGTGTAGGTCTTCCTTTTCCTCTGTTTCCACCGGTGGGCCGTGCGTAGAAAACTTTCAAAACTGCGCTATATGCCGTTCTCAAATCGTAGAGCACCATAAATCTTACGCAAAACCTTTCTCTTAATAATTCCGAACGCTGACTCAACAGATATTGTTGTTGTTGTTGTTGTTGTTGTTGTTGTTGTTGTTGTTGTAGTAGCGGATCAACAGATCTTGTCATCGTTCATGCATCTGCACCGTGTAGCAGGACGAGAACGAGAAGTGACTTGTGTAGTTTGGTCTTCGTTCGTTGAGGAAGAGGACTTTACTTCTGTGTTCTTTATCAAGGCTGGCATTATTATTATTATTATTATTGGTGTTAATACTGGTTCCAAACTAGATGAAGTTATTTTTGACTTCAAAGTTATGACTGTTAAAGGAGATATTTACGTCTTACTCTGGTTACCAGATCTCAGAACAGATAATCCTTCACTTCTTTATCCAGTGTCTGGAAAAAGCAGATTAAACGCCGCTGTTGTTGAGGCTAATGATGTCATTATCGTCATCGGTGTATGCCAGCAGCTGTGTACACTTATAGAAGATTGTACGTTCTCTATTTAGCTCTGCAGCTCATATTATTTTCTTCAACAGTAAGTTAAAAAAAAATTACACGATAAGGAATCACCACACTGACGGAGCTTTCAGTGTTGCTTAAGGTCTGTTTACATAGCCGCATAATATTTGCGGGTGTGTGAGGTGTTATGGCATAGCGGCGTCGAGGCAGCTCGTGCTGTCGAAGGCTGCTTTAAAATCAACGTGGAGATAATGTGTGTCGATTTTATTTTCATAGATCTTTTCTTCGAACTTCTTCATAATCTTGTTCTTTCACTGCCGCTCAGCAGGCAGTATAGTATTTATATAGGCATCACTTACTAGAGTAGTTCCTGACGGATTTTTGACCCAAAACTTCATATCTGAAGAAATCGGTCGCATGGTCCTCCGATTTCGATTATTTTAAACTCCAAAGTGTAATTCATCATATGAGTGCAGAATACCAAATATCACGCTCTTAGACGGATTTATATCCGAAAATATTGGTCCGATCTGGCCAAGTTTGGTTGAAGTGTCTCAAAAACTGAGGGACTAGTTTACATACCAACAGATGAACGGTCAGGTGGTCATGGTTAACTAAATTCCTTATTCTACTATGATCGGTATAAGTCTGTTGAAGGTGTCTATACTACTTCTGGTAAAAAAAAAATTTTTGATGAAATAGAATTTGCATTTTCCTAAGCTTTCTTAAGGTGTATGTATTTTGTTTTTGCCATACCTGAGAGTTTTTTTATTTGTATGTAGTTCTTTTCAGAGCCCGAATCCACGAAATAGTGTTACACAGTTGCGGAAACTAAATGGCTGTCAAGAAACGCTCCGAGAAGCCTCTCCATGACGGTTGTACACTACTTTCACGGCAGAAATCTATACACCCGGTTAAAGTGCATAATGTGGTTGTTATTGCAACCGTAGTTCTTGATAGAAATATGGACGTAAAGTACCGACAGCCGTGGAAATTATTAGCTTTTAGTCCCTTCTTATGATAAGCATGTCTTTTCGCTGATTCTTGAACTAATTATCAGTGCAATACAGATCCCTACAGATACCCAAGAACATATGAAGGAATGACAATTGCAATAGAGAAACGCTAGATGTAATATGTTATAGACAGGTCTCTAAACAGCTATTCGCAGAGAGTCAATCAAAACTCTCTCTCTCTCTCTCTCTTTGGTCCGAGTCATTTTCCTGGGTTTCCTCTTAGTTGGCCTCGATGACATTGCCGAGGTATAGGAAACAGTTGCAGAAACACGCCAAACATTATATAAATTCCGTTTTTTCTAAACCTCTTATGATAGGCATAAACAGTCGATCGTCGTGTGTATGAATTATTTTCGATTTTGTACTAATCCGGTAGAGAGGTCATAATCATCTCTAAGAAGCGAATTTAATAGGGACTGTCTTGATATATTGTTGTTGTTGTTGTTGTCGTTTTCTTGTTATCTTTCTCTTGTATCCATGCGATTGTTTCCATGAAATACTAATTAGAGTCCTCATCCACTGATGAAGGCCGAGTCGGTTCCATAATGAATGGGCTTTAAGTTCGGTCCCTCTTCGCCTGATCTTTTCAACGGAATCTATTCCTTTTTCTATAATTCCAACAGTGAGTACTGTAGAGTTGGATTTTTCGTCCATCCGGGCGATATGACCTAGCTAACGCAGCTGCGAGCTCTTAATTCGATGAGCTACATTAATATCTTGTAGTTCTGATCCATGAACGTACGCGCTTCCGCACCGCAGAGTAGGAAGGGGAATGATGTGCGATTTTTAAAGTCCAAGGTAACAGCTGTTGGTCATGGTGATTGTAAGTTGTTGATGATGGTGCCTATATTGACGAAATTGTCTACAACTTCAAAGTTTCGACAGTCAAAATTGATGCGGGAGCCAAGTTGTAAGTGCGCTGACTGTATGTTTAATTACCGGAGATATTTCGGATCGGAGTCTTCGTTCACTACCGAACCGATTTTCTTTACTTCCTTCTCCAATCTGGAGAAGTTTGCAGCGCTTTTTTTGAGGTCAATGATATCAATATCATCGACAAAAGCCAGCAGTTGTACGCTCTTATAGAATATTGTGCTGTCTCCGCTCTTCCTTCTACTCTGCTATCCATTTTCTGTTGAGGTGGTCTTTTTTTGATTAATTCGTTACCTCAAGTTTAATTAAACACTTCTTTTAGTTCGGACTAGAGTTTATGATGTGCTTGTACGAGATGTAAAGGCGATACCAAGACTTCAGTATGTCATCGCTTCGTTGCCAGAAACTCAACATTTCACGGACTTTAAGTCGCTATTGAGAGCTCAGAAAGGCATTCGCAGAAATCAGGTGCCATCATCAGCTGGAAATAAATAGAAAGACTCTTCAAAGTGTATATGAAAGTAAAAAAAAAACAATTTCTCCACGTTTCCTTCCTCAACCAAAAATGTATTCCCAAAAATTTGTACTGAAACTTGTTCATTAAATTTAGAAATATTATCGCCCAACCAACTGTCCATCAAAACTTTCTTCTGCATAACATTTATTAGCCATAACTTTGTTTGATTTTCTGTTAGGCTTTTGATGTGTTTGGCTTTGGGCAAAAATCTATGGTACTGTTTTGGCTGCTCGGAAAAATATTTTCATTAAATTACCACTGCAGGCTAAAACACAGGCCATGATACATGAGTCTGTACATACATACTCGTATATACAATCTATATACCTAATCTTGTGTGTAACGAAGCGCCACTCACCAACCGACACGTCGCAACCGCACTCGCTTGTTGTCTTTTGTTTTGCTTTAAATTGAAATGTGATTACAAAATGTGCAAACCGAATCCAGAGCAAAATTACGAAAAAAAGATTTTTGATATACCGATTTATATCACTTTATTTTTTATTGATTCAGTTAAACAGTGATTCAATACGTCACATAAAAAACCAATAAAAAGTAAAAGAAATGAAAATATTGGATTTAAATTTTATTCGGTCTGTGTTTTGTGTTCTAAAAAGTATTTTTTTTATTGCAAAAGAAGTAAAAAATACATCACTCAAAGTATTGTTCCTCGAAATCAACTACTTTTACTCATTTCTCTGATAATTTTCGAAATCAATCTCTAAAAATGAATCATTGTGCCATTATCCGATTTCTTCAAAAGACCCGAACCGAAAGCCGAACCCCCCAAATCGTTTTGCATCCGTCAAAAATGCCAATAGTCCATAAGATCAAAGTCTGGAGAATACGGCGGGTGGGGTAAGACTGTTACGGCCACGTGGGGCCATGTTGCAAAATCACCTTGATTTTCCTTTCGGCCGTTTCTCAGGCTATACACGGCTCGAACGTATTAATTTTGATCGCTAACGTTCTGCATCAATGGTTTCGTCTGGTTTTAGCAGCTCATAGTACACTTTTGAAGCGTCGAAGCAACCCTCGGCGTAGATTCACTATAATCATCCGCTAGCATTCGATGGGCTTCAGCTGCAGTTTTCTTCCAATTAAAATATGTGTCCTGGTACCCAATAAAAGTGGACTTTTCTTTTCTCCGCAAGGCTTTTGATTGATTCTTTACATAGTGCCAGGTCTTAAAAGCCGCTAAGCTTTCTATTTAAAAATGTATACTCCTTTTACGAAAGCCTGCTGCCTGATATGCACTTTAAGAGAACTAGTGGATTTAAAATCGCGCACATTTAATACAAAAGAGTCGGTGAAAGACCCAAGTGCAATCCTTTCACATATGTATTAGATACAGGGCGGCAGATGCCTTCCTTACTCGGTAGTCCATATTGAGGCCACACGATAGCTTGCTCTCCAACACAATTCCCCAAGACCTTATAGCTTAGTTTTGTTTGTAAAGTGATCTCTTCCAGTTTAGGTTTGATCCAAGCTGAAGTTTTGTATTTCTTTGTAGATAGAACTGCCTTTAGAATTATCCGCAAATGACTGCCAAACACTTACCACTTACGATAACCCCTCCAGCTTCATTCGCAATCTATTGAGCGCAAGAGTCCAGAGGACAAATGATAACATCCTCGCTGTGGTGTGCAGCTTAGCATAGCTTGTCTCCTCCTCTCATATCTTGAAATATTCCCGGAGCAGATGCAAACGTCATATTCTGTTATATGATTAGGATATTACTTTAGATGGCCCTCCTATATGCAATTATTCGATAAATTTTTTGATTGAAAACATTCCTTCGGCCGTTTTAACTGAATAGGCAGCAGTTTGTGCTACTGTGAAGATGACAATGGATTTGAATTATGGCAATACAAATACAATAAAAGCTTTTTTCTGAATGTGTTCGCCCCTCGGTATGAAATGGCGCCTCCTCAGAGTGATTATCGGGCATGAGCCAAAGAGCATAGACGTTTGGAGGCTAATTTGTGGCCATTCGTGTCTGCTCCTCGTATCGAACGGCGAAATTTGGAGGCACAAAGTGAAGCCATCTTCTTCTGCTTCTGGGAACAGGTACTGCATCGAAGCCGCAGTTCGAACGATATGACCTAGAAAGAGCACTCACTGTCCATTTATATTCTGAACTAGTTCAACGTCGTCGTTTATCTCGTACAGCTGATTGTTACATCGATTGCAGGAGTTTCATAAAACTCCCGCAAAGCTTTACCCTCGAATACTAAACCGACTCAACGCTTGTTGCCATCGTCTATGCCTCCATACTATATAGTAGGATGGGAATGGTGGACTTGTAGAGTTTAGTCTTTGTTAGTAGTTGTTGAGTAGACTTTCCTTTGGGCACCTTATTTGAAGCCTCGTTTGGTTTGTCGAAGCTTTTCGGGTTTCCTGGCGTCAGTCCTAAGTGTTCCTGATATATGAAATATCTTTAAGTTTTTTCGATTGTACGAAATCATAATTCAATTCGCCCAAGTGTAAATTGAATGCAGAAAATTTCATTACAAAAACAGTTAAATAATAATAAAAGCAGCCGCTGGCGCGCAAAGATTTCAAAAAATTGCAAAACAAAAAATCTTTTCCATAGACTATTTATGGCCAATGCTAAAACAACAACAAAACATCATCAATTACGAACACCAATTAGCGAAACTCAACAATAAAAGTCAGTGAAGTGCGTCGCGAGCGAAAATTCGTATTTCTCCCCAGAGATACATATGTACATAAATACATACATACACACTCGAATATTCACATTGTATTGCAGTTGACATCGTTTTTTAACAGGTCAATTGGTGAGTTGGTGAATCGATATGAGAGAAAAAACAATCTCAAGCAGTATTGCGAAAAGAAAAGAGGCAGGAGCATTTGAATTTGAGAGGCAAAAAGTTAGCTATTAATGCAGAGAGTCAATTAATTTTTTAATTTTTTTTATCTATTCAAAGTGAACATTTTAATTAGCGGAAAATATTGAAAAAGTAAGAAGACTACGGTTTTCTTTTGTATAGTTTTGAAATTTTTCTTTGTTGAAAATTAATTTCAATCAAATAGTCCATTATTATCTGTGATCTTTTGACCATTTTTCGGGTAGTTTTAGAATTACATCAGAAGAGCTTCTGTGGCTTATCGGCCAATAACATCAGCTCTTGATCCGCTAATGTTTTACCATCAGGGGCGTTTTGCAGAGACCGAAATAGATGACAGTCAGATGGGCAAGGTCTGGACTCTTCGTCAAGTTTAGTTTGGTGATCAAAGCTGTATGAATACCTTTTTTATTGATCAATTCTGGACTCTTCTTTTGATGACCCAGTTGCAAGCCAGTTAAGGAAGGCCATAATTGTTCGTTTCGCCAGGTTGTAGCGGCTAATAATGGACAATTCCCTTCCAACTCCACCATTTACCATGATTTCTTTCATTATCGAATTAAAACATTTTTTATGACCCGTAATGAATTAGGAGTGGTTCAATTTTATTGGGCTTCTGACGGGTTTCACTAATGGAAATTCCATTGCGCGCGTTAATTCAAAACATCGTGTTCTTTTGAGTTGACAGCATTTTTTTTTAATAATTTCAAACTATCACGCGAGTGCTATCTCCTGAAAGAGCTTCAATTTGCTTCACTGGCGGCAAAATTTCTTTCGGTTTTTTGAGTGACTGGTCGGTGTATCTTTGGCATCTAAATTTCTTTAACAAAATCGAGCCAATCACTCCTGATTTCGGCGTTCACTCACACACATCTTTACGGCGCGCTTTTGCAGCACTATTTCCTTTTTAATAACAAAAAATGTATCACTTAATGTGTTTTTTCGAAAAGTTCACTCATTTTCAAATCAAAATAACTTTTCACATGAATGACGATTTACAGAACTGCCTTCGAGCTTCAGTAAAGACATTCCGACATATTCGGACTGGATTGAAGTCATACTGCAGCGTTTGTTCGCCAGAGGGTGTCGATATTGATGCAAGGAATGAATGAATTTTCAGTTTATACTACTTGCTGGCTGCTTAAGGTTGTAAAGATTTGGCAGCCAAGTAGTTAGCAGTGTGTGCTACTCTGCAGAAGGCGAGAGGTTTGTAAACAAACAATAAATCTGTAACTGTACGTACGCTAAAGTATGGTATAGGTATTAAGGTTAGTAAAAAGTAGTCCATTATCTTTGCAATACATGGCTTAGGTGATCTGTATCTGGCGTTCTATGAGTGCGATCGGATAACACTGGATGTTGGTAGAAATGATGATATTTTGTACTCAAAAAGATATCGGAAGAAGTGTAGATCACTTAACTCAGTTGTGTTTGAGCACAAACAGAAAATACGCTATATGCTACAAATTTTCTTCGATAAAGGCGAAAAAAAAGTCAATCATGCTCTACAATTGGAAGGCCAATTTTTGAAAAAAATAATGGAAATCCTCGTAACTGACCGTCTTTCGATTGCCCAGGAGCTAAACATTGCACAAAAAAACAGTTTAAAACCATTCGAAAAAACTTGAGTACACAAAGAAGCTCGATGAATGGGTGGCACATGAGTTAACGAGAAAAAAGTCATAGACCGAATTGCTGTTGAATCGTAAAAAAATCGACCCACTTCTGAAGCAGAGGCTGACTGATGATGAAAAGTGGATCATTTATAGCAACGTCAAGCGGAAACGGTCGTGGTCGAAGGGTAGTGAGTCGGCTAAAATGGAGACGAGAAAACGAAAGATAGCTGAGGATGGGTCAGACGAAATTCCATCACGCAAACAGAAATTTGCCTTGTGATTCTCTTCGATATTCGGCGTAACTTACAGCCAATACAAATATCCAGTGAGTGATGAAAACCCACAATCGAAACAAGAAATGATTGCTAATGAATTAGGTTTGAATGCCATGGCTTTATCGCGAATATTAAGTAATTATCTGGAATGCACGAATAAATCTGCGCGATGGGTACCACGAATTTTAAATGAGGGCCAAGAAGAGGCTCGAGTGGATTTTGCTAAATTTTTCCTAAGCAAATTCGAAAATGATCAGTCTAGCAAGTTGAGCAAAGTCGTTACTGGTGACGAATCTTGGTTCTATAAGTACAATCCAGAAACCAAACAGCAGTCCATGGTAATGAGCACGTAAAATTTAAGCAACAAAAATCAACAGCAAAAGAAATGATATCAGTTTACTTCACCCGATCAAAAATCGTAGCTGCTATTCCACTGGAAAAGGGTCAGACGGTAATAGCAAAATGGTATACCGAAGAGTGCCTACCAAAAGTTTTAAAAAATTTGTTCGAAAACAGGAAGAAAGAGGATTCGCGGCGCTGCTTTTGACATCATGATAATGCGCCATCCCACACTGCTGAAATAACGAGTAATTTTATTGCGATCCCTGGGATCGAAGAAATACGTCCAGCACCATTTTCGCCGGATATAGCACCTTGTGATTTCTGGTTATTTCCAAATATGAAAAAAAAAATTTAAATGCAAAGAGATTAATGCGATACGACAGAAGGATTAATGCGGTTAATGCTGAACTTCAATGGCGATTATGTAGAAAAGATAAAAAAGGATAAAGATTACAAATAAATACAAAAAAAAAACTTTTTATGTTTAATACCTTTAATGGATACTTAAGTGTCACCAAGTTTGGCTGACATGGATCTAGAAAAGGACTAACCTCCCATATAACAGATCTTCATGTTTTGACCGACCTAAGGATTTAAGCTCGAATATTTCCGTAATTTATTGAGAAAACTTGATTTTACTTGATGGATATGTTAGTTACAATGGGATCCAAATATCTACTTACCTTCTACGTAACTGAACTTTATTCTTCCTTTGAAGATTACTAAAAAATTAAATCAAGTCTAGTTGCAGTTCTTCGACTTTATCTCACTTGTGTATTTGGAAGTCAGATAAGCCGCCGAGCCTTTTGTATATACGTGTATATGAGGCGAGTTTCTAATATTCGGTTCCAGCCGAATATAGTCTTCCTTCCTTGTTTTTCTACAAATTTATGCATTTCAATTTATGATTTTCTTTCATTCTTTTTTATTTCCTTGCAGTTACACGAAGAATTTGTCATCGGACAAAATTAATTTAAGCACCTTTCGTGGCGAGGGGGATCTGGTGAATTTGCAGCTGGATGAAGCCGTGCTCACTGAACTGTTAGAGTTGCCGTCATGGCTGCGACTCACATCGGCTTGGTGCAATCATGTGTCCTTTCGCATTAGTTGGACAAAACTGAAAAGTGTGCCAATAACATTGGTGAGTAATGACATACATACATATAAATATATACGTATTTTATATAGTAGTAGACAGCCATACGGACGACATAGACAAGTCAATAAATGTCTTGTTAGTTTGTCATTTATTAAATGTGCATTTCTATTTTCTACCTTTTCATATGACCCAACGCAAATACATACATATTTATTTATGTATGTATACACACATCTTCATATCATATCGCCATTGCCTCCGTAGACACTGGACGAAGTGAACATTAGTGTGGAGACTTGTGATCCGAGCACCAGAAATCAGGATGCCAATTCACCGGGCGGCGTTGCCGGTGGCGGCGGCGGCGGCGGCGGTGGTGTTGGGGCGAGTGGTGGAGGTGGTACTGCATCAGCACAGCCACAAGTGCCGCAAGGCAAATACAGTTTCATCCACAAGATAGTGGACGGCATTACAATCATTGTGAATACGGTGAATGTGAAATTCTTGAGTGCAGCGTTCACGGCCTCAGTGCAGGTAAGTGAGTGTCATCTACTAGCTGGTGTTTGGGGTGAAAAAATGTAATTTGGCTGTGAGTAGTAAATATAAAAAAAAATAAAATGAGAAATAAGTGAGCAGTGGAAAATTGAGTGAAGCCAAACGAAATTACACTACTAAAGCAATTAACTTTTGGTTATGGCTTCAGGCCTTTAAGGTGTTTGGAAAAGTTTTGCATAAATGTCATGCAGGAAATGTAGGGAGTCAGACTTGAGTTGAATATCCTCGCTGTTTCTCCGATTCACACGTCTCAGGAATGTAGGAGGCTTAGTTCTTCAGAGAGCTAAACGACGACTTCTTCACCAAAGGACTAGCAGGTCCATCCAAGAGCACTAGACACCGTCTTTCTTAGTTATACCTTAAAATGGATGTGATTGTGGATCTAGTAGCAAAGTATATTTATTTTTAAACGCAAAGGTCCTAAACCCATGTTGAAAAGTGGTTAGATGGACTGCTCCGATTGGCTTCCGTTAAGCGTTAAGGGAAGTAGAAGAATTAAGGGAGGCATTTCCTCTGTAAAACCATTCATTTTGACAGAGAGACTAAATTGGAACAAGCAGACATTATGAGCGACAGCCCTGCGAGTTACGAGGTTCAATAATTTACTCGCCGCGACAGTCGTGTCTTTATACCGGAACGACCCGAATTTTATTCGGCCAAGGATTGTAACTACCGAAACAATCCTCAAAAACATCTTTGGGGAATAATTTTATCGTCACAAAAACAACAGAGAGAGTGGATACGTAGTATATACTCTAGATTTCCGCTGCAGCATTAGCACAGATCTTACCCTCGCACCTTGATTAGTTACGTTCGTCAAACCAAACTAACAGGGGAGATAAACCCAGACTGGAAGCTTAGTGAGGGCTCGTTGGTCGTCTGGATTATATTTCACACCGACTTGTATTGGTTTTGACCGGCTTATTCTACACGAGAATTAACTAATCGAGGCTGACTGAATACAGCTGGATTGTATTCGATCCAATTAGAGGCGTTGAGTGAAAGAAAAACCTAACATGTTATATATTATATTTTGATAAGAATTCTGTAAAAGTAATCTTATGTTGTAAAGATCGCCAGCTTAAAACCCTGTTGATTAGATCATTATTCCATCGGTAGGTTTTTCACCCATCTGAGAAGGTTTCGGCTCTTTACCGGGCAAATTATCATAATCAACTCCGGTGTATGGGTATAGAGTGGTCAGTATCCTCGCGGGAAACCGGGATTCGATACATCGCTAGGGAATCTCAAGCTGTCATTAATTATTTTCATGGTAATCACACCACATTTAAAGTGGCAAACTTTTTACTGTTTGCGAATTGTTTGGGTTCACGGACACAGAGACACTCTAGGGAACTGTACGGACGTTGAGCTGGCTTGGAAGGGAACATTGCTAAGGATATGCTCCCACTGCTTTTCTCGGTAAAATACTTCTTATCATCGGCTTTCTCCAGCAGAGCCATTAGCATGGGAGGAAGGATATCACTTGTAATTGTGGGCTTCATTTAACATACTAAATGGTTTTGTATATAGGAAAGCCCGACATTGCTATCATAACAGGCCAGAAGGCCTAAGTGCGCTTGAACACGGATCCACGTTCAGGTAACCAAAACTACTAACAAACTAACAAGAATGGGACCCACGGTAGACGAAGATATCTTGCTGCCTTCACGCTAACCATCAATTACTACTCCTAATTTCCTCGGTTCGAGAAGCCATAAATTTTATACCATAGAGTTTGTTGTCAGAAATACACTCGGAGAGATTGATATTTCCTGTCGAGGGGCGAATGTCTTATTTAAAACAATTTTTTTTTATAATTCTGAATGTTGGCCTGAGTTCGAACTCATAACCTTCCGAATAATAGTACGCACTGCTAATTACTGGGTGAATGCTGCCCCCGCGTTTACGAAAATTCCATTGCAAAATAAAATTAAAAAAAAAAACTTCATTAACTTCCTTTTTCCATTTCACAGATGTCTCGCATACGTGTTGAATCCAAAACACCAAAATGGGCGCACGCCGATCTACGTTTCACACGCCTTAAAGATCCGCATAAAGGCATCATACTCATTTTCAAAGAACTCTCCTGGCAAACGGTGCGCATCGAAGCCAGTTCTACGCAAGACAAATCGCTCACACCGCTACGTTTGCTCACCAATCAAGCACGCTGCCGGCTAACGTTACGAAAGCGTCTTTCCGACTGTACGTTGTTAGCCTCACGACTGGTTCTCATATTGGACGATTTACTTTGGGTGCTCACCGATTCGCAGCTGAAGGCGGCCTTACATTTTGTCGACTCCTTATCGGGTCTGATCAAAGCGGCGACACATGCAACACAAAAAAAGAATGCAGCTAGAAAATTACAGGTTTGTTGTATGTTTTTTTTTTATTTTGCAAGTGTTTTTATTGTATTTAATTGTATTTCTAAACTTTGTTGTGTTGTGAATAATTTTATTTACATATTTGTCTGACATATTGTTATTAATTATTTCTTGTTTACATAACACAGACTCTGCCCGAGTACCAGGCATTGATAGCGCAACAACAAAATCGACAATCTGACTCGGCACACACAACAACAGCACAGAAAATGTTCAATGCATTCGATGTGCGCGAGACTTCCTATCACTTTTTCAGCCAGCGCATCGATTTGCATTTGTGTGACGATGAAGGAGGTAATTGAAATTGAAATTGTATGCTTGTTAATTTAATATTCATATGTATGTTTCATGAGCAATCAATAATGAGTTTATTGTCACACTTGGAGAAAGGCAATAGGTGTCCAACAAAATTTATGAAAAAAGTTAGCCGGATAATGAGCTGAGATGATTTAGCCAAATCCATTTTGGAAAACCACTTTTTTTTTAGTTTTTGGTGTTAACTATTGGAAAAATTACAAAAAAAAAAAAAACGACTAAGAAGCAAATTTAAAGATATTCGAATATTATTCAAAGTCTGAAGTTCAAGCACTTTATACAAAAAAAAATTCATATCAAAAATTCATAATGCACACGATGCATGTTTACCTTCATCCACGGCATAGTATATGCTTACACTGGTCTTTGGCAAAGAAGCAGACTAAAGCTGAATGAGATTACGTTTAACGTGATCCAATATTCAACGCTCATCTTATTCTTCTAGACTTGGTCTCCATTAGCATAACAAAAAGTGTAATAACATTTCGCTGTTTGATGGGGCTTCACGCGAAAAGAATGGGCTACCACTCTAATGATTTTTGCCGCAGCTGTAGGGACGAAACGAAAAAGAGCTTACCTCTGTCACTATCCAGCCTTGACATCTTGAGATCTACGCGACATAAGTTTCTCGGGAAACCCTTCTTTGACTGTCTAGCTGAAGCTAGTTCATTAGAAATCTCGTTGCTTATATAAGGTACAGGAAACGGTTCAAACGATTGTATGTAACAGCAAAAATATATATTATAAAATGTATCAAAACGAGACGAAACGATTTAACCATAACTGTCTGTCTGTCCGTTCGTCTATAACTCAAGTACGGATTGAGATATTTTGATAAAACTAGGTATACACATTCCCCGGGGCACAAGTAAAGACACTATTGTAAATTTATGAATTCGGAACAAGTGCATGTCCCCTTGCCATAAGGGTTCATTAACCAAATTTGGCATTGGTCTAGTATAAACACGAAATGAGCTTGGGTAATAATTTACTCAATTGAGCAATAATTTACTCAACATCGAATATTTAAGGCAAGAACTCAGCCAAACTTATATACCTACATATGCCCCATATAACATATCTTTCTTTACTGGCCGAAAAATCGAAAAACTTGATCATACTTAAAATGGGTTTGTAATAGTTACAGTGAGTTGAAAATATTTATACCCTCTATATTCGAAATTTCGTACCCCTACGCTCTTTTTTCATTTTTGGAAACAGGTAATAATCACTCGTGGTCAGAACAGGTAACACAACGCGGCTCTTTTTTCGGAAACGTGAGAACTCTCGGCGCCCATCTTGCGCTGATCTTAGTTATATCAAGATGATCGTGCAGGATTTTGAAAATGGTATCAGATCCTCCATCCATCTCAGCGAGTGGTTTCCTCTTTAGTCGAGTATCGTCGAGACGATTTTTTTCAACTTTCCTGCCCGGCCTCGGGTTGTCTTCAAGGGATTAATTTCCTTGTTTAAATAAATTGTGCCACTTGTACAACATGGTTTTTCTAAGACAAGAGTCGCCGTAAACCAATGACATCTCATTCATTATAGTCCCAACTGATTTTTCTTGCTTGGTAAGAAGCTTTGTAATGGCACCATGTTCAAATTTTTTCCATATTTAACTGAGTATCACATTATTAACGAAATATTAGTACCAAAAATAGCCAAAATCGGACGACTAAAACATATAGCTCCCATAAAATTGATTCTTCAGATAACTTTCTGGAAACTGTACATAAATATTTGTTCATAATTTCATCTATGTATTCTTTTCATTTCAACAGATGGCCGCTCCAGTTATCCCGAATTGGATAAAGGTGGTGCTCTACAAATATCGGTGCAAGCATTCCAAGTAGACTATTATCCGTATCATTTGGCCAAATCGGATCGTGCACATTGGGCGAAGTAAATAAACATATTTTTAATTCTTTTTATATATTTTAATTTCTTTCATTTTAACTCTCCAAACGCTCTTTGCAGATATCGCGAGGCGTCCGTTTCACCAGCACTTTGGCTTAAAGAATCTCTCAATACATTCCGTGAAGCTGTGCTCAATCTAAGTCAACCGAATCGCCCCTCAACACATGCACCACTCGAACGCACTGCACCACCTTCACCGGTTGCTTTAAATGTAAATGCTTTGCAAGCGCAAAGTATGGCTCATGCCGGAATTGTGGGTGGTGGTACGTCCACTGCTAATTCCGGTGCGAATACACCGAACCGACCTGGCAGTAGTAGTGGTGGTGGTGGTGGTTCAGGTAATGCTTCAGCATTCGCCAGTCAAGTGACACAAGCGCAACAGCAAAAGGCCACGCTAGATAATTTGGCGAGATTAATGAGCGCTTGTGTGGTGCTGCGTATTGAAGATTTTACGTTGTATCGCGTCACCACGTCCGGTCGTAAGCAGATGCCTAAGGAGTTTGTGTCAGGTATGAATTTGAGGGGAGCTTCAACTTTGTAGACAATGTATACTTAGTTATATATGAAATAGTCATCTGATTTATATACTTTTTGAGAAACATATTGATGAGCTTCTAAATATTTGCTTTTCTCGTTACTCTGCTTATTCTTCATCTTCTCCTCCATACACTCATTGGTTTCATTAAACAAAATTTTCGCACAAATTATATAAATTTTGTATATTTAGCACAAAATAAGAGGAAATCACGTTCAGGTACTAAAAGTAATTTCAATAATACGTTTGTTCAGTTATAAAGCAAGAGTCGAGAGTTATATAGGGTTATATTGACATTGACGTGGCTTCAATGAAAATTTTATGATAGACCCTAAGCAGATAAAAAAGGATTACAAGTGTTGAGCGAATACTGGGCCTAGGCCTAGTAGAACCTTTTGAAAGAGATAGTAATGAGGTGATCTACTACAGCAAGATTAGGCTATGACGTCTTTAACTTCTTACGTCACAGTCCGAAAATTTTTCAGAATAAATTTCACAAATCATCTCAAGTCTGAGGGAGTTAAACATCATTTCTCCTCATGAGAAGTTTTTATGTTGTTGTTGTTGTACCAGTTCTCCAACCTAAGCCTAAGTCATCGACTTTATCTAACGGTAGGTCCAAGAAGAGAACGGGTTCGACTAGAGCATTTAGGAAATATGTACGTTGGGTATATCGGGCTCATGTTTGGATAGGTATGAATCGACTACAATATCCAGATCTTAATTGTAGTACCAGTACCAGGACGGCATTCACTGGAAGAGAGTTCGCCATCCTGTCCAGCAGTTCTTGTCTATGGAGTCCGTGTAGTCTAGTACTCCCTTCCTGATGTGGCTGGGTGAAGGTACAGCCTCGAGGTGTCTGTCCCGATCGCAGCATCCAAGCAGATATTGCTTGCATAGCATACGTTATGGTCCTTAACTCGTAGCAAGTGATTTTCCGGTCTTCCGACATGCTTGTAACTTCTTTAAGAGCGTAGTTTGTTGGCCGCCAAAATGGCTTGTATGTTGCGAGCATTGTTTCTTTGTTAAGTTATTTATTAATAGAGCAGCTTTAGCATAGACTACAATCTTGGTTCGTTCTTACAGAGGAATAACTGTATTTAGAAAAATCCTTTTGTTAGCATTTCTTTATAATGAGACGCCTTGTTGTTGTTGTTATTGTTGTAAGTCGTTAATTTATATACTCGAGGTCTTCTAATGGAAGGTCCAAGAAACGAGCTGTTTCCTCGGGTTCTGACCGGAGGGAGAGGGTGTTGGATGGATGAGTAGACTTTCCACTTAGTGTTGTTGTTATTTTTTTAAGCGGCCATTAATTGTATGATATCGTTCCTCTAACCTCTCACTAAGACTCATTCATTACGATGTGATTGCGACTTTACCTTGATACCTCCATATAATAAACTTTGTACAGTGACTGCCTACACGATGTCTGATGAATGACTGAAAAATACTAGAGCCCAAATATATAAGTACCCTCTTCATAGTAGACACCTTGTCCATCCTTGTTATGTGGCTCAAACTCTTAAGTGCTCCAGGGTATAGTGGATTGTAACGCGGATTATCTCCATTGAATTGAGAGTTGTACCAAATATTATGTCTTCCAATCGTGGCAAAAGTTTTTAGTAGTTTTATGCTAATCAAAAACGGGGCAGGCTTCTCGACAAACTCAGAAAACCATCGGCCCAAATATTATGAACGAGGCTCATCCTACTTCTGAGACTCTCTCATTCTTCCTTGCGACAATTCTGTAGTCTAGCTAATTGTAGAAAAGTGTAACCTTGACAATCATTTAGGAAACAGTTTGTATATACATATAGTATTAAAATTTGTAACGTTTGTACCTTACGTATGTGATATAAATGTATGTAAAATCAATATTTTCTCAAATTCACTTAATTCTAATTAAATTCTTTATCTTATAGGTGACAAAGAACGCTATTCGTTTCCCACTGATATGTCCATTGTACATGCTGAGTTTACTTATTTTTATTACCCTGGTGATTTTATATTTCCTTGTAAGTGAACATATTTGAATTTATATACTCTTAAGTGTTTTCAATTAAATTACTTATTCCCGCTTCTCTTTCTCCCTAGTGCCGCCGTCCAAAGTATTCGTTCACATTAATCCGCTCCAAGTGCACTTCGATTTAAGTTCCGTACTTTGGCTTAATTCATTTGCATTGAATTTACATGAAAGTTTATTACGTACCAGTGTTGGTACAGCGAGTGGAGCCTCCACCAATGCACGCGGATCCATCTCATCGGGAAGCTCGCAATGTGCGCCGGGTTTACATAGCTCTTCGCATGGCTCACAAGTTTCACAAGACTCACGTGGTTCACAAACTGGTGTGACACAAGCCGAGCAAGAACCCAATCTCATGTATATGGATGTGAAAATTGAGGCGATTATGCCACGCATTGTTATCGAATCAGTAGTGGATGTGCCCAATCAGAAAGATCGTCCTAAAATAATGCAAATACAGATATCACGTTTTGCCGTAACGAATATACGGGAGATGGGTTCATCACGAGCTGATTTGGCGCAAGCTTTGCATTCACTGCAAGAGGGTTCACTTGTTTTTGGCACAGAATTTCCATCTGTTAGTGGTGATATGTGCATTGTAACCGATCGCATACTCTCACATGTGGCAGCTGCAGATGTAGGTGCGTCTGCACCAACAGTCACGGTACCAACGTTGGGAACAATACACCATCCATTGCAAACATATGATCAAAGTCAAACATCATCACCAACGCAGCTACCGAAATCTGCATCAACGCAAAATCTAACACGTTACGCCATGTGGTCAGAACCGCGTGATGTGTGGTGTATAAAACTCGATCCTGTGTGGGTAGATTTCTTGGGTGCACGTTCCTTGGGACCCAATAAGTCAATACCGTTCGTCGATGCTGTGCCTGTCACGTTATGGCTACATTCCGGTGTTGGTGCTATGCATAAAACGGCAGCTGCCAGCGCATCGTCAAGCATGAAGGGCTCTTCCGTCGAAACGAATATCAATTGTATGGATTATACAAATGCGGATAATAAAACTCTACCACGTAATCCATTTCTTAGTGACGAGGATGTACGCATGGGTGGTGATTGGAAGCAGCAGCGTGCCTTTAATGGTAGTGCTGATGCTACGGGTGCCGGTAAAGCCGCAAATGAAGGTAGTGCTACCACAAACAATGAACGTACCGCCGATATGCATGCCATTGCACATATTTCCAACTTGGTGAGTGTGCAAATCGATCACTATCAATACTTGTTCCTATTACGTTTGGCCGAAGAGATGACCGAGATGGCCATGTTCCTATCGATGGATGCCGAGCGTATTTTACAAAAGGTTTGGCTGCAAAAATTTAAATTATTTTATTATTAATTCATATTTGCTTTAAAATTTTTTTGCTTTTTCTTTATAGCAAAATACAAAGAAATCGATGATATTCGGTTGTGTTATACCGCAAATTGAAGTAACACTAGTGATGCCATCACCAACACCTGGTAAGGAATCGAGTGGTGGTGATGCTGAAAGTGTCTTACCCGATTCAGCTAGTTTGGGTGATGATTTACACATGAATAGTAAGATTTGTTTTTTTAGTTTTTTTCGTATCCTAAGTTTTAGAAATGTCTAATTCGACAAAAACGAAAAAAAAGTATAGTTACAAAAATTAGTGTCTATCTAATACACTTTTTCTTTTTCATCACTTATCACTATTTTCTAATAAAATTTAATTTTCATTTTTTCACTTTTTTGCCGTCAATAACACTTAAA
This sequence comes from Ceratitis rosa, assembly GCA_037013455.1. Classification (NCBI taxonomy): domain Eukaryota; kingdom Metazoa; phylum Arthropoda; class Insecta; order Diptera; family Tephritidae; genus Ceratitis; species Ceratitis rosa. The sequence goes on along the minus strand of JAWMAG010000011.1, from coordinate 4,227,371 downwards.
GGCTTTGAGTTATAGTGAAAACATAGTTTCATTCAAATGTCTAGTTGTAATCGAAAAAAGTTGTAGCCTTGAAAAAATCGGCCTCTGTAGACGAGTGATTTGCAGTGCGTGGTATAAGGTTTAGTGTCATGGGTTCGAATCCTGGCCAGACCAACATCCAAAAATATTGAAAATTAATTTATCTATAGGCAGGTAATATTAACCCTTCCGGGTAATAAATTACAGGTCCCTCTATTTGTTGGAAAAACATTAAGAAGCACTCTACAAATTGTAGGAAAGGTTTGGCGAAAATCGCTACATGGATTATAAAAAGCCAATTGTCTTCAACATATATACATATTACTGTATCTAGAAGCCTCAGGAGTAGCAGTGCGTGTTAAGAGCTCGACTGTCGTCACCCGACTATTTTTCGTACATAAAAATGATAGTTTCTCACAAAAAGCACCCCACGTTCGGTGGGAGAACCAAAGTTTTGGCTACGAAAAGTCGTTTAAACCAATCTCTCTCGGGTTAGGGTTCAAGAATTTATCCGTGGCAAGGCATCCCGCGTAAGTTGAGTCCGGAGTAACGGATCCACTCGGATTTTTATCCGCCCAAGGGACTATTACACCCGCACCATTTTCCAAAACCTACTCTGAGGAATGCTTTTGCAGCTACTAAAACAATATCCACGGAACTTTCTTTAATCGATTTTAGATTATTTAAGAATAATTTTCATTCATTCTTGGTAGTCCACTATGGGACAAAAAATTATGTAATGTAAGAAAGAAAACTTTTTTCTTTTAAAACATTTTCTTTTTGAGCTTAGCATCTTTCTTTATTTGTATAGGAAATTATTTTTATCGCTTTATAAATTGCTGCTATATTTTTTTTAGGTTTTTTCAATCTCAACTTTTATTATCTACTCAAAAACACCACTTTATTTAGTATTTTTACTAATAGTTTTCTCATTAATCTCAAACCATCTGTATGTGTTTGTGCGTGCGTAGTTTATTGCTATTTTTTTCTTAGCGTCCAATTTTCTTTTCATAAATAAAACTTATTTTTTTTTAACTAACTAATTTTGCATGTTGTAATACTCACAAGGAACATTAAAAAAAAAACTGCTCAACAACGTAGATGCCCAACTGCTCACTAAAATGAATCAGCTACACCAACCACCCACAAAAAAACTAAAACTAAAAAAAAAATACTTGAAATATATTTATTTAACTAAATGCTAACTTTCGCGCAATCACTACTCTTTTATCATTGAACTATTGCATGCGATTTGTGTTGTGGATTTTCTAATTTATCATTATACCGTTTTCAGGTACAAACACTATATGGCCTACACCGCCGCTAGAGCAGGTGAAAAGTAATATATATGGCAGTGTGGAGACACCATCGCCAGTCACTAATGAACCGCTCTATGATGGCATAATACACACTTCCAATCCCAATACACATGGGTGTGTGATGAGTATATGGATTTTCGAGTTTTTATCACAAATTAATTTTAATCTTTTCTTTTCAGTTACAATGTGCAAATTCAAAGCACACCAACTGTCGCGTCCTCCTCCACACCGAGTCAAGGTTCACGCCCTGACACGGGCGTTTATTCGCAGTCCATAACGCCATCCACGAAAAGTGTGCGTTCAACACGTACTTCCAATGCGGGCGACACCACCAGTATAACGAAAGAAATTAATTCTAGTAAGAATTTGTTTTTAGTTTTGAAAGTGGCAGTTTTATTTTATGGTAAAAAAGTGCAGGGATGGCTTAGAAACTTCATACAGGGATAGAGTTAGTGAAATTGATTGAACCTTCTTTAGATATAAGTACTTCTAAGGTCGCAATAGCAGAGTGGTCAGGTGTGAGCTCCGGTTCGATCAAGATCCGAAAATAAGGAAAATTATTTTTTTAATTGCCCCTCGGCAGAGAATGCTGGGGTTGGCAAGTGTATTTCTGACATAAAATTAAAGCTCCTCATAAAAAACCATCAGCCGTTGGGAGGCGGCTTAGTATAAAATGTTGGTCCCTTCAATTGTTGGAAATACATTTAGGCACACAGTGCAAATTTAAGGAGGAGCTCTGCCGAAAATCTCATCAGCGGTTACAACGCACAACTCCAAATTCCAAATATTTAAAGAATCAATTTTTTCCGCAATTACTGGAATACTAGTGGGTCTGTAATGGATTTCTAGCAATGTGAAAAGCTTAACTGAAAACCTCTTACACTTTCTTAACCTATTTCATCTATGGCCTCAGTAGCCGTGGATCATATCCTCGAATCCTGGTCAAACTAACATAAAAAAGATAGGATAGAAGAGCTGTTTTCGGCCATGGCGAAGTCTTTATACCTTTCATTTGAAGAATAGTATGCATATAGGCGTGTAGCACTTCAAATATCATTGTGTATTTGCTTTTTGACGGATTTTTTTTTTTACCAAAAACCTCATATCTGGACAAATTGGCCTATGGCAGCTACATCTTATGGTCGTCCAATTTCGATAATTTTCAACTAATTAATCATATGTGTGCAGAATGCCAAATTTCACGCTATTAGATGTTTATGACATAAAAACTCAAATCCGATAAGTCGGTCGTGTATATGCTGTAGTTGCACCGCTCTAACCGTTTCTTTTAAATGTACCAGTAGATTTGTGTACCAAGTTTGGTTAAAAAATCTAATATATAAGGGAGTAGACGGAGTAGATCAATTAACCCATGCATCTGATACGATCTTCTACTTTGCCATTTCATGTACATACAGAAAAAATCTAATAGCGACCCTCCCTCGGCAAAAAATGTTAACTCCTCCTCCGAATGAATGTCTAACATGCAAAGGGAAGCTATTCACAAAAATCCATAAGCCTTTCGGAGACGGCTTAGAAAAAAATCTGTATAAAATCTTTATTTAGTGAATTTAGTGAAAAATTTCCTTAGAAATCCAATTCAATGTGAACTACGGGCAAAAATTTCCATACTGCGTTATATTGCATCACTTTAGGTTTTCGCTGCGATTACTTCAATTCTGGGCTATATAGATTATATAGATTTTTAGTAATTTTGTCTTAAAAATGCTCGTATTATTATTAATTGAAAAAAATAATAAAATCTGCTTTCAGGTCTTATGTCTATGAAAAAAGGTTTTTCCAGTTTTATGACGTCCATTGACTCGGCAATCAAGTCTGGCACACCCAACGATGATACCAGTGATACATTCTCCATACAAAGTGATATTAGTTCGGATTCGGAAAATTTTGCCATTGTTATGGGTGATGACAAGACAATGGATTGCATTGATGTGATGTTTAGGTATGATTTCAATGACATCAAATAAACATCAGTAATAGTAAAACATACTTACAGATTGAATCCCTTCACCAATGACACCAACCTGAAAGCCTCACCTGTTGAGGTGGCGAGTGAGGTATTGGAGGAACCAGATTATAATAAAACTAATTTGTCATCACCATCAGAGCCATCGGAAGTGAGCACGTGGCGTCGTCGCGACTTAGTATCAATGGCAACTTTTAGGTTTGTGTGTGTGCAGAATGTTAACCATTATGTTTTAATGTTTTAGTACTTTTAACTTTTTGCTCTTTTAGACTAACTACTGTCGAATTGATACGCCAGAATGAGGGTAATTCGTCGTCGTTGCGCTTGCAAGTGGCAGCGGTTTCTTGTGATGAATGTGGCGCTATTCCTTGGGATGAGTTGCAGGTGGGTTTTATGTTGTTAATTTTTGTTTTATATTTTTTCTTCTTCTTCTTCTGTACACTATTTTTGAAATATAATATATAATCGATAAAATATTTTTAATCAACTGAATTTCCTTATAAGTGTTATTTGTGTTATTTTTTAAACTGTTTTCTTGTTTTTATTTTACTTTAATTTAAACAAACCTGATGTGTAAACTTTTATTTGTTTTTAGTTTTAATTTTGTCTCAGTCTTTAATTTAATTTGTTTTAAACCTTCTCTGTTAGCGATTTTGTTTAAAGTCTGTTGTAAATAACTCTTATGTGTATTTTTTTTTTAAATTTCAAAATAAGTTTTTTTTAGTTTTTCCACTTCAGTAACTTTTTATAACTATTTTTTTTTATCAAATATGCGAATAATGTCTTGTTATAACTTTTTGCATGCCTACGATTTTAAATTTTTTCTCAAATTTTCTTCCTTCACAATCGAAATCATGCGATTTTCTGCATTTAAATATAAATATAAAAAATGCCATGGGTTTTATGGAAAGTTATGTCCAAAATCAGAAAAATTATTGATTACAAAGGAATATAGTGTAAAATTGAATCTTGAAGTTATAATATCTCTCCTCTCTAACACTCCAAAATATGCTCAACCACAAGATTGCTAATTTGTTTAAAAATATTGTTTTCTTACTTTCCATATAACCCATAGCGCAAACTTTTAAATACATACCACATACTCACATGTGCATAAAAAAATTTATTGAAAAAACAAATCGTATTGTAAAAAAAATTATATTTTAAAGTTCATTTTTATTTTTTCTCTTTTCTCTCTCTTTTCAACAAAATTCTCGATGTGTGCTAAATTGCCAACATTTATGATATAAAAAATACCCCAAACACATATGTTATCAAACATTTTACGTACGACATATAAAATAAATATATTTATATATATTGTAAAATATCTACAAACTTTTACAAAACAAACAACAAAATGACACTTACTATGTACATCAAAATCAAAACTGCAATATATACATACATATATTGCTTAATACAACACAACTACCATCTATAACAATACAATGACAATAACGACTTACTCGAAAAATCAAATCGTAAAAATAATAAAATCACAAAAAAAAAATATAAAAAAATATAAAAAAATCACAAAAAAAAATATAAAAAATCACAAAAAAATTACAAATATACAAATATAAAAACAGAAAGCTCAAGAAGCAAACAAGGTATATAAACAATCTCTTTTTTCTAATAATTTAAGCGAAATTCTCTTTAAATAATAAACATTGAAATTGCATTACTGGTTTACTTGCATTAAACTTAATTTGGATTCTGTAATTAAATATAAGTTGCTTGGTTTTGCTTTAAATCGTTGAATTTAATTTTTCTGAATTTTTGTTGGATTTTCTGTTTATTTTTATTTTTTTTTATTTATTTTTACGGTTTTTTGAAAATAGTACTGTAGTTGCGTTTATGAAAATGCTAAGCTAACCTTGAAGTACACTTATCATTTTTGGCTTACCAAACGTTAAATCCTAAATTAAATTTACTATAATTCCTATAATTGATTGCATATGGGTTTATTATATTACAGAAATTACGGTAGTGCATCTTACTCATTTTCTTTACTATCTACATATGTATTATACAATGAGAAACGATCCCCTTGCCCTAAACGCACTCATTTAAAGAGTTTTTGTTTGAATTTCTATATGTAATGGTTTTCCTCAGAAGGACACAAGTACCTCTAACAGCACATTCTTTTATGTATTTTGATAAAAAAAAGAAACAAATGAAATGGGAATAAATGAAATTTTTGTATATTAAGTTTGATGCACAATTAACGTAAAAATAATTATTAAAAAAAAACTTTATATAAACATTGCGTTTGCAATTAATTTTTATTTTTTTGAACTTGGAAAAACTGAAATTTTCGAAGAAAATCATAAAATTTTTATATTTTTCATGTATGTCAAAAAAATCTAAATTGCTTATAAAAACGCCCCTAGGCGTTTAAAAACTCTAACCACAAACATATACTGTTATCTTATACAAATCCTTATTTTCCTCCCGCTTTTCCCGGTTTAATTAATATTAAATTTTGATTGCATGACTTTTTAAGACTCACTGAGTTATGTTTTTCCATTAACGAGTTAAAAAAAATTTAGCTTAGCCTTAGAAGTTTATGAATTAAAAGAATTATGTACAATAATCGAATTTTTAAATACGTTTTCAGCTTGAATGTTTGTCAATTACATATATATTTTGTTGCTTTTTATGTTTTATTTATTTAATAATTTTCTTAAATGTTTTTTTTCTTATTTTAAATACTAATCAGTTACTATTTTGATTGGGCACTTTCGGACAGAAATCGCATAAAACTGAAAAAAAAAAACAATTATAAAGTGCTGTTGAGCACCTAAGTTTTGAAATTGGAATGTAGTGGAGTAAAATGTAATTTTCGACCAACATTTTTTTGAAATGTCTTTAAATGTAAATCTTGCCCGTATAACCGCTAAAACTTTTAAAAATTCTCTTTGACGGTTTTCTTGAATATGAATGAAAATTCTAAATAATAATTCAATTAATGTCAAATAGCAAACTATATAAAAAATATATTTTATAAACCATGAAGATGAATATATTTGATTTTCTTTAAAAAAAAATGCATTAGCTTTTCTTGAAAATTTCAATAATCTTTACCGATTGGAAAAATAAATAATATTCGTGCTTAAGATAACAAAAAAAAAAAAATACAAAAAAAAAATAAAAATAAAAGGTACTTGCAAATAAGATGTAGTTAGTATATTATTTATATTCTCTTAGAATAAGTTAAGCTCAAAATACTACGAGTTCAGTTAAAAATCTCAAACTGTCGCGCACCAAAAATTTCAAAAGCACACTAAACACGTTTCAAATTGGCTAATTTATTAATCATTTACACATAAACAGCATAAAGATACTTTAAACATACGCATACATTTGCAAAATTCATATGTACATACATACATACATACATAAACATATACTAATTGTTTTCATTTCATTATTCAATATCATATCATATAAATGCTAAACGCTTCTTTGCACTGCATGTCAAATTTTCAACTATGTTCAAATGCACCGTTAAATGTAAAAGTTGTATCAATAATTATTATAATAAGTATTATTATCATTATGTATGTATGTAAGCGAACTCTCTCAAATTCTATGCATGACTCTGGCGCTATCAATTGTTATTGTTTAACTGTTTGTTGTAAACGCTTTCTCTTTTGGCTGTAAAAAAAAATAATAATGAAAATACATTGGCTTTGACTCTAATAAAATTTTTCGCAATTTTTTTCAGCACTGTAATGTATTTTATAGTAAATTTTGTTATAATATTCAATTTATTAATTATAAAATTATAATAAATTCGTTGCCAATTTCATTTTGTATGCACGCTCTCCAACCTGTCTACACACTTGCTGGGTTTAGACGAAATTTGGCGCACGTTGTAAAGCTTGGAATTTAGCACCTTACAATCCAGAGTTGCCACCATGCATACGTTTGCGTTTGGAGGAGACATTGGACTTTCCCCAAGGCAATATAAAGATCACCGATAAAAAGTCCATGCAGAAGTAAGTGAATTGATTTACATAAAATATTTTGTTCGCAATATTATAAATATATTTTTTTTAATGTTGTTTGCTTGGTCTGAACTTATGTCTTATTTTATTTTATCTTGTGGTTAATTTAATTTATGTATTTTTATTATTTTATTTTGTTTTAGTTTATATTACTTTTATATATTTGAATTTTTTTAAATTTATGTTATACTAGCTGACCCGGCTAACTTTGTTCCGCCTTAATAATGGAAATAAATAATCAAATTTTTTTTTTGATTTGAAAAAATACAAAAAAATTAAATACCTACATTAATCATTGATAATTATTTCTGTATTTTAGTACATAGGTTGCTCTTCATTTAAGTACTTTGTGATACACGACATTTTTGGTTTTATTATCTGGCGCAAAAACAAACAACGCAGATGGTCTTCCGACCCTTGAACATGCCACGTATAATTGACCATGGGAAAAACATGAATGTTCTTGATTTAAACCACAAACTTTTAAGGATTGGCCTTGTGACTTGTTGATGGTCATGGCAAATGCAAGACGTATCGGAAATTGAAGTCTTTTAAATTCAAACGGCATATCGGTTGGGATCATCGGTATCCTCGGAATGAGAACTTCCTCACCTTTAAATTTTCCTATCATTATCGTAGCGTAAATTACATTGTTCATCAATTTTCTAACCACCAAACGCGTACCATTGCACAGTTTTGGTTGGTTTATATTTCGAAGCATGATTACTACGGAGCCAACCTTTAGGCGTAAATTGTTCGGTGGTAAGCCAGGCACGTCCAAAGAGTTTAAAAATTCAATTGGATAGTTGGTGGCTTCATCTTCATTTGTGACGCAGTCAATAGATTTGAATGACTGCATTGTTCCAATGATCTTATTTTGAATTATGTAGTTTAGGTCATCTACATCCTTATTCTTAGCCGCTACAATTGCTCGCTCACTCAACCATTCATTATTTTTGTAGTTAGAAATAATTTCTGGAAATACATTTCGTCTTCTGATGAGACAAAATTACAGAAATTATTTGGAAATGATATTAATCCGCTCGATTCATCGACTGGTACTTGACCATTACCGATAGTCAGCAATTGCTCCGAGAAATCTTCAGCAGATGTATCAGTTGCAGTTTCTTCACATAGCGCCATAGATTTGACGATTTGAGGCAAGCGTTTATTTCGTCGGTAGCCGTAGATCTTGGAATTACTGGCAGTATTTGGCGGAAATCGCCAGACAGTAAAATTATTGGTCCTCCAAAACATCTCGAGTCATTGCGTAAATCTTTTAGTGTTCGGTTAAGTGCTTCTAATGCACGTTTATGCGCCATTGTGTATTCGTCCCAGATGATGATTTTCGATACCGCTAAAACTTTGGCCAATGCTGAGTGTTTTGCAATATAACACGTTGGTTCATCAATAGTTTGAAGATTTAACGGTAATTTAAAAGCAGAATGAGCCGTACGGCATCCTTCTAACAATGTGGCTGCTATTCCAGAAGAAGCAACTGCAACCGCTATGTTAGATCTCGCCCGAATAGTTGCAAAAACTAATGACATGAGGAATGTATTGCCAGTTCCACCAGGGACATCTAGGAAATATAAGCCACCATTTTCATCATCGATTGCCTTCATTAAAGTATCATAAACTTCCTTTTGTTGGTAATTCAACAGGGGTACATTCGTTTGAACTACTAAATCTAATTCCTGGTAATCATATTCACGTTCCCGTTCCAATTCTCGATTAAATGGCATTCCTAACCTGATTAATAAATTACCGCACATGAGGAAACACATATCTTCTATCAAGAGTAAAGCACGATTATGTATCTCCTCATTCATCTCAATATCGTGATTTCTGGAGCTGACACGAATTTGATGTAAAATATCTTCTGACATATTATCCTTGTATTTGTGCCACAGGTTACATGGGTTTGATGGAAAACATGTCGAAATTATGATAGCGAATAATGTGCGTATCTGACTTGGAGATGCAGAGATAATGGCTTCAGCGATTGTCGTATCCCAATGACTATCGTTTTCTAATAACTTCAATTCTTCACATGCAGCACGATATGTTGGGAATATTACACCTTTAACAGTTCGTAGTGACTCAAATGACGTTGGCCCACACACATTTACCAGCAACAACCGCAAATAGAAACATTCATTATTCTTTGGATGAACTGTATACATACGACCAAGAGCATCAGTAGAACGCACATCTGGATACCCAGGAACCGCATCGCCTTGCTTCCGTCTTTGAAAATTCTTCGATGAAGCATTCCAAGTATAATAACGTGGCATCTCCGAGTAAAGCAAAGTTCGTGCAAACTGATCGCTTTGGCAGATTGCAAAAAAACTGGTCACTGTAGTTGCTGGAGGTGTTTCAGCGCGTTGCGTAGCATTCGAAGCCGTGAAATATACTCGTTGACCATTCTCCAGATGCACAGCCAAATGCGTAACAGTAGGATGAAGTTCGTGAATGGGAAATGCGAATATACGCCAAATCGCTTCATTACAGTTCACATAACGACCAACTTGATAGCGTGAAATTTCATCGTTGGTATTCGAGGATTGCAATCCAAAAACCGCCATATCACTGCCTTTCGTGACATATTTGCAAATATATGGCAATTTCACTTTACCATTAAGGCAGCATAATCCAGGCGTTTCTCCGGAAAACTTTAATGCACCACAATACTCGCAAACTACGTCCATTTGCCCAATGCAAACGCTAGGATGCAAGCTGTAATCATTGCTGCAATCCTATTGAAACGCTGCTCGATTCAAATCAGCACTTGATAAATATCTTGTTCTGCGTTGCAAATTATCTATTTGTTGACCTCTGTTGTTCGCTCGACGATTCTGCATTGCCAACCGAGCTGTTTCACTGGCTGCTTCACTTTGCTCTCGTGATTGAGAAGCACGAGGTCGAGCCATACTATCGCGGCGCTGTTCACGTGCAATTTCTTGTTCTTCTTCAGGTCTTTCATTTGCAGTATTTCGTATTCTTCTTGCATCACGGCTTTGTCGGGAAAGATTCGATCGTCTTGGTCGCGGCATTATTAATTAAACTTCACTTCACTCAAACTCAAACTCAAATTTTCAACAATACCGATTTTTATAGTTCACTTTACTGTTTATACGAATTGTTAATTATTTATTTAATAGAAATAGTTTTATTATTGATTTCTTAAAAATATCAAATTGTCATCCATACGTCATTACATAGCTGTCATTTGCGTTTTGTTATTTCAATTCTTTTTTTTTTATACCACGTTTTATATTGACTGACGTTTCATGTCAAGTCACACGGGAATGCTGTCGATCGGGATAAAAAGTATCCTATGTCCTTCTCCTGGCTCTAGACTACCTCCCTGCCAATTTTCAGCTAAATCGGTTCAGCCGTTCTTGAGTTATAAGTGGAGTAACTAACACGACTTTCTTTTATATATATAGATTTATTTTATATTTTATTATTTTACATTAGTTATTTTTTTATGTTAATTTAGTTTATTTCTATTTTTTTATTTTTATTTTTTATTCTGTGTTATTTTACTTTATTTTATTTTTATTCGCTTTTATTTGATTTTATTATTGTTTCATTTTAATTTATAATACATTATTTTATTTTATTTTCGTTTTTTTTACTTTTTTTAATTTTTATAATTTTAATTTCAAAATATAATTTTTTTTATTAATTTTATATTTATTCTTATTTTATTTTAATTTTATTTTTATTAACTTTTATTTAATTTTGTAACCGCTGAAGCAATTTTATTTTAATTATATTTATTATTTTTTTGTATTTAATTTTTTATTTTTATTTTGGTTTATTTAATTTTGTTTTATTAGCTTTTATTTTAATTATTTTGTTTTTTGTTATTTTATTGTATTTTAAATTATATCATTTTATTTGAAATTTGTTTTATATCAATTTATTTAATTTTACCTTTATTATGTTTTTATTTTATGTTTATTTAGTTTATTTTATTTTAATTTAATTTATTTTTTTTATGTTTTCAATATTTTACTTATTCAATTTAGCTTTGTTTATTTTGTGTAAAATTTATTTATATGACTTTAATTTAATTTTTTTCATTTTATTATTTTCGGTATTTTCTTACTTAATATTTATTTAATTTATTTTATTTGATTTTTATTTTTTGTTATATTATATTTAATGTTTTATTTTATTTGATTTGTTGCTTAGATTTGATTAATTTTAATTTTTTTTTATTTTCTTTACTGTGTTTTATTTTAATAAAATTTATAAAGCTTTAATTTAATTTTACTTAACTTCATTTTGAATAACTTTATTGTACTTAATTTATTTTACATTATTTTAAATTAATGTAAATTTTATTTAATTTTTATTTTGTTATTTAAGTTATTTTGTTTCGATTCTATTTTATTTTATTTATTTTTATTTAGTTTTATTTTAATTCATTTATTTGTATTAATTTTATTTTATTTTATTTTAATTTAACTATTTAGGTTTTCATTTGTAATTTTATTTTACTTTATTTATTTTATTTAACATTACATTATTTTAATTTTTATTTGCTTATTTTGGTTTTATTTTATTAAATTAAATTAAATTATGCTTATTTCTTCATTTATTTTTTAACTTATCTAATTTGATGCATTTTTTTCTAACATATCTATTTTATATCTCCACAGTTGGGTTACTCACCACGCTGAAGTGCGCGTGAAAGATGTGAATTTGGATTTGGCCATGAGCACTGTTATTGGTTTGGGTGATTTGGCTGAAGATGAAATCATCACAACGCCTTTGCCAGTTACGGTAAAGTTAAAATGCAATTTTTTATTAATAAATTTTTCTCATTATTATATCTATATTGGTGGTTTTATATTACAGGTGCACGTGGAAAATGTAAAACTTAACTTAAACGAAGATCGTCCACCCGTAAATATTACCTCACCGGGTCCAGTGCCAATACGTTTGGCGATCGGTCGCATGCGTATACATCGTGATAAAAATGGCATTGTCAATATACAACCCATAGGTGGGTATTAGCTATGTTATTTTCGTTCTTCAATACAGATTTTACACAAGATAGAAAAATAGTACAGGCATATCGTGAAAGACGTTTTAATTATGTCAATTTCGATATAACAAAGGGCTTGTAAGGTAACAGTTGACCGCAAGAACTACTAGTCAGAATTTAAACATCTTTTACGGCGTGTTTACGGATACCTTTGAACACTGTCTTCCTTTGATTGACAACGTTTTCGTAACAGTTACGAGTTACTAGGTCACTCTTGGTCGTTTATAAATTAAATTAAGTTTGTAAGATTATTTTTTACTACCTCGAAACAGAAAACATTATAACTTTTAGTTTAATCAATTATTATTTATACATAAATTTACTTATAATTTTTTGTTTTATTTGCAGAAACATCAATAAATGATGCTGCCGCTATAAATTATCCCTTAACCGCTGCCGCCTTGGCGCCACGTGATCGCGAACGCGATCGTGAAATACTTTCAATGCAACTCGTGATGCAACAATTAAAAATGGATAACGAAAATTTGCGAAAGCAGCTGGTGAATGCAAAAGAAAATGCCGAAAGTTATAGGTAAGTAATTTAAAATAATATTTTTCATGCATTAATTAGTTATATTTTTTTTTTTTGTTTTGATATAGACAAAAGTGCAAACAGGAAAATGATGTGTTGCGTTCTTATCTGAAAGCGGCACAAGATGATATAACCATACTTTTGGAGGAGAAAAAGGCATTACTCGATACGATACGTTCACTGCAAGTGAGTTTGAATTAACAAAAACTTTTATAAGTAGCAAAGAAAATGCAATTAATACATTTACCTAAACGTTTACTGTTCACTTTGATGTGTTTAAGATATTTACATCCTCCTATCTATCTATCTATCTACACAAGCCCTAAGCGAACGCGCACAATACACACCACGAAAATTTTATTAAAAAAAAAATCTATGAAGATAAGAAATAACTTTTTGCTCGCGTTTGTTATGGTGGAAAAGCACACATTCAAAAGCATTCGACATTTTTTGTACGCGTTGTGTTATAATTTAGAGTTTCAAAGCATTTTTTATATATAAATCAATATTTTTTTTTAATTTCTCCAAAGCTTTGAGTATGATTTTTCCCATCTAAGCTAAGAATTTCTTCTACTACTTACTGCTATTAATTTTCCTTCACTTACTCTTCACCACACCACCTAATGTGTCTGTTTTCTATTTAATACATGTTTTTGCATTAAAAAAAAAACAATAAAATCCTGATAATTTGGTGTTAAAAATAAACTAAATGAAACAACAGTTGAATCTGAATTCTCTCAACATTTCTGATGCAAGGAAGAAAGGTCAGTTTTTTATGGCTAAATAAGAAAGCAAATTAGAAAAAAGAAAGAAATGCACTTGCAATTTGCTTTTTCATTTGTAGTTTGTAGGAAAATAATAATAAATAAAACAATGATGATTATTAAATTAATTAATTTTTTTTAAATAGTTCTAAGAGCACCAGCTTGCATCTGCATTTGAAAATTGCATAATAATAATGTAGCATGTTAATGAGTATGTATCATTTTTGATGCACAAACAAACGAAGAATTGGCAATTAAAAATTTGAAAGATTGGTTTTAAAAAGTGCGCATACATACATTTAAATACAATATTTGCTGTGATAAACAAAAAAAAACACACTGCTTATTTTTTAAGTATGAGCTTACAGATTTAACTTATACATTAATTTTACTTATATTATATATACCTACATACGTTTATAAATATTTTTGTGTACTCATGACACAGCATGTAAGAATGCTTTAAGTAAAAAAATAATTTTTTTTTTTTAATTGTAAAGCTGGTTGAGGGTAAAATGTATGTGATTAAAACCACATTTAGATGTACATATATGATAGTGCATAAAATTTTCCTGCATTATAGCTTAGCAGCAACCTCTATCAATCACTATTAAAAGTACTGCATTTCTGGTGGCCAACCACTTGAGAATTTTTACTTTAACTATTTAAAAATTCGGTTGATGAGTTTCATTTCTACCCGCAATATGCATGCTGTAATAAATATAGAGCCAAAAAAGTCAAACAATAGGTTGGTTGAATTTCATTGCTCATATTAAAATTACCTAAATTTGAATTTTTTTTACTCAAAATCGAGTATTTCAACCATCAGTCGAGGATCTAATAAGTCCCAATTTCAATTCTTGTTAACAAATTAGGTTAGAAGATTACTCTGGGTAGCTGCTACGCCAAATTTAATCGAAATTCAAGTTACATCGAGGTGAAGTAATCGCAATACAAAACGTTCGCACTTTTTACAAAGTTCAAGAGGTTGCTTGATGTCTCGCTTCTTTCAGCTCACTGAACTGTAAAGCGTCTGGATGACTGAGATACCTACTTATGATCTCTAACGTCTCACTAATGTGCGTTTTCCTACATCTGCTGTAGATATCACTATTTCTAATGCCCACTTGGTACACGTGAAATGAGTCATTGGTTAGCTCCTTTCCCACTTCGATGGCTCTTACTGTCTTCTACTCGATTTTATTGCAAAGTGTCTTTGGTACTTCCTTAATAATCAAATTAAAAAAATTTGCAGATGTGATACAATATTTTTAGTGTTATTTATCGACCAACACTGAATAGAACTCGACTTCCACTACGTCAGCAATTTTTTATCCGGCTGCGTCAAAGTAGTCGCGGAAACTTTTAGATTTTAGTCACCTTTTATGTCAAGCATGCCTTACGGCGGAAAAATTTTTGAACCACTACCCCGCATGGGTAGCGCAATCCACCCTCTTTTAGCTTAGCTTGTGACCTACTTCTTCTTCTGTACTATCAATGATAAGAATAATAAACACCAAGTTTTGTGTTCCGAATAATAAATTTCATGCTCCGAGGGGTTTGAATGGAACTTAGTTAGGTTGGCTGCCCACAGCTGCGAGGCAGTTGTTTCGATTGTAACCTTAGTTGTGTCACTAATTATCTCTGGGTCAACGCCAGCTTCTTTTACTTTTTCAAAGAAAAGCAAACTAATGATGCCGCCGGACCACGTGCCGCAGCAAACAGTTGCTCGTTGAGAACGCATTGACTTTTTCAAAGTTGTGATTGGGTTTTCTGATCCTCAAATGTAGCATTTTTGCTTGTTAACGCAGTCGCCGAGGTGAGAATGAGCTTTATGGGCATAAATGAGTTTTTGACAAAAATTCTCAACAGAGCGAAATCGCATCGGATGGTAATGATGCTTTAGTTCTATGACCAATTGTACTTTAAAAGCCCTTATACCGAGGCCTTTATGCAAAATCATTTGCAAAGAAGTGCGCGAAACATTTAATTTCGTCGAACGATGTTGAGTTGTTGTTGATGTCTGTTCGAGCACACTTTGAGCTACAGTACCGATATTTTCCTCTGAACGCACTAGAGGCTGTATGCTAGTTGTTTTGTCCGATAACGAATTGAATTGACGAATTCCCTGCACAAATTGATCCACAAACTGCATAATTTTCTTATGTGTGTAATTTTGTGTGCCTTTCTTCAATTATTTGTGTGTTCTTTCTTTTTGGGGCTCCCAAAAGCAACAATTTTGCTTATTTACATACGTATCGCCGCTAAAGAAAGAAATTCGAGCATTTTTGAGCATTTTAAATCAAAAATTTGACTTTATTCCCAGAACTGCTTTCTATAGTTTTAATTTTATTTATGCAAAGTGTAAAACACATTGGAATACTGAAGAAATTTTGACAAACAAAATTGAAATTTGACAAGTTTCAAATTATCATTTGAGCAGTTGAGCAACGAACGAGTATCGAGCGAATATCAAGCTGCTCACAGTGTTCGATACCCGGGTATATGGAGCTCTAGTTATAGGGCTTTGTGAATAATCAGCTGGCTTCAGTTGTTTTGTGACCTGGACTTTATATGGATATAGGTGTAAGTCCAACTGCAAAATACACCATAATGTGCCGTAAGAAAGTCGAGGGATAGACAGATTTAACTCTTACACACTCCGGACTTCGGATGGACTTTCACTCTCACTGAGGTAGAACCAGTAAAACAATGATGCACAGGACTTACAATATCTGTAGCCGATCCAGTCTCTTTCTTCGTTTATTTTATCTTTTATTTAAAAATTTGCCAGTTAAGCGATCCATTTTCTTAAACGCCTGACTTTTAACTAATAAAAAACATGTTTGATTTGGCAGTTAAGTGTGACGGATGTCAAAATACAGCTCAGTACTTTTAAATCCACAAAATTGATAACCCTTTAAATTCGTCAAAATTTCATTCAATACCTGCAGAAGCAGTTAATTTTTGTACAGAAGAACGTACATACGAACATCATTATCATATTGCCATGTCACTGCGGAACGCTAGGTTTCATTTATTTCCTCAAATAATAATATTTATTTTCTTCTTTACCTCTAAAACTCACTTAACTATACTTACTTAGCATTCATATTGAACTATCACATTAGTTTCTCTACCATTCCCATCAGCTTTTATAGTTTTTATTTACAATTTATTAATAATTGTTATAATTTTAATTTAATTATTTTCTCACTTTTCAAATTCAATTACGCTTGAAAATATAATATAAACAAAAAAAAAAGATTAACTAATAATTATTATAATAGCTAAATATTGCGCAATATACTCAATCAAATAATGCTATAAATATATTTGTATTTGTATTTTTTTTTTTCAAATCCTCACTCGGCTTTTAATCGCCTCGCCGCATGTGTGTTCTGTAGGTTCAACTGACATCATCGAATATAAATAGAAAAAGCGATGGCAACAGGTAGCATAACTGTATGGATTGCATACAATGCTGTGGCGAGAATAACAATCCATGAAATACGATGCAACCGACCACAACAACAATAACAACAACAACGGCAACAACATCAAGAGCAATTAGTGCGAGAGCGAGAGCTAGAAGAGCAGCAACATCACCAACACCACCAACAACAACTGCGGCAACACGCACGCGAAGTAGGCTAAGTAATATATTCTTCTTTCCGCCACTCTTCAAATCGTGCCAAAAAACACGCAAAACACCAAGAGAGCATTGAAATCAAAGGTGTTTCTTTTTTGCTTTGCTTGGAAAGGAAAAGATATGGAAATAAAATATTTGTAGGCAAAAATAGAGAACGATGTGAAGTAATTACAAATAATTGAATTTGTGACTTACTATATGTATTTTCATAATTTACATAGCTATTTTTCTATTTTTTTCTTTAATTACAATCACTTAAATTTTTGTATGTGAGTTAATGTCTTCAGTTTTCTTTTGTTTTATTTTTATGTAAATAATTAAAATTTAATTGATCTGTTTTTAAGACTGGATATCGCTTTGCGATGATTTTTTTTTTCAAGAAAATTAAATTTATATACATATGTATGTGCTCAATAATTGTGTTTTTTGCTTAGCAAATTTATATTAAATAAAGTAATAATATTTATGGCACTCGTTCAT
Source organism: Ceratitis rosa (assembly GCA_037013455.1). Lineage (NCBI taxonomy): Eukaryota > Metazoa > Arthropoda > Insecta > Diptera > Tephritidae > Ceratitis > Ceratitis rosa. Next base: position 4,209,538 of record JAWMAG010000011.1, on the reverse strand, counting down.
GTGCTTTATTGCATTTTTTGGATTTTTTTTATATAATTTAAATTTTTTTTTTTTAATATTTATTATAGCAACAGATTAAAAAAACCACCAGTGCTGCGATAAGCTTTAATTAATTTGCTGCTTTTATAATAATTTCGAAAGTGTGAAAAACTTATAAAAGGCGTTTCTTTTAAAAAAATTCTTATTTTTATAATAATTTTATTTTCATTTTAATTTTTCTTTTACTATGGAGTAACGTTTTATTTGGGCAGAGACGAATTTCATAATTTATGAAACTTTAGAAAATGTAATTCTCAGTCAAAAAATTTGTTAATTACAACTACCTTTAATTTTTTGTCATATTTAGTTCCGAATTTGAAGCTGTGGGAATTTGTTTTTTATATAAAAAATTAGTTTGAATATTCGTTATATAGAAAAACTAACTTCACAAAAAATACAAAACGGGCTATACCGAAATTCAATTGGTCAAACTTCTTTCATTTTTAATTTTTTTAATTCTATTGTACAAGATATTGTACGATTTTTATGACTTTACGGCAATTTACCTTATACAAACTCTGTGTTTTCAATTATAATAGTTATTTATATTTTTTTCTTCATTTTCCAAATACTTTGTTTTCGAAAAAAAATGTGAAAAATAAAATCATTTTTTTATTTTGCTTGAAATTACTGAATGCTAAACAATATATATTCCCATTAATTTATTTAGAAAAGTTTAAAATTATCCAAAGTTGTTAAAAAAATATAATAAATGTTATTTTTTTTTTTCAAAAAAAAGTATCTGTAATTATTTTAAAGAAAATTTTAATTTTAAAACCGATTGAATGACTCACTATTTTTTGATTTTAAAATTGTTTGAATTACTCACCATTTAATATTTCTCACTATATATTTATTATAAATGCCGTTATTTGTCTTATAGAACATTATATACAAATCGTTGTGATTTACTATCATATCAATAACCGTATGTACAGAAAAAAATGAAAATAAAATAAACAAAATAAACAAAGATATTAAAATATATAATAAATCGTAATAAACCGAATTCGTTTTGGTGGTAAGAACTAGTTAAAAATAACATATTACATTCTTAATTAAAAAAAAAATTAAAAATAAATCGATGTGTATACATACATTTGTTGTCGTTCGTATTTGCGTAATTTGCTAAAAAATTATACAGTAAATACTAATAGTTGCTTAAGCTTTTGATAACGAAACACAAAATGAATAACTATTTCAGAAAATTATATGTGATTGCTGCTTATTAAAAAACTATGAAAAGAAAGGAATAAATTGTTTTTTTTTTTTAATTTGCTTGAAGAAAGTAATACTTTTCCTAAATTTGCCTACTTAGCTGTGTTTTTTTAATATAAATGTTAAAAACTTTAAGTTTTTTTACATTAAAAAAAATATTTCTTAATACATATATAAACATTTTAAATAAGTAAAAGTAAAAATTGGTAAAACTTTAGTTGTGCTTTTGAGCATTTTTATAATAAGTTTTATACAATATTTGCTTAAAATTAATTTCAAAATTTGCTTTTTTACTATAATGAATTATTTATTTAATGCCTGGAATATTTTAACCTTAAGTTGTTTAATCGAAACCTTTATTTTCAACGTACATGTATATGTATGAATGATGTACCAACTGCCAGTAAACGTTGAATTTGCCTTCGAATTTTTTTCTTTAAGTAGCATTGCTAATTTTTCTGTTGTTCCCGTAAACCTTTATTTTTACTTTATTTTATTTTATTTTATTTTATTCTACGTTTTTCTTTGTTTTTAAGTTTATTTTATTTTGCCTAGTTTTATTTAATTGCAGACTATTTTTTTGTTTTATTTTATTTTAATTTAGTTTTTTATTATATATACGTGTACTTTATTCTATTTAATTTATTTGGCTTATATTTTTCTGTTTTTTTTTTTAATTTTGTTAAATTTATTGCATTTTATTTTATATTATTTTTGTACTATTTTAGCGTAAATTACTTGTCATAGTTTATTCTACCTTACTTTTTTACTCTTTTTTTTATTTTATCTTATTTTATTTTATTTTTTATTTTGTTTTTATAAATGAATTTTCTATTAATATTATCGTCAACCTCAGACATACTAAAAGTGTTTTTCTAGGGAAGTATTGGTCTAGGACTTCCTTCCTGGAAAGTTTCTTCATTGTTTTAATTATATTAATCATTAATTCCTTCTCCCAGTATGGACAATTTGAGGCCGTACAGGAAACTACAAAAGTTAAAAAAAAGAAGTGAAAACCACCAGAAATCACTCACCAAGTCCAGGGAATCCCAATTTATGATGAAAATTAATACAAAAACGTTTTGTCAGGTTTAATTCACACACTTATAGATATAAAGCCACTTTCAAAAAACATTACAAGACGCGTACGACCACTCGCGCTCGTTGTCAAAAAGAAGTGTAGTTTATTAAAAAAATAATATTTTATTAAATTTTATGTTGTTTTATTTTTGGTTTTTATCATTTATTCTTTGAAATTCTATTTTAACTTATTTTATTTCATTTTATTTTATTTAATTTTGTTTTATTTTTAAATTTATTTTATTTTATTTAATTTGTTTTTTTTTGGTTGTATTTTAATTAATTTTAGTTTTGGTTTTATATAATTTAATTTATTTTAATTCATTTAGTCCATTATTTGATATTACATATATTAACCCGGATTTCTTGTCCTATTTTATTTAATTTGTTATTAATATTTTTTACTAAAATTTTATTGTATTTTAAGTAGTTTTTTATTTTAATTATTTATTTTTTTATTTTATTATGTATTATTTTTTTTTGCATTCTTTTAGTTTATTTATTTAATTCCATTTTATGTACATTTTTAACCGAATTTCTTGTCAAAATTTTTTTAGAATATTGTTATCGTATATTTTATTTAATAATATTATGTTTTGTTTTAATTTATTTACATTTTTATACTATTTAATTTTTTGCTTTCTTGTTTTATTTATTTTTTAATTGCTTTTATCACACATATTTTTTAACAGAAATTTCTTGTATTAACGCGATAAAATATAAATATGTATTCAATTAAATTTTATTTAGAAAAAATTTAAAAAATTTGTTATATAAAAATTATTGAATTATATTCTTTAAATACGTCCATTCCTGTACTATAAAGGGTTTATAAAAATAGAAACTTTTGTGTGTTATGTATGAATATTGAATTAAGCCGATTGAAATCATTAAAATTTCCTTCTCCAAAAGAATTAATTTTAAATCAAATAAAATAAATTATAATTAATGAATAATATTAATTAAAAAATAAAAAATTAAAAATCCAAGTGTTTATTAAAATCAAAATAAATCAATTTTAATAAAACGTAATAAAAACAAAAAAAAAATGTTAAAAGAACAAATATTTTAATTAAAATGAATAAAAAATTTTTAAAAAGCATAGAAAACATAAATAAAATGGTAAAAATAATTCAAAATGCCTATTCATATACTTAAAAGGAATATTTACATATACATAAAATATACTAAATACGTTTAAATAATAAATAAATATAGTATGTATGAATCAAAAATTTTAGTGTATTTTAATATATAATATATATTTTTTTTGTAGCTAGGAAATTATATTAAAAACAAAAAAAATATAGTAAATAAAGAAGTGCAAACTACGTAACGATTTGCATATTCCAACAATGACACTTACATACATACATACATATAAAAAAATGAAAGAAAAAATTTTAAAAAGATATTAACGCAAAATCATTGAATATAAAATCAAATTTAAAACTTAAGTCAACCTTCAACCTCATAAGTGTCGAACGAAACAGCAACGTTATTTGAATGTATTTAAATTTTATAGTTAAAACATTGTATGTGTGTGTAATTAATATATGAAAAAATGAAGCAGTGAATAAACGTAAATAAACAGTTAATAATTATTACTTATACAATATAATACAATATATAAAGCAACCGCAAAATGTTTAGATATTGGAATTGAAAATGAAAATCAAAGCGTAAATTAATTTAATTAGCAATACAGTTGAAAACATTTTAAATATATTAAAACTGCATATATATATAAATAAATAGAAATTGTAAAGTTTAGTTAAAAGAAAAATAAATTAAAAAATTATTGCTCGTACTCATCACACACAAACGCATAGCAATATGCATGTAACATACAAAGTTTAAAAATCACATTATACATACATATGTACATCTAAATGCTAAATACATATATGTATATATTGCATTTGTATGCATGCTATGTATGTACGTACATACACACAAACTAAATAATTGAAAGAAAATCAAAAATTATATTATATTATTGTTGTTCCAAATTAAAAAGGAAATTGAAATAAAATGTGTATATTTGAATTTATAAAATTGCCTAAATAAAAATATGATAATTATAAAGTATACAGAGCGGTGTTTTACTGGCAAAAAATGGCTTAATTCGTTGGAGGAAAAATAAAAAAATTAATAACATTATTCATTTTTTATATTTATTTTTAATATTTAATTTAATAAAATTTCATTAATTAAAAAAATGATTAGTTCCATAATATATTATTATTAAAAAAAAGCTAAATTTACAAATATATACTTATACATATAAAAAGGAATTCATTATACGATCACATATACGAAAAAATATCACATATACTTATAAAAAAATTTCATTGCACAAATGAATGGGTCTAAATTAATCATATGATTAATCTTTGCTCCAAACCACCATATTATTCAATCACGACACAATGCCAACTGTATCAGTGGCAAGACTTTTATCGATGACAAATCCGCTAATATTGCCTCTATATTATCCAGTGATGTCACCTGCATGAGACTATCTTTGCGAAAACTTAAAATTATGATGGCGAAGAGTGAGAGCACCTCTAAACTGTCGTAGCCTAGTATCTGCGAAAAAAAAATAAAAATAGATAATTAAAATAAAAAAAAATATATAAATCAAAAGATTAAAATAAAATATATACATATAAATTTAGTTCTGAGTAATATTATATATATATTATGACGCACCAAATCCCACAATATAAGCAACTGATCCGGCGGCAGATGACCACTAAAGGCACGCATAAGCCATTTGAAGACGACGCGTATGCTAAAAGGTGAATGAAAAATATTATTTAGTGTTCATGTGATGATATGATGTCATATATAAAATATTGTTGAAGAAAATATGATTTCTTTTGTCATGTGACATAGTCTGATGCGTTTTCTTTATGTCTTTCTCTTTTATGCCTAGCGTTTCTTTTTAATATTTTGACAAAGCAAAATAATTAAGAAAAAATAATAAAAACTGTTGGAAAATAAAATGTATGACTTTTCATATATTTTAGTGTATGACATGATGTATGTGTGATGTGATATTTGCTATGTCTATGGGGTTATTTTGAGTATATTGATGAAATAATATAACAATGAAAAATATTCAGTTATGCATGATTTATTATAAATTTTTTAAATTATGATATGATATTAAAGCAAATTGTGTGACGTGATATTTACGATGTGATGTAATGTCATGTGACATAATGTTATTTGATATTTTGAATTGTCTTTTAAAAAATGGTGATTAATAAATCTTATAAATATAAATAAATAAATAAAAAAAAAATGGATAAGATTTTTATTTTTTAGCGTGTGATGTAATGCATATTGTGTGATGGGATTTTATGATGTAATGTGATATGATATCTTGTGATGCAATATTTTTGTATGTGAAAAACACGATTTGATATTTAACATTATTAAATGTTTTTCCTAGAAGCGATGTGATGTTTTTAATATACATAATGTAGTGTGTTCATATGGTTTTTGACATAATTTAATTGGAAGTCATTATGGTATGACAGTGAGGCGTATTCAAAGAAAAATATTTTTATTCTTAAAAAACATAAAAATAAACAATAATAAAAATTAATATTTAGCATGATATGATTTTAATATATTATAATTAATATTGTGTGATGTGATATTCATCACGTGAAAAGCCTGTTGATAGATGTGATATTTGATAATTTAATTTACATATTAAAAATTATAATAATTTGTGTATTTGTTTTAGAAGCGATGTGATGCCTTTGACATAATGTTCATAAGAACTGACTTGGTTTGATGACCGGATTTTACATACCGATTAATTATTTTTTGGTAATATGGGAAAAAATAGAAAATATGAGGAAATAACAGAACATTTCAAATAGTAATTATTAAATAAAAATTAACAACTATCCAACCATGTTCTGTTAAAATTATTCATATTTTTCGCGTACGATGTGATGTAATGCATAATGTGTGACGTGATATTTATGAAGTGATGTCATATGACATTTTTTACATCCAAAACCAGATTTGTTATTTTGAATTCTCTATTAAAAAGGATAATCATTTTTTGGGATTTTTTTTTAAGATTAATGATATGAGATTCAGATATCATATGACATTATTTGGTGTGATGATGTGATTTGATAAATCGAAAAATTATTTTTTTAGCGAAATAGCATGAAGGGATATTGTTTCCCATGATATGCAAAAGAAATACTTTATTTTATATGTTATCGAAGTACTAAGTGGTCTAATTTCATGTTATGATGTGATTTGAGATAAGATATGACATAAATAATAAAAAGTGAACTAATATTTCGTCACGTGCTGAATTTAAATACAAGTAAAAATTTATTGAATTAATTTTAAATTTTACTTAAATTGGAAATCGCATGCCCTGAATGTTTTATGACTTGACCCTACGTTATGATGTGATGTGATATGTTGTGTAAAATGTCAAATAAAGGAAATAGTTATTGTTTCATGATATCAAATGTATGTTAAATATGAACTAATGGTGTGATGATTTAATAAAATTGTAGTTTAAAAAAATTGACAAATTTATATGGTATCATATGATGAGACACATCTCAGTTCGTAAACGCACAAATTGAAAATTAGCTGACTTGAAACAATTTAATTAATTAGTAAGGTAAAAAATATGACATTATTTTAGGACCTGATATGACATCAAATGATATTAAATAGAGTTGTATTAATCTAATCTAATGACACTGCTATGATGTGATATGTGTGATGCGACATCACGTGATATGTTGTGGAATGAATTTGAGATTTTTCTTTTTGAAATTTATATATATTAACAAATACTAATATATTCTTACGGTTGTATTTGCAGCTCGCGAAAATGTGACCACAACTGCGGTTCGTGCGTTTGCAGCAATTTCTCAAACAACAGGCATAAGCTAACGATCCCCTGTGAGAACAAAGAGTGAGGGTATAAATCTAATTATATACTTATGTGAAGTCTACAACAACCCACCTGCGGATGTGTATTTATTGTGGTCAAGCGATGACAGTAACGTATGTAAAAAGCGCGAAATGTAAAGTATAAATTTATTGACGAATCATAGAGATAACAAAATGGCGCCGCTGAAAAACAAACAAAACCCAGTGAAGTGACAAAATTAGAAAAAAAATTCAAAACCAAAATTTACCAAACATACAAATGCCATGAAATGGCACCACACCCGACGGCGGTCCATCATAGTTTCTACCCTTCACTGGATACTTTTCAAACTGAATTTGACTTGCAATTTCCGTGTCACGCGAAAAGCAAAGCATTATCTGATAAAGCACATCTTCGAAAACGAAATATTGATCATCATTTGAGGCTGTCAGCTGGATATCTTTGAAAATTAACTTGTCAACAATGTGGTCGGTGGTTAAGACCTTGTTACGTAGGCGTGCCCAATGTTCGCATTCCTGTAGTGGTGAGTAAAAATTTTTATTTGATTTATTAAGTAATTATTCAAAGAAAAGAAAAAAATAATATTAAGTAGCAGATAATTTTTGAGTTTGACCATAAGAGATCAGTAATCTCAGTGAGAAGCGAATTATTACAACTCACTTGCCCGTGCATATCATTGCCATGCGATAGCACAAACGACCATAATTCACCACGAAATGGCGCTGGTGTTTTGCCCTTCTTGAGAAAATGTTGACACAGTGGCGATTGCTTCGTCTCCAGTATACGTTTACATTGTGTCGGTAAATCTAAATTACTGGTTGTGGCGTCCTTGCGAAAGAGCTCAGCGAAGAGCAGACGCTTGGAAAATTTAGAAGAAGAAACAAATATTAGAAATTATAAAAAATCGTTAAATTTTTTAAAGTGCAGTTCGATTAACTGATTAATCTGATTCTTGCACTGAAGTCGATTAATGAGCATATTAATTGTTTAATTAATCGATTAATGCTAATTTTAACTGAATACGCTGACTTACCAATTCAAAAAGATTCTTAACCGGCAATTCAATGTGTGAGAACTCCCAATTTGGTACTTGTCTGTAAAGAGGAAAAAAATATTTTTGATTTTCAAAAAGAGTTTGAAACATAAAAAGAAAGAAATCAATTATAAGCAGAAAATATACACAAACTCAGTATCTTCCACTGGCTTTTGTGGTCCTTTCAGTGAGAGAAGAACATCCAAGAGATCTTTAGGCGCGTAGACGGGTCGATAGTTGGAGAGATCTAAAAAAATAGAAAGATTTTAATAGTTTATTGTAAACTAATTTAATATAAATGGAAAAAAATATATTATAATTTTATATGATAAAACACCTGACTCATAGCCAGGATATGTGCGGTGCCACCGTCGAAGGAATGATTAAAACTCCAAACAAATTAGCTTAAAGCGACTTATCATTTTTCTTAAAGGATGGTAACCATATTCTGGGCTCATAGTAGCACACTCTCTTTGCTACTAAATATGAGAGTCATTAGATTCTTATTTTCTATTATTCGGCAAGAACATCGATTTTTTAATTTATTTTTTAACATTCTACCATAATAATAAGACAAAGACAAAAAGTATTCTTCGAATTATATACGTTTAGTAAGATTCTCGGATTCTGAACTTGATGATTTTCTTTTACCGACTAATGTCCAAATCAGTTTCATACCTGTTATTATTCCATTATAGCATGGAGCCTCATTGATCGCTGACTTCTTTGACTCTTGATTTGCATACAGGTTTGTGTCTGCCCTCTGGAGCTTTTAATTAACAGACGTAGCGGACGTAAAGTACTCTTTTTCATCTACGGTCTGCTCAATGCTCAGCTAAAGCTGGGCTTACATTTTCAAATGTACGGTTGTGCAAAGTAAAAAAGAAGGAAGCTTGTGGTGACAGCTCCACTGACGCTAAACTACCTTAGGACTAGACGTGCTGCGATTTTTGGGCATACTCTCCCTGGTCTTTTGGTGGCGAATTTCCGACTAAGTTTTTATAAGGCAGCCAAGGAGGTTTGGACAATCTGCTCTTCACATGCAGACTTACTATGAGAGAATTATTCGACACAGATGCTAACTGAAATTGGAAGAGTTTTAACTGTTGCAATATGACCGGCCAATATTCTGGCAAGACATGGGAAAGGAGATATCTACAATTAAGGGTCTTCTTATACTCAATCTTTTATTGATCAAGCAAGCAGTGGGACTTGGTGAACCATCAATTCAGTTCTACAGGAATATTCAGAGAGCAGAATGAACCTTTAAATTTAATTAGCTTTTTTTGCGAAAGTCCAGTCTTTTGGAGAATTAGGTTGTACTTTCCAGAGAAAGCAAACTTTTGACGTGTGACTATCGGGAGAGAGCTCTTAGGAGCCTCAGTTGTACCAAGTTACTCACTTCAATCTAAACTAACCTGACGTTCCTTCATTGACTGTCTTATATGAACAACTGAGAAGAAAGGTAGAATTTGTGCCGAGGACCATTGTGTCTCCTATCACAGTAAGATGGGCCAATCGAAACAGTTAGAAGCGAAAGTAAAGCTCGACCTTGTACACGAGACTCTGTCGTTTTCTTCTACGAGCAGCGCTTTGTAAGAAAGCGGTGTAGTTCCATTGCCTCACTTAGAATTATACCAACTTTAAGTGAGGGCTTCAAATATATTTTGAGAAATTTGGTTCCAACCATTTTATGGTAATTAATAAATTGAACGGTTATTCGTTACTAATTTAATTGGACGAGTGGGCATTGAATTCAAATACTCTTGCTCTTTATTACCTCACTACTCATTCGTGGCAACACGAATCATAACTACCGCCAAGAAGAATAAAATACAAAATGAGATTTCAGAGCGGGTCCGAGCTCCACGATCTCAACTGCTTCGGCTACGAAAGTCGCACGAGATGTTTCTTTGGTACTGATAACTATGTTGTACGAACCAGTGGATCCGAACATAAATGTCTCGGACTCTGTGTATTTTCGTTGCTTAGAACCACAGTACTTCCACCACATGTAAAATTGAGGGTAACTTCAATGGCTACCACTTGTCTAAATGCTTCCAATGCAAATACATTTTCTACAATACTTTAACTTTGCTCTTATTTTCCTTCCGCTTAGTGTAGGTCCCCTTATGTTATTGGCAAAAGCCTTCAAACAAACTCACTCACCTATCGTATAATTACTCAACTCTTCCCATTTACTAATCAACTCATCACGATCCATAACAGTGCGCGGTTGTCCCTGCAGCGGCATACTCAGCTCAGCACACATGGCATTCAAACTTTTACGCACACGACGATCCCATTGTACCGCCGAGCGTCGCAAGTACGCCAAAGGATCAGCGCCGTGTGCTAGCTTCTCTTGCGATTTGGGCTCTGTGATGAGTGTGTTGCGCACTAAATGAAAGACAATATTACGAATTTCCGTTTCGAGTCCTGTCGATTTGATAGCGTCCTCCAGGGTGTTGCGTAAGTCATGCTTATCCACGCCGGGACTGCATGCGAGTTGCTGGAAAAATTCAACATTTTAAAACCTTTTAAAAATATCTTTTGCTTTAGTTTATTGGTCGAGTAAAAAAGGAAGACATTATTTTTGCAATAGTTGGCTTTACTGATCTGCATCTCGCGATGAGATTTTGTACCCAAAAAGTTGAGAAGTCCCGCAGCTCAGCGGTGTTTGAGTGCAGAGGGCGAAACCACAAGTCAGACAGGTAAAAATGTGAAAGATGTTTACGGTTCTGATACTGTAACAGTCAATCATGCACAATGTTGGTTTCGTCGATTTCGCACAGGTAAGTTTGGTGTAAGAGATATTCCGAGATGTGAAAGGCCAATTGCCGAAAATGTCAATAAAGTAATGGAAATCGCCTAGTCAGACCGTCATGCGAGCACTGTTTTGATTACCCAGGAGCTAAACATTACACAGAAAACATTTTAGAACCACTTGAAAAAGGCTGGGTTCACAAAGAAACTGGATGTATGGGTGAATCTCCATCTGCGAATCACTGCTGAATCGTAGCGAAATCAATCAATTTCTGACGCAGATGGTGACTGGTGACGCTAAGTGGATTATTTATAGCAACGTTAAACGTAAACGGTCGTGGTCGAAGTGCAGTGAGCTGGCAAAAACAGTGTCCAAGTCAAGATTGACAGCCGGGAAGGTTTCGTTGAGTGTTTGGTGGGATTGGCAATGAATAATCCACTATGAGCTATTCCCCAACGAACAAACCCTTATTTCGAGCCTGTACTATCAGCAATTGGATGATCTGAAGGAAAAAATCGCCCAGAAGTGCCCAGCTTTGGCTAACAGCAGAAGAATTGTGTTTCATCAGGACAACCCCAGATCACATACAGTAATAGTGATTCGCCGGAAGCTCCGAGAGCTTGGATGGGTGGTTCTTATGCATCCACCTTATAGTCCGGACCTCGGACTAAGTTACTACCACCTGTTTCTGTCTATGCTGTCTATATGCGAATGATGTGAAGAATTGGCCTCAAAAGAAGACTATGAAAATCGATTGTTTCTATGAGAGAGATATAGAGACATTACCTTCAAAATGGCAAAAAGTAGAGTAAAACCGTGAAATAAGACAACAAAACCTTGAATTTAATGCAAAAATAATACAATATCTTCTACTAGACATTATGTTATGCCATATCATCTAGAAGTGGCAATTTACCTGCACTTTTTTGAAAATCTCTTCATAGTTTTTCATCGCTTTGATTGCGTGCGCCAGCTTTTGTGCCGTGTGATGTATACTTGCATCACGTAACTGCTCCATTTCGCTTGGGGAAAATGTATAATTTGAAAATTTTTCAATTAAAAAACATATATTCGCCTTTGTAAAAGGTGTGTGTTTTAAATTTTGTACGTGAAATCTGCTATCTCTTCTGCCACTAAGCAAATTGCTATACGAAAAGTTCTTTAAATTAATTTTTCCTTTATTGTTTATCTAATGTTTATTGTTTGTTATTTGACTGTTTTCTAATTTTGTGACATAATTTTGTGTTTATCGATCAAACAGTTGTGAATGAAATTTATTCGAATTCCTCAAGTCGTTGTCATGGAGGTTGCGGGTGTTTATTATCGTTCTTACATAGAAACATGTGTTTGTAAATCGATAATATTATCGTTATTTCTGATGTACTTATTTTGAAATTTTCTGTACGGCTGTCGCTGAGGGAGAAAATTGCTGGGTTGGTCCACAGGTACTCCACTGGATATACATACAACCTGAATCAACAAAGAGACATTTTCATATTTCAGTGGGAAGATTTTGTTTATATTTTTAAGGTACTTTAAAGTTTATCGTTTAAAGATTTTGTATTAGAAGAAGCCTGGTAAAATTATCCGAAGAATGCCATTCCAGAACATTCTAACCCTCCAGCGGCCTTCGAAGTTTGTTATTTGAGGGAGTTCTTGAAGAAAAAAAGAACTTTTAAGGCGGGAACTAGCGATTTATGTTTAAACCATTTTTCCCAAGTTATTTGTGGAAACATCTTACAACTGTACATGAAAACTTTAGAAGGCCGTGAAAATAGTCTGATCCCTTGAAAGTTGATTTTACTGGATGTTGTTTAAGATAATATGAATAAAGTCCGGGCTGATTTTGACTGTTGCACAGGGATCTCTATGTCTGATTCTGGTACTGGATATCGGTCAAATTTTGAACAAGCACTTTAAAAAAGGAGAAGGAGGAATTCATGTACAGAGTTGTAGGATATTCCACAATTCGTACTCGAAGAATGAGGTTGGAACAGTTTTTTGATTTATCTTTTTTATTAATCTTGAAGATTTGACCCGAGTTAAATTTTCATATTCATAAAGGCTCTGTGTAATTGTCTTGTTTTATTTCTTGTGATTTGAAGTTTAGCAAGATCTGTTAGCTTGAAATCTGCTAGGCATATTTCATGAAATTTTTATATATAACATATATTTGGCGCCTTGTAGCCGCTGAAGCGATTTTTCGACCGAGCTCCTTCTCCAATTTGTGCTGTGCTTCTTGATGAAGGGACCTACACTTTATTCTAAGCCGCCTCCGAACGCCCAATGTATTTTTATAAGGGGCTTTCAATTTTATGTCAGAAGTACAGTCGGAGGGTTTGGTCATCCCTATGAAGGGACGACGGAAATTGGAGAATATAATTTTCTATAATTCTGATGCTTGGTTAGACCAGGACTAGGACTTTGAATATTTGTGTGCAAAGCTAACCACATCGGGGGCTGCAATAATATAATATAGTCAGTTAGCGAGTTGTAATGGTTAGTCTTTGTTATCCCAGGCAAGGAGGATACTCCGTGCAGTCTGGTGCTTACGGTAGTCGGTACTACCCATCATGCTTTGGTGCTTAGACAACAGTAGCATGATTAAGGCATGTGACATGATAAGATTCCAGTTGTGCGCTCATCAAAGGTATGATGTTGGCTCAAACAGCTTCCAGACAAATATTTCCCATTGAATAAAAAATGATGAAATTTATCATGATTTTTGGAGGAGGGTGTTCTGTCGAGGGACGCGAATTTTCCGACCAAAGACTTGCTCTTCCTATCCAGTTGCTGATATCGCCATGTACGCCGTGGTTGCGTTCACAAGAATATCCTGGGCTCACATCCTCTTTCGTTTCTAATGTTGTTGTTGTTGTAATCTCAAAACTATTCCACCAATTTGGTTTTTAGAAAATATTGGGGGAGTGACAGTTCTTTTGCAGATGGAAAGCCGAGTTGTTTTGGTTAAAAAAAAAAACCGACTGCTGCAGGAACTATTAGAATTTAAAGGTAAATAGTTGTATCTCCAACTCGCGGGTAATAATCTTCCTTACTTTATACCGTGATGTGTGGACACATTTGAAATATTTATATGAGCCGAAAGGGAGGCTCTCTCCCAATCTAAACCCAATAACATTACATATAAGTTACAATACCCTTTTTGAAATCTGATCTCTCACCTCTTAAAGCCATCAATTTTTTACCATGACTTCCATTAACTAGGAGGAGGTACTTTCCCAAAAATGGGAAAGCCATAAAGATCAGGAGTTGTCAAAATCTTTTTTTTTTCTTCTTCCTTAAAATATTTTTGAAAACAGTTATAAACGATTACGACTCTGAGGTAGGTAGGAGTGCGATCCCAAGGATTTTAAGTTTCAGCCCACATTGGTGCTGGGTATCCCATCTTGATATACTAACGTAAAACTTAAATTTCTACTATATTTATTATTGCGTTCTCCATGAAAGTTTTTATAACCGCATATGCTTTTGTGGACAGCATTTCTATGCTGGGTCCTTGATGAATCTCTAGTGTTCTGTGTAGGATTTCCGAGACAGATGGTCACTCACAGAGAGATTAATTTATTGTTCTCTGCATTCCGAAGGAGTGGTGATAAGTGATACGTTGTTAGGACTGTAAGTCTAGATATACGAGTACTTTTCCTCGAGCTAGTTAGTAGGTCCCTAGCTCTGGTTATCTTTATTTCCTTATCTTACAGTTGGATATTAATTTCCATCTATTCCATGCTAATTTTTATAATTTCAACTCTTCATCGTTTTCATTACCAAAAAAGATTCTTATAATGAAGTCAAACCGACTTACTAGGGAACTAAAAACTTTCCTATAATTATTTACGGCTGACTGTCCATTGTTGTTGTTGTTGTTGCAGTGTCTAGCTAAGCCCTGCCAAGGAGCAGACGGAAATAGTCGACCTATGGTATCTTCCCGTAGTTATTCATCACTCTCAAGTACCATTACCTGAAAATCATAAATTTTATGTTTCAATTATGCATACTTACATTCATTAATGCGACTACCTTCATACATATGTAAATACATATGTATATATTCGTACATATTCCATTATTGGCCTCTCTCCATTGCATAATTACCGTTTCAATCGCTCAGAAGGCCACTTGCCGTCGACGAATTGACTGACGACGAATGAAAATTAATTCCGAATGTCTCACGTGTTGAGTGAAATTTTTCGCGTTAAAAACGCATAACATATCAGTCAAGCGAGAAGCTCTACACCCACACAAATGGAGCGCGCAGAAAAGATGAGGCGGCAGGCATTACTCGCAGCAAAAACAAATTTGCCACACCATTTATTCATATAAATAAATAAATTAATATATTCGTTAGTACATAAATGTTTACGTATGTATGTATGTATGTATGTACACGTATGTATATACAAAATAGCATATAAATACTCATTATTTGGCCATTTGAATATTTGAATGAGTGCGTTTCCAAGTGAATTTGACGTATGAGTAAGAAAATATGTATGTATGTCCATATGCTTGTGTAGTATTCGTACTATTTATGTATGTGCGTGTGGTTGTATGTCACAAAAATAATATATATGTTTTTTGGTTTATGGTTAAGTTATTTCGTTCACTTGTCTTCCCGTGACCAATGGTTGAGTTATGAGTGTGAAACATCCATGCAAATTTGTTTTTTTTTCATACAAACATACATAGATACAAAATATAAATACATATATCTATATATAATACAATATGTGTATGACTTTTGCATAACAAATTTGCGCATACATATCTACAAAGCTATATGTACTATTAGCAGGTATTACTTAAGCAAATTTCTTTTTCCTTGCAGAAATTCTGTTTATTTTGGCAAAACTTTTCCTGTCTATTTTCAGTTTGGATTTTGGAAATTTTTTTATTTTTTTACTATTTTTTCTCTTTTCTTTGATTTTTTTTTTTGTTTTGGTTTTGAAATGCATTGTAAGGTGCTGACATCAACATGTGTTGAAATCATATTTCATTACGTGAAAATTTACTCGAAAATATATTTATGTATGTATTTTTAAATGAATTTGAATGCCTTCTTCAATTGTATTTAACAGTTTTAAGAAAGCTATCAGGAAATTAAAGAATTTATTTATTTTTCTTCACTCGTTTATAATGATTTTCAAGGGCGGACAGCACGTTTTGTAAAATGGCATATAAATAAGATTAATTGCTCAATAAATGTGCTAAGTACCACATAAAGTAGAAATTGTTTGTTTTGGTCATAAATTCAACATTTTTTGAGTTTCTTCAATTGCATTTAATTTTAATTTGACTTCAGAGGAATTTTAGCAATTTATTTTTATACTTATAAGACATATTAGATTTAATAATAAAATTAAAAAATTAAATATAAAAGAAATGAAATTAAATGAAATAAAACAAAATTAAATGAAATAAAATAAAAAATAAATAAAATAATAAAAAAATTAAATAAAATAATATAAATTAAAATAAAATAAATAAAAATGAAATAAAAAAAAATTAACTAAAAATAATTAGGTAAATTATAATAAATAGAATAATAGAAAAATAAAATTATCTGAAAAAAATTTAAATCACAGAAAATAAAATAAAAAAATGATATAAAATAAAATGTAATAAAATTAAAAATATAAATAAAATAAAGTAAAACAAAGTAAAATAAGACAAAAATAAAGAAAGTTGAAATAAAACAAAATGAAATAAAATAAAATAAAATAATGATATAAAATAAAATTTAATATAGTGAAATAAAATAAAATAATAAAATAAAATAATAAAATAAAATAAAGTAAAAAACAGTAAAATAAAATAAAGAAAAATGAAATCAAACAAAAAAAAATTAAATTAGATTAAATTAAAGAAATATGTGAATTTAATTGAAATAAAACAAAATGAAATAAAATAAAATAAAATAATGATATTAAATAAAATATAATATAGCAAAAAAAATAAAAGAAAGCAAAAAATAGTGAAATAAAATAAAGAAATATGAAATAAAAATTTAATACAGTAAAATAAAGTAAAATGGAAAAAATAAAATAAAATAAAATTAAATAAAGTAAAACAAAGTAAAGTGATAGAGTGAACTTTCTTAATATATTGGTATGAGCGTTGATTATCAATTCAGGCGTCTTTTGTAGTGGTATATAATGTTAATTGGGTGTATACCAAGAGGACATTCATAGGGTCTGTAGGTGTGGTCCCCAGTATTCCAGTAATGCATGTAAATGCTGCTCTCTGCACTAGGTGGAATTTACAGGGGCTTGATTTTCTCCCGAGTGTTGTCGACCACACCACTACTTCGTAGAGAAGTACAGGCCTAACCACTAAATTGTAAAGCCAACGTAATCACAAGTATTTCTGTTAATCATAAGTTTTCAAGTATAGTATTACTCTCTATACTATATAATATATGCTTTTCGCTACCGTTTCTCCGAGTTTTGTCCAAAATGTGTCTCAAGTATTTAGCAGATTCACTAACACGTAGCATCTTTGTAACTTAGGAGTCTTATATTTACTTCATGGTGGACAAACTAAGTGTTTTGTGGGTTGAAGCCTAGAACAACGTCATTAGCCCTGCATGACATCACACAAAGTGTGGTACTCTATACTACAACATGGATATTTCCGCTTTCCATTTTCTAAGAGGACTTTGATGCTGCGTATGCTGACATTACTCTGTTTGTGGTTTTGTTCCAGAAATAATTTTCGTTTGCGGTACACTTTTCACGTCCTAACCTCAAAAGTTTTCCACAACACATTGCGTACATTCGGATTTTTATAAATCTGCATTGTCCTACATGAAAAACACTCCTCTGGAGATGCCTTTACTTCATCTTCTACATTCCTCGATTTTTTTTTTTATGAAATAAGTTATTTTTATTTGGTCTAGTCAAGTTTTACCTTTTAAAATTGACCTCAAACTTTTTCTGTCGGCCGCGGTAGCCGAGTGGTTAGTATTGCGTACTGTCATTCGGAAGGCCTGGGTTCAAATCCTGGTACGGCTAACATCCAAAAGATAATAAAAATTTAGTTAAATTGTATAATTGCGGTCGCCCTTCGGCAGGGAATGTCATAAGCCCTCCGAGTGTATTTCAGACATGAAATAAAGGCTCCTCGCAAAAAAACCATCAGCCGTTCGGAGGCGGCTTAGAATAAACTGTAGATCCCTCCATTTGTTGCAAAAACATCAAGACGCAAAACCATAGAGGAGGAGCCCGGCCGAAAATCGCTTCAGCGGTTACAAAGTGCCAATTATATATATATATATATAATTTTTTAATAATATGTTTTTTACATTTTGTTTTTGTAGAAATTTTTAAAATATAAAATAATTTTTCATCTGTCAATTTCCTTTTCCACTGTTGCTCCTCTCCCACCTCTCTCACCCTTCTAACCTCTCATGTACTTATAATGACACACCTACAAAAATGCTTCCCTCAGTTTTTTCAATCTCAAGTGCCACTTGTTTTACCAATGCGTATGTATGTGTATTTCTATAAGTATGCATACGAGTATATGTACTCAATTTGTGCGCTTTTAACATTTAAAAATATGTCTCTAGTATGTAGTACACATTTTTATAATTATTTAAATTTCTGCTTTAAACAACTATAATCTTCAGGTGACACTTAGAGAAGAAAAAAATTATGTTTATTTTTGGAAAGAAAAAAATCAAAAACTTAAAATATACTTAAAAAAATTCACACAATTTCTGATGAAAAATCAGTGTAAATTATGTTTCCCGCAGCAAAAATGCGTAAATATACTTAATCTCTGCTACTAATATGAATTAGCCGAAATGACAGCGGAATAGTCTGAAATCAATACTAAAAATATATTTCGCAGACTGTCTTCAAGAGTAGCCCAACTTAATAAATATTATATTTTTAGAGATTTTTTTGAAAACACAAACAAACAATGGCTGGGTATACCTACACGTATTTTGCTGAACAACTTATCGTTCTTTTCATTCGCATACTGTGGTCTTCGTCATCGCTGTTAAAAAAAGGGCAGGTCGGTAGTCTTCTACTTTTCAAACAATGACTAAATGAGATGATTCTTCCGCTATAATTGGTCTTCATATATACTATATAAATCGAAATCAGATTGGGAGTGTGGACAGAATCCCCTCCTTATGGTGCATACTGGGTTTTAGCGTTATCCATGCTTTGGCTTTCTCGAAACCCTTCTGAACGGAATTCATCTTGGCTTCTCTTATTGTTATATTTATATTTAATTTTGCTGTTGTTTGCGATTTTTTATCCCGGTAAAATCAAGGCAGGCTTCATAGTGCGTACCGCTTCTGTCACCATAGTCTCACCTGAAGCTACCTTAGGACCGTAGTAGACGACTTTTTTAGAATGAACCGACAAACACAACAACTATTGTACAACAAAAGTAACAGCAGCAGCACTGACAGTGTGGTTTCACGGGAAGTGGATTGGGATCCTCTCCCTATGTGAACCTCAAGGTAGCCTACCTCGCGCTACTGTTAGGGATGCTGGTGCGCTAGCTGCGTGTGAGGTAGCAAAATTGCGGCCATCTTAAGTCTTGGTAATTGGTGGAAACGACAACGTCAAGGGCAACCTACCGACTGGGTCAGGGAAAAGTACGACAAACTTCTCAAAGGTGTTACCAGCTAGGTTAATCTTCAGCACTGATCATTTTGCTCATTCGTTTTAACGTAAGCTGTTCTAGTTTTTCAACAACAATGTAGCATTGATCTGCAACGATATTTCTATGTTTGAACCTGGATAAGCATATATACGGCCTCTGGCCTCTGGCAGAGTTCATTCAGCCTATTGTGAAAAGTTTAATTGGGAAAGCTGAATTTTCCGAATGTTGCGCCATTGTCTAGAAGCTCGTCGACTGGACTAATACCAGAACTCGGAGACTCGGAGATATATAGACTCTCTTTCCCTCGCTCTCTCTCTCTCTCTCTCTCTCTCTCTCTCTCTGTCAATTTTCTCCAAATTACCATAAACCGAATACCGTTGCAGTAGGATTTACAAGAAAATATCTTTTTTCCTTCTTCTTTCGATAATTGAGTCTCTTGGAATTTGGTGCCAAGAGCCTTAACTCTTTCTACTAGGCAACTTCTCAATTTAGAGACGATTGATTGATTTTAAAATATGTGAAATTTCCGAAAAAATACGTTTTCTGATACTTTTTTTTAACTATAAATAAGATAAAGCGTTGCAAAAATGTGCCGAAACCTTGACCCAAGAGTGATTTGCTCGATTCCCTTCAGATCAGCCGACCACACCAAAACCGATGAAATTCTGCAACTGGTGGAGCAAGACCGGCATGGAAGCCGTAAGGAGACATGATTCAAAAGACATTAATTTCAAAAAATGCTGACACTACTCAAAGAAGATCGATGAATTAACACGAAAAATATTATTATAAAAAGTGATCAGAAAACCGTGAAAAAATCGTGTAGTTTCTGAAGCGACTCATCACAGGCAATAAAAATTGGGTTAAAGACGAGAATTAAAAAAAAAAAAAATCATGGTTAAAGGCTGGTGACTCTCCACAAATTAGTTCCGAGGCTTAATTGACAGCAAACGAGGTGAAGAGCTGAGTGTGTATGGTGGGATTGGAAGAAAATTGTCCACTATGAGCTGCTACATTCTGGCAAAACGATCAGTTCTGAGCTCTGCTGTGACGTTTACAACTGGCTGTTCCAAAAAATCATACAGAATTGATTAATATAAAAATTGTTCTGTTTCAGACCACATACAGATTTGATCTCTAGGCTAAACTTGACAAATCCTGCTTGGTAATTTTTGATGCTACCACCATATAGCCTGCACTTGGACCAACTGACTATCATTTGCTTCGGTTTCTGCAAAACTCTCTTGTTTGGGAAAAATTAGCCGACCGTAGAGCCAAGTTAATCGCCAATAAACCACAGAAATTGTACGCTGACGGAATTGTAAAGCTACCAAAAGATCTCAGATAATAATGGTCAGTTGTACTTAAATAAAATTAATTTTCAATAAAAAACAAAATTATTGAAAAATATACAATTAAATCAAGTAGTATTTTTGAAATATCCAAAAATAGTATAATAAATATTCCACTTTCTTCCTCCTTTCATTTCGAAATAGTGTTTTATTTCGTAAAAATTTCAAACATATAATATATAGGTATGTATGTATGTATATAATTATGAAATATAGCGCAAAAATCTCAACTATGCCTTTGATGTACTTAATTATTGTTGTTGATTTTTGTGAAATGTAAAATAAAAATTGAAAAATTGAGAAAGAAATAACAAAAAAAAAAAAAATTTCGTAAAACCAACAAATATGATAATGAGCTCACGTCATTTGCTGTAATAAGTCTGTATGTACACGTATGCTAAGTAAACGGAAGAGAATATTGTAAATCCAAATTACAAATGCAATGCCAAACATCAGAGGAAAACGGAGGTTTTTGTTGAATAACTCGAGGACGTCGAAAAAAAGAAAGAAAGAATGGAAAATAGAAAATGAATGCATCGCTGACTGACGAATGGAAAATATCATTTAATAACAGAATAGAAACAATTCTACTGTTTACTTAGCTGTACCGTAGTAATGCAGAATATCCATGGCGCTGTCTACTGGTAATGTACAATTTCGGCTGTTAAATTACAATTGTGGGAATCTACCTTTTGATTTTTTACTTTTTACACTTTAAATATTTTAATTTTTTTTTAATTATTATAATTTTGATTTTCAAACTTTTCAAATGGAAATATATTTTATTAAAAAATAAAATATAAAATTCTGGTAGATAATCCCTGCTGGGTGCTTATTGTATAAAATACATATATAAAATTGCTTCTTTGGAAAAACTTGCTTAAATTTAAAGCTATATTTTTGAAAGAAAAAATACTTTTAATTATAAACTAGAAATTGCTCGCGACTTCGTTCATATTGAATTTTATTTATTTTTTTATAACATATAAACTATTGTGTTAAAACATATTATGAAAAAGAAATAAAAGTTTTCCACATATTTATTAGCCTAGACTAGAAGCTTTCTATTGTAAGTTCTTATTTTCAAGCAAATCGAACTTTAATATGATTCTTTCAGATAGACAAAATGAAAATTTCTTTACACATTGAGTAATCAATGCTCTAAATTTCAATAAAATCGAACCATAAATGCGATTTTTTCAAACAGATCGTTCTTGGATTCACTTCCACATATTAACCTTTTCACCCATGTTAAGTAATAACGAACCATCGAATCGATCTCAGTCAAACTTTCCGGAATAAAAAGTGTTCCCGATGTTAATTTAGGCAAAAAGCTGCAATTTTTTCGACTGGATCGGTTCTACGTCCATATCGCGGAAAACATATTCTTATCGGCCAATCATTCAGGACAAAGCCATTTATGTATACATATATATACAGGGTCCGCCATCTAACATTTTTTTTTTTTGAACTAGTGGTTATTTTGAGTGTGGTAACACTGATGTTACATCTGATTTGACAGAAAGTTAGTTTTATCCTTCCGCTGAACGAAAATGGTTGTGTATACGATTGAGGAATGGGCAGATGAGCGCTTGGCCGAAGACCCGGAATTTTAGCAAAAAATCATCTTTTCCGACGGAGCTCATTTCCATCTTGGCGGCTACGTCAATAAACAAAATTGTCGTATTTGGGGGACGGAAAACCCGCACGTGATTGAAGATGCCAGTGTATCCTTAGAGAGTCACTGTTTGGTGCGGATTTTGGGCCGGCGGCACGAAAAAATCATCGAAAATGCGGCAGGAGCCGCCGTTACGATCAATGGCGAACGCTACCGCGCCATGTTAACGGATTGGTTCTTCCCGGAAATCGAAGAGGAGGACTTGGACAACATTTGGTTCCAGCAAGACGGCGCTCCGTGTCACACAGCCAACGTTACGATCGATCTTGTGCGCACTGTTTTAAAAAAAAAAAGTTACGTGGCGGACCCTGTAGATATTGGTCTAGTAAATTCATTTTTTGCTTTATTACCCACAGTCAGAGTTATCCGGCTTATGTCAAATATGCACCGATAACCTTTTGCCCTTTTTGAAGGTAATGCCATTATGTCTCTCCCATAGAAACACTTGTTTCTATTGGCTAAAAATTGGAACAATCAATTTTCACGTGCTGCTCTTGAGGTCAACTCTTCACCAGCCAAATCATTCCACGTACGATATACATATTCAGACGGTACAATTACTAACAGTACAGGTCAGTCATCATGATTCCTTACAAAACCTTCCTGAATGACAATCCTGCCTTGGAGATCGTTCGATTTGGCGTCGTCGTAAGTGATCCACTTTTCATCAGCAGTCACCATCCGATTCAGAAATGGGTCGATTTTGCTACGATTTCGAAATCAACGAAACCTTGTATTAGGTAAAGTAAAAATTTCGTTCGGTTTTTATCTAAGAGATCGCGTTATTGTCCATAGTACTAGTGTCGCATCATGCCATGCTATACGGCGTTGAAAACGTGTTTATTCGCGCTAAAAGTTTATCTTTGACGGTTTTTCAATTGATTGACTCAGTACGTTGTGAGCTCTCGTCAAAGATGGACACCAGTAAAGAGAAAATTCGCTAAAGTTTAAAATTTTCCATCGATTGAGGCGAAAAAGCAGCCAAAGCGGCTGAAAAAATTAATTTAGTTTGTGGGCCCGATACTGTAAACGAACGAGTAGCACAAAAGTGGTTTGCTAGGTTCCGTTCCGGTAATTTCGATGTCAAAGATGCACCACGCGTCGGGAGGCCTGTCGTCGAAAATTGCGATAACTTATAACACTTATTTAATTGCTGAGGAACTAAAGATAAGCCAGAAAACCGTTGGGAACCATTTGCATAAAAAAAAAAATAAAAAAGATATGTTACAATATTTTCTCTTTGCTGGTGTTCATTTTTGACTTACGCTCAAACACTACTGAGTATTGGGACCAACACTTCTTCCATTATCGTTTTCAGTTCAAAATATCATCTTTCTAACGACATCCAGCGTAATCCACGAGAACACGAGATACAGATCACTAAAAACATCAATGCAAAAATAATGGATTACTTTTTACTAGACAAATCTATTGGCTGCTGAAAAATATAAAATTTCCATTTAAGGATCTTCAGAGAGAAATCCATTGAAATATGCAAAAAATATTGCTTTCGAAAATTTTGAGTTGATGCTTTTCTATACTAGGATACAAGTATTTTGGATATATCTGCAGAAGTATATAGTTGTCTATATTTACTATTCATCGTCTGCTTTGAATATATGTTTATATGTTTATAAATATGTAGCTGATGTATGTAGGTACAATATGTATGTATTTCAGTTTGCGTAATTTGAAAAAGACTAATTTATTATTGTTCTTTTTCAAGTTCAGACAATCGATTTGTTATATTATTGTGTTTTTTTTGCTTTTATTTTAGTTCTTGTCGCCCGTCTTTTGTTTTTGTTTTTGCTTTTGTTGAAATAAAAAAAAATTAAAAGCACAATGAGCAATAGTTTAGGTTCGGTATTATATTCCAGGAGCTGCTAGGCATCAGCTCAAGTAGATCACCAAATACCGCTCAGGATCCTATTGACCTCCACACCAAAGAGTGGTGTAATCGATGTATCTTTGTTATTTTGGTCAAATTCCCAATTAAAGTGCCTTAAGGTTTCAGGTTTTTCCTCCTCCTTACTACGGCTCCAGAGGTTGTTAGATGGTTGTTTTTTTTTTTTACACATCAAAGATATTTATTTATTGAGCCTGACAATAAGTTTTAAAATCTTAATAACTTATAAATTATTACTTTAGTCTATTAAGAGCAATGGACGTCAGGAAAAAACGTAGCTCTTCAAAATACTGGCAGATCCCTTCTTCGAAGACGGGTAAGACTTGCTGGGCAGGATAAAACGTTCCCTAGAGGATTCGGATGATTTTGAAGTTCCAACAGGTATTTTTGCCAGGTGTTTGTCACTTCTGAGTCTACCATTGGTATTCGGCCTCTTTCTTCTTTTCCCTACAAATTCGGTGCTACAGACAACCATATTTCGTGCCCCGGCGAAGTCGATCAGCCTCAGCCCATTTGGTGATGTTTCGTCGTGGGGGCTGAATTTTCTGACAGTCGTACCAAAAATACATCCTTTGCCCACCATAGCCTTAAAGTCGCCAAGTACATTTTCGACGTCGTGGCGGGGACAGCGCTCATAACTGTGCTCGAGGCGCTCGTAAAAGGCATCTTTGGTCAAGTCATCTTTGGACGCAAATTAGCCTGGTTTTAAAGAATTTCGTTTTGATGTGGGTTCTGGCGAAACGTTCATCCACCGGAGTGAATGCCAGTGATCGATGACAGAGTCTCTCCCCCACCACGAATCCGACACCAAATTTGCGCTGCTTTATATGGCCGCTGTAGTAAATTTCACAAGGACCCACCTTCTTCCGTCCTTGTCCCATCCATCGCATTTCTTGGACGGCAGTGTTGTCAACCTTTAACTTTATGAGGATATCAACCAGCTGGACACCGGCACCTTCCCAATTAAGGGACCGGACATTCCAGGAGCATGCCCTAAAATCGTAATCCTTAAAACATTTGCGGGGGACGTCATCAAAAGGGGGATAAGTATCCGAGGCTGATTCAAATTTTTCATTGGATTTCGTTTTTCATGACCCACCACCCTACGCAAAACCATATGGGATTTGCCTTCTCACTTTAGCTCGCCACCAAACGGATATTTGTTGGCTACCCAGAGGATACGTGAGCTAAGACCGGTAATCGAGAGCAGCTTGAACCCAGGTGAATTGGCTTAATTCAAATACTGCGTAATATTCACTTAGAGCTACTTTAAATCTTGGACCTAAAGTTTTCTCTTAGCTGTCTCTGAAAGGCCGATGGATTTTATTGAGGAGCTTTTTATTTCATGCCAAACATACACAAGGGGGCTTTTAGAACTTTGTTTCTGTAACTTCGAATATTGATTTGATCAGGATTCATATCCATGACTCTGTATAGTAGCACTGTCAGGATTAGACCGCTCAAGTGAATTAAATACACTCAGAAGGTTGATTATAACATAATCCATTTGTTGGAAAAACTTCAAGACGCACACGGCGAATTGAGAGAGTAGCTTGGCCGAAAATCGTTCGTTACATTCTTAAAAACTCAATGTTTAGTGTGGCCTATAGGTAGAGGAAATCATTGCATACGAGGGGATTAACAAATTTCGGTCAGTTTGTGATTTGCAATTTGTTTCTGTTAAATCTAAAAATACAAAATCCTTGGCAATTACCTTGTTAGTCTTCTTTTCAAATTTTAGAACGATCGGCTAAAATAGAGACGAGAAAACTCAAGATAGCTGAGAATAGATCAGAAGAAAATCCACCACCAACGCAAACAGAAATGCGCCATGTGATTCTCTTCGGATTTCAGCGTAATTTACAGTCAATACAAATATTCAGTGAATGATAAATTGCATATGGATCGATTGTATCGTCTTTAAAGACTATTTCTAAAAGATTCAGAAGATACCAGACAGGAAATTTTTTCGTATAGTACGAGGCCCGAGAAAGTCGACCAAAATCTTCCGCTGACGATGTCACTGTAGCTCTGGTGAAGTCTAAAATTGACGAAGCCCACGATTGACACAAGAAATGATTGCCAGAAACCAAACAGCAGTCCATGATATGGAGCCCAGCAGAAGCAAACCCACCCTTAAAATCTGAGTAACAAAAATCAGCAGCAAAAGTAATGATGTCAGTTTACTTCACCCGATCTAAAACCACTATTCCACTGGAAAAGGGTCGGACGGTAACTACAAAATGGTACACCGAAGAGTGCTTACCAAAAGTTTTAAAAAATTTGATGGAAAACAGGAAGAAAGAGGATTTGCGGCGCTATTTTTTACATGAGGACAACGCGCCATCCCACACTGCTGAAATAAGGAGTAATTTTATTACAATCTCTGGGTTCAAAGAAATATATTCAGCACCATATTCCCCGGATATGGAACCTTGTGGTTTTTGGTTATTTCTAAAAATTAAAAAAAAATTTAAAAGGAAATGTCTTTAATAGCAACGAGGAGGTAATTAATGCGGTTAATGCTGAATTTGATAAGCTTAAGAATCAAAATTTTGAATACTATTTTCAGAAGTGGATCTAAAGGCTGAAAAAATGCTTTGAAATCAATAGCGATTTTTTTTTCTTTTTTTCTGGTCAACTTACCGAACTTTTGTTAATCCGCTCGCATATCATAGTCAATGGGGAACGCTATAGAGCCATGCTTCATGGCTTAATGTTGACAGTCTTTGGTGCAAACAAGACGGCGCTACATGCTTTTGGTGAGCATATTATCCTGCATCGTAGGTCTCCAAAATCGTTTGATTTAATACGGCTGGACTAATTTTTTTGTGGAATTATGTGAAGTTGCTTAAGTACGCAGATAAGCTCAAGACGATTGAAGCCTTTGGAAGAGAATATTCAGCACATTATTGCTGACATACGGCTCGGTTGCTACAACAAGTAGGCGAAAATTGGACCTCTCGGCTAAAATTTATTCGGTCATTTGCCCGAAATCATTTTTAAAACATAAAGACAAGCCCTTATAATTATAATAAAGCTGAATTCTTGGTCTTTATTTCTTCTTGAAAAACAATCTTTATATACATACATATGTGTGTCTTTTATCTTTTGAAAAATGAATGAGAAAATTTCCATATCATTTAATGTGCATAAAAATATCAAAATTTCTACAACACAATGCTGTGTCTTTTAGTGGACTTAGCTGGTGACAAGTGATCTGTCACTTGCGAAATACATACCAAAGTACATACCTACATATATATTTAGCTTCTTACAATGGAAAGCACATTGGAGATCACAAACTTAGAGGCTGCAGGGCGTGTTTATATACAAAAAAAAATAAAAAAAACAAATAAAAATCACCAAAAAAAAGATGAGAAAGAAAAATATAAAATCAGCGCTAACGTTGTGCGCCATGGTCTCTTTGGCAATAATAATGCAAATACTTTTAACTTACTATAAACAACTAAAAATATGAACATTTGCGCATAGCAAACAAAAATATAGTGGATTTTCAAAAATAAAAAATTAAAAAAAAAAATCGCTTGAAGAATATATTAAAAATATCCAAGTTAAAAATATGCGCCAAGAAAAAAAAATAAGTAGAAAACTAATTTGTTAAAAATCTAAATAAATTGTTATACTTTTGGCAAAATTACCAGCTGAGAGGAGCATAATTACCCGCCCACCAAGCGCAAGTACCTGCCGCTGGGAGTAGAAAAAAATTTCATATTAAAAGCTGAAAATTAAAAAAAAAAAAATGTGCACATATTTACATACATACATTAGTGTATAATAACATCCATGCATATATATTTCCTGCTTTCACGGTGATTTTTTTCGTCAGCAGCACCCTTTGTTGGCTCAGCTGCTGGCGGCTAATTTTCCTCCAAAGTTGGCCAAAGGAAAAGTGGCGCGAAATTGAACTGAAATGAAACGTTCGAAATAGGCAAGATAAAATTAAAGTATTTGTTGTTGTAATAGAGGTTTATTTGCTGTTTGTTGCTAATAATGACAATTTGTTGTGCTCGTATGTATGTATATAGCTATCCACCCACAAACTGACCACCAATTTGCACGGCAACGCTCTAAATTGTGTTTTTGTAGCTACAAACACACCCACACACACCACAACAAATGAATTTTGCTTAATATTTATTTGTATTAAGTACACAGTTTTTGTTTTTATTTTCGTAATTTGTTTGCTGCTAAACTATTTTAATTAATATTTTTATTCTCAACTAAAATTTGCTAATGAAGCACGTACAAACTGTTCTTTCGTTTTTGGCATTTTTTTTTTAATTTTTTTTTGTTTTTAATTTTTAATGTTTATTTTTTCAAAACTATTAATTTTATTATTATAAATGGCAAAAGAAAATATATTAAGCAATTAGGGTATCTGTTTATAAATATTTTATTTACACTTTTCGTGGGCGTTGAACAAAACATTGTTACTCATTCCTAAGCGGTTTAATGGTAGCTGAGAGAACTGAAGTGACAGCTGTTGTTGTTAAACATGAGTTGTTTTTGCTTTACTTAGTGACATTGGCTTCTTTGGTGGTCCTACTGTGTCAAAGTCATTCCGGATGACCTGTACCCCGTGAAAGAAGGTACAAGGGTTTCCTTTTATATATCGGATTTGGCAAACCCAGTGTTGCAATTCGGCAACTGACAACTTTATCGTAAAGTTTGACATTTCGAGCGCTATTTGTGTTGCTTACAGTAACTTAAAATATTCATCTCGGCCAAAAAATTGCAGTAAATCAAAGCACAATTACTTTTTACAACCTGACGTTCATTAACTCATCAACAGTGCTTCGCTTAAGGGGTTAGGGGTAGTCAGGATTTTCAAAAAAAAAATTTTTTTTTTTTGCATTTTCGTTAAGTATAATATCTTAAAAATAATCTCTGAAAATTTCAAGTTAATCCGATAATTCGTTTTTAAGTTATTCGACAAATAACAAAGAGAGCTCGGGCCTTTCAAAGCGCTGTGTGAAACTTTAAACGCGTTTTTCTCAAAACTATGTTTTTTGAACTGGTGACAACTGTAACTCGAAAACCGCTCAGTTGATTTTAATGAAATTTATACAGCTTGTAGAATACATAATAAACTCGGGCCTGATCGAAGGATTTTTATTTTGTGAAAAATTTCGATTTTTTAAGACCAATTAACTGTTGATTTTTTCCCAAAAATCTAGAAAAAAATTTCCTGAGGCCGCCATTTTGTTAATTTTTGAAAAAAAATAAAATCCTTCGATCAGGCCCAGGATTATTTATTTATAAAACTATTTTTTTTCATCCGATTGATTTCAGATGAATCTCCAAGAACTTATGATTGTCACCGCAAGGACCTTTTTTTGGAACTGGCTTAACACAGACAGCTGTAACTTCGGAAATAAATTTTTTTTTTTTTTCGAAATTTTCGTGACTTCAAGTCAAAACATTGTTTAATAATACCATATCACTACTTTTGTAAAATAAAATTATTTAATAGTAAAAAAAAATACTGAAAATTCTCATTTTTTCGTGCCTCTGACTACCCCTAACCCCTTAATGCAATGCTTGGTAATGAAGCTCCATCAAGGATCAGTGTTCATCGATTTTATGGTGAATTCAAACGAAATCTTAGACCACTCCAAGATGAATTTCGTAAAGAATCAGTTGTTGTTCTGGAAACGCTGCGAGACTTTCAAAAAACTTTGAACGCGTTTTTCCTCGAAACCATGTTTTCCGATCTAACTTCTATCCGTCCGATTTCTTTTATCTAAAAATTGTTTCGAAGTATATACTTTTTTGTACGTCTTGAACTTAAGATTACCATTAATAATTAATGATTTATATTTTTTAACGTAATTTAAGTGAAAAAAGTAGCAAAAAATTTAACTTTATAATTGCAATGAGCATTATGCAATAAATTTACCGTTAAAATTGTGTTAATTGAGGTTCAGGACGTAGAAAGTTTCATAATCTCCAAGTAATGACAACGATTTTTGATTTCAGTCTACTACAAGAGACTGTAGGCCGACGGAAAGCGCCAGTTTGTAGCCGCCATTTTGAATTTCGAATATTTTTTGGCCGTTTTAAAATCTCAAGTAATAAAAAAAATTTCATTCTCCAACAAAAAAAAAAAACTTTGCCTGATTTTTGCCCAATATCAGAGGAGCCGAAACTAACAAAAGTTATTCGCGCGCGAAGCACTTCCAAGCAAACCTGCTGCCGGTTTTTTCCGAAAAACTGCACATGTCGCAACCGCACCACTAGAACCATGCAGAATAATAAATGTTTGCCACTCAAAACATCTACATATTCAATGCGTTATCCACCGTATAGTCCTAACTTGGCACCGAATGATTTGTTTTTATTTCCGTACATA
Source organism: Ceratitis rosa (assembly GCA_037013455.1). NCBI lineage: Eukaryota > Metazoa > Arthropoda > Insecta > Diptera > Tephritidae > Ceratitis > Ceratitis rosa. The sequence continues at coordinate 4,178,495 of JAWMAG010000011.1, read as the reverse complement.
AAAGTTTTTCGATACCTGAAGAGACATTTTATGCGTTCAGAACGTATGGTAGCATTCGCCATGTTCCGAAATATGGTTGTCTCCGATGAAATGTCGTGCTCTAGATGTACGTACGTTCCGAGAACCTAATATTTACTTGCAGACATCGATAAGCTGTACCCACAACAAACAACCAAATAAGTTTCCGCTCCACCTGTACACTTGCTTTCTGAGAGCAGTAATCAGCAACTCGATATTAGGGAACTGGTTTTTGGCAGTACCAGAGGAATGTTCAACTGCAGTGGAGAGAAAACGGATCGTCTACCTCGCAATCTTGCGATCAACCACAACACGTGCGGAGTGGGATAGTTACCTAGAAATGAAGAGGGAAAAGAGACACGCACATGCAGACAAAAAAGAAGAAGAAGCCGAGATGCGTCAAACAAGAAAGAAGCCAAGATGCGTGAGTATGAAGAGCTTGAAAATCTGTCCGACTGCAGTTATGTTCAAGAAATCTACGAAAGATTACGGCGACTTACAGAAAGTTTTAAGGCCGGAACAAATTCTTGCAGGACCCAGACAAGTGATCTAACGAAGGATGTCCTGCCCAGAGTAGAATGAATTGATGAATTGGGAAAACTTCTCTAGCCTGTTGAATGGCAGTGAAAATGGAATACCAGGAGATGGCCAGCCAAACTTCGCAATCGATGACGATATAGCAATTGCACGCCTGAAGGCAATAAAATTGTGGATCCGATGGGTTGCCGTTATTGAAATTCGGCAGCGAAGAACTCACGTAGTACGCAACAGTTTCTTTGCAGAATATGGTCAAATGAAAGCATGCTCGACGACTGGAACCAAAGTGAGCTCTGTCCAGTGCACAAGATGTACCCCACAGTTTGGGCCAACTAATTGAGGATAAGCCTCCTCAATATCGCATATAAGGTAAGTGTAAGAACGTAAACAAACTGATTGCACCTGATTCACCATTGACTAGATATTCACCATACTCCAAATAAAATTCTAGTGAAGAAAAAGTATCTACACATACCACATCTTCATCGAATTTAAAGCAGCAGAAAATAAGCTGCCTTCGCGCCGCTATGTCTGAATTTGACATCCCCGCAAAACTTATACGGCTATGTAAACTGATGTTAAGCAATACCAAAAGTTCCATCAGGATCGGAAAGGAAAGGTTTCAGCCTTTCGCGTGATTTCCTTAATTTATTTCTGGAGAAAATAATACGAGCTGCAGATTTGAATAGAGAAGGTACAATCTTCTATAAGAGTGTACAACTGCTGGCGTATGCTGAATGATATTGACATTATTGACCTCAGCAACCGCGCTGTGAGTTCTGCTTTCTCCAGACTGGATAAGGAAGAGAAGCGTATGGGTCTGAGAGTAGACGAGCCTGAAAATCTAGCACAGAATCACTTTTGCCAACAGGTGCTACTTTGGACTGAAGGTAAACCCCAAACACTAAAACGCTCATCGTTCCCGTACGGAGGCATAGACGATAACAATAATAGATGAGTCGGATTTATAGCCTTTTTCTCCTGGGCAACGGTGAGTACCACAGTCAAAGGATCTGGGATATTCGAATTATAAGGTGACATTGACAAAGAGAACACGGCTACATGGTGGAGAAGGACCTGGCCGCGGCTGTGAAAAGAAAAAAGAATCCACGAAAAAGGCGATCCCATAGTCTGCGCCAACTACTGTAGAACAAGCTTTCTTAACATCGCATATAAGGTCCTATCAAGCGTATTATGTGAAAGACTAAAGCCCACCGTCAACAAACTGATTGGACCTTATCAGTGTGGCTTTTGACCTGGTAAGTCAACCATTGACCAGATATTCACCATGCCCGTATGTCTGAATTTGGCATCTCCAAAACTTATACGGCTTTGTGAACTGACCCTAAGCAAAACTAAAAGCACCGTCAGGATCGAAAAGAACCTCTCCGAGCCGTTCGATTTCAAACGAGGTTTCAGACAAGGTGAGTCTTTATCGTGTGACTTTTTTAATTTATTGCTGGAGAAAATAATACGAGCTGCAGAGCTGAACAAAGCAGGTACAATCTTCTATAAGAGTGTACAGCTGATGGCGTACGCCGATGATATTAAGATTTTTGGCCTCAACAACAGCGCCGTGAGTTCTGCTTTCTCCAGACTGTATAACGAAGCGAATCAAATGGATCTGGTAGTGAACGTGAGCAAGATGAAATATTTCCTGTCATCAAACAAACAGTCATCGCATTCGCGACTCAGCTGCCACGTCACTGTTGACAGTCAAATCTTTGAAGACGTAGTTAACTTCGTCTATCTTGAAACCAGTATTAACACCAACAACAATTACAGCCTAGAAATCCAACACCGAATCAATCACTCTTGCCAACAGGTGCTACTTTGGGCTGAGTAGGCAATTGAAAAGTAAAGTCCTCCCTCGGCGAACGAAAACCAAACTCTACAACTCTACTCATCCTACTATATGGCGCACAAGCAGGGACGATATCAATATCTGATGAATCGGCTCTAGGAGTCTTCGAGAGAAAAGTTTTGTGAACGATTTATGCTCCTTTGCGCATTGGCAACGGAGAATACCGCAGACGATAGAACGATGAGCTGTACGAGTTATATGATGGTATTGACATACATAGTTCAGCGAATGAAGAGACAGCGGCTACACTGGCTAGGTCATATCGTCCGAATGGATGAAAGCACTGCAGCTTTGAAAATATTCGATGCAGTACCCGCTGGGGGAAGCAGAGGAAGAGGAAGACCTCCTGGTGGAGATCGACCTGGTCTCACTTGGTATTTCCAACTGGCGCCAAACATCGAATAGAAGACATGAATGTCGCGCTATAATTGAATCGGCTACAATCGCGTAAGCGGTGCCAACGCCAGTAAAGAAAAAGAAGCAGAAGAAGAACCCTGAACTTTAAATCATTCCCAATGTCCTTGAAGGCACCAATAAATACACACAATCAATTCGCATTGGGTCACATTGTCAACAGCATGAAAGACATTTCTAAAATATTTCGTCTCTTGTTCTTGTTCCACGCGAAATTCCTAATCGAACAATCACTTCCGCACGCGCGCACAGCCGCCCCCGTAAATTATATCATTAAATTATTACATTAGCCAAAGATCAACAGTCAGCAACTCTGCGGATATCTACAATAGTATACGAAAGTGTATACATATGTGCATATGGGTATGTGTGTGTTTGTACGAGTATGTATGTACATATAAAAATTGTGTGCGAATAAAATTTATACTACACGAAAAATTAAATGTTTTTTTGATCTCCAAAAAGTTTACGCTAACGGTATTCGCGCATGGATATATTTACATATGTATATGTACCTATGTATGTATGTGTGTATTCGCAGTGATCATCAACAATAAAAACAACAGTACAAACAGCACGTTGATGAAGCGTGGCCCAAGTGAATAAAATGAATTGGGAAAAGGAAAAAAACGGAAAAAAACGGAAAAAAGGCATTTGATGATGAACAGTAGCCGCAAAAATTCCAAACCACACATTTCAGAAAAATAGAAAAATCAAAAAAAAAAAAAAATTTAAATTAAATAAATAAAAGAAAAAGAAACTCCAACACACACACATACATACACACATAAACACCCGCATAGCCACTGCCGTGTTTTTTGTGGGGTTTTTCTGTGTTTCGTTTTCTTTTTGTATTTTTTTTTTTAATTTTGTTTTTTTAGTTTTCCTATCTGTTTTTTTTTCATTCTTTTGGGCAACCAAATATTCACACTCAAAAATGAATGATCCAACATTTGGCCGCGGCTGCAGTACGACTTAATATGGATTGGAGGGGGCCACGAAGCGTTTGGTGACTAAGTGGGCAGATAGCAAGTTGACTAGATAGCTACAAACATATATATACATACATATGTATATAGATGAATAGGTGGATAGATGATTTGGCAGATTTAGACGCCAAAGGTGCCTAGCCAAGGATGTAGGGGCGTACGATCGGTGACTGTGCCAGTCAGTGGCGCTGCAGCTCTTTAGTCTCTCCGCCAACGCCATCCACCCGCACTGACGTTGACGATGAACTGTTGCTGCTGCCATTGCTGGCAAATGAGTGTCGGTGGTGGAAAATGACAGGCAGGGTGATGAGGCCATTATATTCATATGCGGTTGGTGGGGTGTTGTTGCACTGAAGTACCTTCGAGTGCGCTTATATATGTGAAAATGTATATATATAAGTACCAGTATATGTGCCGAGTTTATATGTAGTTGCGCATACTTTGCCGAATTGTCGAGTCGTGGAGGCAAGCATCCACATACCACATATACATACACACGTAGATAGGTGGATGGCTAGATGGATAGATTTTTGTTAGCTACTCAGTGGTATACACTATGTTTGTTGTGTGTGTGTGTGTGTTCTTCTACATACATATGTGCGCTTCCACATAGTAGTACTTCTAGCACACACACACATAGCCAATCGACGATCACCTACAAGCATACATACATACATATATACATACGCATAATGTTATAAATATTGATTTTACACATTTAATGTTTTAGTTTATCAACGAATCTCAACCACCGTGGAAGTGCGAAAGTGGTAAAAAAAATATCAGCGCCGACGCGAACGGAGAACGGAGATTATCGAGTCGAGACGAGACGTGTGTGGTGTTAGCTTGTTGGGTGACAAAGATCATATAACCAGCCAAAATGGTAATTAGTGTGTGAAAAAGAGTATACATTAAAGAAAAAAACCAAAAAATACAATAAAAGAAATTATAATAAATACATATTGGTAAAACTTTTCACCATTTAAATAAATAATAAAATTTAACAAAAGCATAAAGTTTTAAAATTCACCGGAGATATTTTTATAACTCAAAAATGCTAGAACTTTTTGCATTGAATTACAATAAATTAAAAAAAAAACAAAAATCAGTAAAAAAATATAGTGATTTTTCTACGCTATTCCTAGTGCGGCACTGCGTATACGTAATTATTTTGTAAAATATTTTGTACCTCAAATACAAGGAGTTAAATTTATATCTATATTTAGTGCCTTATTTAACGAAAAAAAAATTCCACACACCAAGTAAAATAGTCTCATATAAATTTTTTATTACATAATACGACATTTAACCATTTGATGGCATAATAAGCATAATAAAATAGAGAGTTCGAGATCAGAGAAGAACTAAATCTTTTTGTGAATGCACGTCAATTATGTTATATGCATATACATATGATATATACTTGCCCCTTGTCTAGAATTACCTCTAAAATGTTGTGGAAACGGTCTTTCAGCTGTTTAATGCCATTGAGAATTTTATGTTCCTTCGTTTGTAGGACAAACTTTATCACGAACCCCGCAAGTAGTGTTATGGAAAATCGCTTAAGTAGTTATAAAGTGATAGCTGTTTTTATACTCTTTGATTAAATACACATTATTATTTGCTTAATATTCTCTAAATTAGTTTGCTCACTCAAATATTAAAAAAAACATTTGAGACAAAAATTAAAAAAAAATATGTACGCCTTAAAAAAATTAGATTAACTTAATTGTACCTTTCAAGGACGTCAGTCAGAGTCTTTAATTTTTGCAACTATTCGTAGTTTCGTAGAGTTATTCTAAATAAGAAAAATTATTAACTTTTTAGCTTATTCGCTAAACAGTCAAGAACAGTTAAATTTTTAGGAAAATAAATAAATTAAAATAAAATAAATAAATAATAATAAATAAAGTTAATTTTAACTCAAATTAAATTAAATTGAATTAAAATTTATAAATTAAACAAGCAAAAAAAGAAAAATAAATTAAAAAAAATTTGAATTAAATAAAATAAAAAATTGCAACATCAAAACATAAAAAATAAATTGATAATATATAGTTCACATATATATATATAGCTTGTATAATTGGCGCTCCTTCTTGATGTTGTTCCAAGAAAATAGAGAGACTCAAAGTTAATATTAAGCCGTCTCCAAACGGTAATCGGTGGGATATGCTGAGGAAAATATTATAAAAATTAACGTAGTTTTATCTAAATTAATTTTGTATAATTTTGGAATGTTGCTCGGACCAGGACTCGATCCTTAGCCTTCCGAATGGTATTAGGCTCTGCTCTGCTAATAACTCGGCTATCATGGCTAATAACTCGGCTATCATGGCTATCATATATAAGTATATTTAAAAAATATAAAAGAAATACCTGAAATAAATTAATGTAAAATAAAATTAAAAAAATTAAAAAATAAAACATTTTAAAAAACAAAAAATTTAAATTCTTAAGAAATATAAAAATATAAGTTAATATAAAACCAAAAGTTTAAAAAAATATACTGAAATTCAATAAAATGATACGAGATACTTTAAAAGAAATAAAATTATATAAAATAAAACTTAAAAAAAAAAATAAAACATAACAAAAAGCAAAAAAAAATTAAATTCTTAAAAAATATAAAAATAAAGTTAATATAAAACCAAAAGTTTAAAAAAATTTGAATAAATAAATAATACAATATAAGTAAATGAATTGAACGAAATAAAATAAAATAAATTGGAATTCGATAAAATGAAACGAAATTTTTAAAAAGAAATAAAATAATACAAAATAAAATAAATAAAGAATAATATAAAAAATAATAATTTAATAAATAGTAGATACAAATAAAAAAATATATAAAAATTAATATTAAACTAAAAATAAATAAAAATGTTAAATAAAAAATCAATACAAAATAAAATATAAATTGAAGTAAGCGTTTTCCAATAAGAAGTACTATTCCGGTAGATGTCACTTTTGAAGCTGTAATTTTTTGACATTTGACAGGTAAAAATTATGCCAGTAATAAAAATGGAACGGAAAAGCATTGAAATTATTCAATAAATCAACCTGTCTCATCTGGGGCTCGGAAAACCCAAGATATATTGTTGAAAAACGAACGAGTCCTCAACGTGTAACTGTTTGGTGCTGTTTGTGGCCCGGCGGGATCATTGAACCTTACTTATTCGAAAATAAATGTATTGCGCTATCGAGATGGTATTGATCTGGACAACTTTTAATTTCAACAAGACGGCGCTAGGTGCCACACAAGCAATGAAGCCATCGATGTTTTCAGCAAATGTTTAGCAAACCATCCTTTCTTAACCGATATCTTTGAAAGATTATGCGGTAATTCTAGCTCAACGTTATTAGCAATGTTAACCTCTGAACAGTTACCCAACAGCTAACGATCCATATCGAAATTTTACGCCTCAAAGGTAAATGCGAAAACCTCATTACAGCAGCGCTATGCAGGAATTCACCAGGAAGTCGAAGAGGCGATTGATCAGCCAACACATGAAGGTGGAAAGTTGTAACAGAAGCACAGAAAAGCGTCTATTTTTGGCGGAAAATAAAATTTCTAAATAAGTCAAATTATAATTTGCTTATAGAAGCACTCTGTTTCACCTATAAACCATGGGGAGAAATAAATAATATATACCGGTATAAAACAAAACGAAAAAAAATAAAAAAAAAAATAAATAATATAAAATTGAATATAATAATGAAAAAAAAAATAATATATTAATAAAAATAACATATAGGATAAAATAAAATACTAATTAATTTGTATGAACTTTGGTCTTCCAATAGTTGGATATTTAGTCGATTTGGATATGATATTATTGCCGAATTTAATAAGACTAACTCTCTAGTACGATGAGATTAGAAAAGTTTGTTATTTGTATACTAATATAATAGGTGAATTCATTAATGAACTTCCAAGACAAAAAATTCGTATATATTTCAAAAACTGTGTTAAAAAAATTGAGTGTTTTTAAAGCGTATTCGTGCTCATTAAAAAGTGGACATAAATTCTGATTGTTTTAGAGAGTTCTAGCTACAGAACACTTTTCGTGAATAATTCTCTAGAAACTCTAAGATAATTATTTCATTTTAAGCTTGATTATTTTGATCCAGGTAGTTTATGAAAATATTGAAGAAAAATGTCTTTTGATATAGTAAAGTCCAAGGATAATCACAGAGAGGGCATTAAGTTATTCCACTTTCCACTTCAGTTAGTATAGAAATATATTTTGTTGAGGAGAAGAGAATTGCATTTAATCGAACGAAAATAAAACAAAAATTTCATAAACTTTCTTATATTAATATTTGTTTACCTTTTCTTTATTTCATTTCATTTTATCAGGAGGATGATGAGAAAATGGACATCATGCGTAAAGCATTCCAAATGTTTGACACCCAAAAGACCGGTTTCATTGAAACACTCCGCCTCAAGACGATACTCAATAGTATGGGTCAAATGTTCGATGAGAGCGAATTACAAGATCTCATCGATGAAAATGATCCCGAGGATACTGGCAAAGTGAATTTTGATGGTTTCTGTAATATAGCGGCACATTTTCTTGAAGAAGAGGATACCGAAGCTATACAAAAAGAATTGAAAGAAGCTTTCCGTTTGTATGATCGTGAAGGTAACGGTTATATTACCACATCCACATTGAAGGAAATTCTCTCCGCATTGGATGATAAACTCTCATCAAGTGATTTGGATGGTATTATTGCGGAAATCGATACTGACGGTTCGGGCACAGTAGATTTTGATGGTGAGTGTTCTTTCAAATCATATTATTGAAAGTGATTTTTGGCAACTCTAATGCTTACTAATATTTGAATTATGCTTTTTGAAATATCTCTTTAGATATATTATATGAAAATTATTTGAACTTTCGGAGTACAAAAGCAATAGGTTGTTTCACTGTACCTTTTGTAAAGCTTACTTTAGAATCCCAAAAAATCGTTTTTTGTTTGAAAGGGAAGGAAGTTATTGCAGTAAACGAAATTTTCAGACAATAATGTACTATATTTAAGCTTCAGAAAACCATTTTTAGTATAAAAAATATTGGAATTTCCCCATGTTGTGATGAGTTTTCTGAAGCGGCTGTAGTCTGAACTCGTTAAACGGTGCTGGTGATGGTCCTGGGATGCATCTAAAACAGTCGCTCCATATTTTTTTTTTTAATTTTTGTGAGTGTCTCTTATATATAAGCTCAAAACATACCGAAGAAGTTGAAAAATTCCCAATTTGAAAAAAAAATTCACTTCAATTTCAAATAGAAAATAATTTAATATTGAAGCTAGATCATTTGATTTTTTCGATCGGACATATATTCCTTTTTGCTATCACCGGCATCATTTCTAAGGCTTGTAAAAATGAAAACTAGACAAAACGCGTTGCTCGAGCTTCTAAAATATGACGAATATGACATATTCTGGAATAATTTTACAATAGATTTAAGAAAAAAAATAATTTTTTGAAGCCGCTAAGGCACACTACTGCCTTAATAAATTACCATTTAAATATTTTGAGGTTATGTTTTCAGTATACACAAAATTTCCGTTTCATCAGAAAAATTGGCATGAAAATTTCGACATTCCATAGTTGCTTAAAACTTCCTTTATTAAATAAAAAGTACATTTTAGTTATTCAGAACAAAGCCTTATGTACATATATACAATAATTTAGTTTTAATTAATTTAATTTTATTAATATTTACTTTATGTTATTTTTGTTATCAAACTTCATTTTATTATTTCATTTTATTTTATTTTAACTGATTTCTTTCAATTTTAATTTAATATGTTATTTATAGATTTTTTCTTTTGTTTTATTTCATTTAAGGTGATTTAATTTTTAGTTATTTAATTGATTTACGTTAATTTTTTTTTGTATTTATTGATTTATTTTAGTTCTATTTTAGTTTGTATTTTACTTTAATTCATTTAATTTAACTTAATTTAATATTTCAAATTTTTATAATTATTTTATTATTATTAATTTTAATTTTGTTTCATTTTTTATTGTTTAATTAATTTTTTTTATTTATTATTTTATTTAGTATAGTTTTTATATTTTATTCTATTTTAATTTGTTTAAAATATTTTCGTTTTATTTTCTTTTATTTTATTTAACTGTTTTAGGCTAATTTCTATTGTTAATTTTGTTTAATTTGTATTTCCTGACTTATTTTAGTTTTATTATTTATAGTATTTTACTTTACTTTATTTTTAAGTTTAATTTAATATTTTTAATGTTTATAATAAAATAATTATTCTTAATATTAATTTTATTTAATTTTTTATTGTGTAATTAGTTTTTGTTTTTTAATAATTTTAGTTAATTAATTTTTATATTTTATTTTAGTTTGTTTAATACATTTTCGTTTTATTTAATATTTTATTTCTATATTCTTTTATTTTATAATTATTTTACATTATTTTCTATTGTTAATTTTTTTAATTTGTATTTACTGACTTATTTTAGTTTTATTTTAATTTGTATAAAATATATAATCTAAATTATATTAATATTTTTAATTTTTATAATATATTTTATTTTTATAAATTTTTATTTTATTTAATTTTTTATGGTTTAATTAATTATTTTTTATTTAAAATTTTTTAAATTCAATGTTTTAATTTAATTTTATTAAGTTGTATATGTATTTTATTTTATTTTAATTAAATTATTTTTTTATAATTTTTTTTAATTTTTTTATTTGTATTAATTCTTTTTTTATATATTTTTTATGGTTTAATTAATTTTTATTTTATTTTATATAAATGTAATGTTTTGATTTAATTTTAATATTTTTATTTAATTGCAATTTATTTTAATTTCCTCTATTTGTTCAAACACGCAATACGAACATAATTAATTAAAACATCACACCGACCGATGCCCACAAATATCTGGCGGTAATTCCGTTAATGGCTTGGCAATAAATATGGGCATTAAGATGAGAAAGATTTTCAAAAGATAATTAAATATTTATTGGCTGCTAGTCAATCAAGTGTGGAAAACGAAATCTGCATTCTATTAAGACGCTTGAACGAGCAGCTTTTGCCAATTTTCTCACATTTCTTCCTTCTTCTTCTTCTTTTTCTTTTACTTAAGTATCATTTATACTAAATTTGAAAATGTTTATTTTTCTTTTTACAGAATTCATGGAGATGATGACTGGAGATTAGAATTTTTCGCAACTACAATTACAACTACAAATACGCGTACCTATCATCTACATGCATACATAATGAAATATAGAAATGCATACACACAAGTATGTACATACCTACACATTTAATGCAGTCAAAAATTAAATGAAATGTTCATCAAGCGAAGGCTAAAACAGAAGAAACTGCTTTGACTACAACAACAACAGCCATATGGAAAAATAAAATAAATAAATACACGCTTATACATATACATATATAAATTGTTATGGATCGATATTGATGTTTTTGTTGTTGTTTTCTTTCTGTTTTCCTTTTTTTGTCTTTACAAATATGTGTATTAAAATGAAATTAATTTTACAAGTGTATAAACATATTTATTTGAATATTTAAAATATTATAGGTCTTACAATTGCATATGTACATACATACATATGTATGTATGTATGTATGCATGTAATATTAATAAAAATGATCCAAAAACATTTCGTAGCAGTTCATTTCAGTGGATTAACGTGTGCAATGCGCACCAAGGTGGGTGGATAATTAATTACTGAATTAATATTTTGTGTGGTTGATTGTGAGAAATGCGCTTGTTTTTGAGAAAATTACAATTGCAAATATTTAAAGTTACATTAGTGCTTTATATTAAATAATAATGTATGGATTTAACAGTAAAATTTTTGGTATTGCAATTTTTGGAAACGTTTTAGAAATAAAGAGCTAATTATATGTATTTACATATATACATATTATATATACATACATATATTTATATTCATATGTATGGCTGAGAGATATCATTATCAAGTAAAATTCTGAACTAAAAAAATACCGGCAATTTTTAATAATTTTTTATTTGTTTGTTTATTTCATATTTATGTAGAAAGTTTTATTTACACGTATTTATAACACATAAAATTCCGTTATATATTTTTGCCACCTCATTCATCGAAATCGTTTTAAAATTACCGGAAACACATACCTATAAAATATAGGAAACCCAAAGTCTCATAGGTCACCCTGTGCGCGAATGTTACGCCCCAAAGTATGCAATGTTTTCGGTAAGATCTGTACAACACTCAACATCCGCCGTTAATATTGCAGCGTAGCAGCTGGTTGTTACTTTTATGCGTGCCTGGTATTTTCTGAAATTGCGGCAGGTCGTGTAAAAATTTTTAAATTCCATTCACAACGGAAGAGGTCAGCAATTCCCACTAACCAGTAAATTGCGCTTCAAAATTACTTTATGTGGCGGGTTATTCACATGTTATATGAAATGCAATGTTTTTTGGTAAAATAAATAATTATTTCTCTTTAATGCCAATATGTGGTTTTTATGTAAATTACACCGATTTAAAAAAAAAATCTTTCTTTCAACGGTCTGAATTTTTTTAATATATATTAACAAATACTCTGTTGCTTCTTTTTTCATTTGCGGAATTAGGTTGGTAATTATCATTAAGGGCCAGTTCTGGGCTGTAGGACGGGTGATTCAAAATATCGTAGCCCAACTTAAGCAGCGCAGCCAAGGTGTACGTGAAGGCGCGAACCTTTTCGGCCCCCATCTTACGCTCAAATAAGTCCCGCCAATAAGATTGTGCAGGATTTTAGAAACGGTGCTATTGTAAACCCCAATCAGTTCTACGAGCTGTGTTTTTTTCAATAATCGAGCATCATCGGAACAATTTCTTAAAGTTTTTTGGTAAGTGCTGGAGTGGTAACCTCGATGTTCCTGTCCACCCTCCGATCGTCTTCAAGGGATTCTCTGCTTTGTTTAAATAAACTGTGGAGTAACACCATGTTTTTTTTCCAAGTAAGAGTTGCCGTAAGCCAATGTCATCTCGTGGTACATGGAACAGTTTAATATACCTATGTATCTGTAGTCTCAGCTGTTCTGCAGAACATTTCGGAATGTTTAGTGTTTTAAAGCATTTAAAGGCAAAATAGACTCGCCTGTTATTGTAGTTCGTTAAGAAGTGCGTCAGAAGTTTGTTTGTCCTCCTGCATCTGTATGACCAGTATCACCTCCGTACCATCGGCACATGGACTGACATAGATGCGATGGTCTTAACTCTCTCCTACTCTCGCCTGGCAGATAATTTCATTTCCAATAACCGCACTGTTAGCTCTACTTGACAAAAAAGCGAAAGCAGGGTTGGGATGTTGAACATCAGCCCTACTGAAAAGGATTTCACACCCTATCTGAGCACAGCACATCAGCTTGGCTTCCGAAAACTGCACAGCACCTCAACCGCACTTAACGCCCTAAACATCCAGATAGTTCATGGCCTTAACCAGCACTGGATTTGCTAAAAGTGCTTGATACCGTCAATCACTCATTATTACTACTATCGGACATAGAGGATTCTTCATTATCGCTGGTATTGAAGAGGTGGACTATGGGCAGCCTGAGTGGTCGATAGACATTGGTAAATAAAGGATTCCACAAGCAGGTGTTATCTCCCCGCTTTGGTATAATTCATACATTTCGAAGCTCGCATCAGGGGACGTTTCATTTATCTCATATGCCGACGATGCCAATATTGAGCGTCTGTCAAGGATATTTGTAACTTATATTCGAAAGTAAATTGCTATCTCGCCGACTTTTTTCACTTCTTCACTACACGACACTTGCAGCTACAACCTACGAAATCCTCAGCTACCCTTTTCGCCGGTTCGAATTAGAGGGCGTTAAAATTCCATCACTCCGTATACTACTGCAATTGCCACAAAAGTACAGAGCAGCAACAAAATCCTCAAATCGTTAGCCGGCAGCAACGGAGGAAAAGATAAAGAAACGTTGCTCACAACGTACAAAGAAATTGGCAGGTGGGTCGTATATTACGCTGCTCCCATGTGGACGCTGGGAACTAACGATACGCACCACCTTCAGGACCGTGACATGAAATCTCCTGATGTTACCAGTGCATCATTTGTACAGTAAAGTATTTAAATATTACTACGAGTTAAAGCGCTTAATGTTATGCTGTGCCTGGGATAACTGATATTTACTTGAGGCTGAACCTTATCCTAGGCATATCAGGAAGGGAGTAAGTACTAGGCTATATCGACTCCACTCAGCACCATTTACAAGCATCGCTGGGCTGGATGGCATACCGGCTGGCTTTAAACGCCATTCAGGGAGAGTCCGTCCACACTTTCATAAACAGTCTTACAGTGAGTGGCGTTCTCAGAATGAGAGACCCGAATAATAGTTCTACATATCCAGACTTCACCTTGACCTACCCAGCGGATGTCCTGCATTTAATGAGAGCACGCACAGCACTAATCACCTGTGCAAGCCCCATAAAACCTTCTCATTTAACCTCACTATCCCTCTGATCCGAACCCGTCCAAACAGTTTGTTTCCTGGACCTGCTGTTGGATAACCGCGATGTGTTTGACTAGTCTCATCTGCTTTTGGTGAATCGCTAAAGCAACAACAGCAAGTAGTGCAACTTTTTAATTAAAAAAAAAATATTTAATAAAAACACAGTTTTTTGTTGTAATTTTTTTGTGTGGTTATTTTTATTATTGTATTTTTTTTTTAATTGAAATGAACTTAACAGCTGGTTTGTTAAATTTTAAATAAATACAGAATACTAATGTACATATGTTTTAATTTAACGGATATTTTTTATTCATTGTACAGTTAAATTCAGTTAATTTATATTTATTATTTATTTAAGTTTATTTAAATTTGTATTTTATTTAATTTAATTTAATTAATTTTGCATTTAAGTAATGCAAATATTGTTTTAACTTATTGAAATAAATGTAACTGTAAATTTTTTATGGAACTACATATATATTTATGCGTAAATATTTGTATGTTTTAATAATAATATTTTTTGTAGTTTGTTATGCTATTCATAAATTTATGAATTACTACAATGTCTACTAAAAAAGACTCATTCATACATTTATGAATGTATGTATGTATGTATAACTGTTTTTCTTTAAAAGAAAATACCAATAGGCGGCGGCACTTCTTCACTAAATCCATACATACATCATTAGCTAGTGCATATACGTGTATGTATATAATAATATTTATATAATATATATTATGACATATATGTACATATGTATGTCTGTATATGCAAATATAATTTTAACTGGTAGTGGTAATAATATATTTAAATAGTTTACTTTTTGTTTTATTTTTAATAATTTTATATATTTTTTTTTTATTTTTTAATTTTATTTCTTTGTATATATATAATGTTATTCATATATTTGTACGTAGCTATGTACATATGTATATACATAACTAACTACCTGCACTTCTTTAAAGATATTTTAATTCAAATTGCATTTTAGTTGGTTCAAATATAATTGACTTAAAAACAAGAAAAAATAATATTTACAAAAATTGTATAATAAAAATATTTACGTACTTTAAGATACATTATTTAACTATATTTATTTTAAGCTTTTTAATTAATTTTTTTTTATGAACAAAGGAAAGACAGTTAGTTTGACTTTGATAAGAGCCAATTTTCATACAATACATACACGTATGTTTCATAAATATATTATATAGTACATGCATAAATGCAGCTGAAATCTAACAGTGAAAAATGTTTTTTTATATATTTTTGTCCTCTTTTTAAATGTAATAATTTTTGTTTGTTTAGTTTGTTATGCATGAGTTCCTTTTATGTAATATTTGCATTGCATTTTATTGTTCTTTTCGGTTACTTTGACCATAGATCTTTCGTTTTAATATTTTATTTTGAAGGCGCATTCACTTTTTAGTTTTTGTTTTTTGTAAATTTCTCCCAAAAAAATATTCCATGCAAAATAAGGCAGTTTTTGGCTATTTTATTGTTTTAAGCTTTGTTGTTAATATTTTTTTCTGTTGCATTTTTTTTTGTTTTGTTTATTTTTTATTTATTTTTTAGTTCTAGTCTGTAATATTTTTTTTTTATTTCTCGTTTGTTGACCTCACCTCAGCCATTGCCTGTTTTTTTTAAGCTCTAATATTCATAGTAGTATTAAATATTTTGTAACTTTTCGTTGTTTAGTCACGTTTTATTGTTTTGAATACATAATCATTAAACTCCTTTATTTTAAAATTGAAAAAAAAAATATATAAGAAAAACTTTAAGTCTGTCAGAAATAAGTTATTTTAACGATTCATCCCAAGAACCATTTAGTAAATAAAAATAATATTTAAAGTTATTCTTACGTGTTTAACTACACTTTTATTACGGTATTTTTTTATTCAATTTTTTCATGTTGTTTGTTGTTTCTTTCGTTTCTTCACTTACTTTTATTTTATTTCATTTGGACTGTTTGTTTGGATTTGTTTCGATTTTATTGTAT
Organism: Ceratitis rosa; assembly: GCA_037013455.1. Classification (NCBI taxonomy): domain Eukaryota; kingdom Metazoa; phylum Arthropoda; class Insecta; order Diptera; family Tephritidae; genus Ceratitis; species Ceratitis rosa. The sequence continues at coordinate 4,162,151 of JAWMAG010000011.1, read as the reverse complement.
TTATTTATGTAATTTCATTTTATTATTAATTTTTATTTTATTTCTTTTCATGTTTTTATTTATTACTTTATTTGATTTCATTTCAATATTTTATTTATTATTTTATATAATTCTGTTCATTTTAATTTTGTTTAATTTAATTAATTTTATTATTTTATGGTAATTTAGTTTAACTTTTATTTATTTTTTATTTTATTTAATTACTAATAATTTTTTTTTTACTAAAATGAAATATATTAAATCTTATTTTCTCTTTATTTTGTCTTATTTTATTTTATCATTATATTTTACTTAACCTTTTATCTTCATTTATTTATTTTTAATATTTTATTTTATTTTAATTTGCTTTATTTAATTTAAAATTATTGCTTATTTCGACTTTTTATGCAATTTTTTTTTGTTTTATTTTTTGTTTATTTATTTTATTTTAATTTGCTTTATTTAATTTAATTTAATGTTATCATTTTTTTTATCTTGACTTTTTTATGTCATTTTTTTTTTGTTTTATTTTTTTATTTATTTAATTTTTTTTTCCTTTTCGTTTTTTTATTTTATTTCATTTTCTGCTATACTGTTTTATTTAATATTAGTTAATTTATAATTTTTGTCTTATATAGTTTTTTAATACTTTATGTTAATTTAATAAAAATTTCTTAAATTTAGTTCACTTCACTTTATTTATAATAGTATTTTGTTTTATTCGTTTTATATGATTTATATTAGTTTCTTTTATTTTATTTCGTTTTATTTTTTCGTTTCATATTTATTTTTTCTCTTATTATTAATGTTTCTTTTATGTTATTATATTTTATTTAATATTATAATTTTATTTTTAGTTTGTTTTATTTGTCTTAGTTTACTTACTTGATTTTTATTCTACTTTTTTACTTTATTTTATTTTAATTTTATTATTTTATTTCATTCCATCTCATTAATTTATTGGGTTTTAATTTTTTGTTTTATTTTACTTTATTTATTTTAATTTCTTTTATTCTATTTCACTTAATTTTTCTTTTTAATTTTTCATTTTGTGTTATTTTATAAATTATTTCATTTCATTTTTTATATATTTTTTTATTTCGTCCATATCATATTATTTACTTACTGTTTTAATTTACTTAACCTTTTTTTAATAAATCGTATTTAAATTCACATCCTATTTTATATCGTTTTATTTTATTTTTTAAAATTAATTTTATTGCACTTTGTATTTTATTTCATTTCTTTTAGATAATTTTATATTATTTAATTTTTTTATTTTGTGTTTTTTTGTCATATTTCATATTTATTTTTATTTTGTTTAATTCAATTTTATTTATTTAACCTAATTTTTTATTTATAACACTTTTTTGTCTTATTTTATTAATATTTTTAATTATTTTATTTAATTTCATTTTTATTTTCGTTTGTTCCGGTTTTATTTTGTTTGTTTTTTATTTTAGTTTGCTTATAATTTTATTTAATTTAAATTTATTTCTTAATTTACTTGTTTATCTTAATATTTATTTAATTTAATTTTTTCTTGTTTTATTATTTTTTATGTTTTTCTTATATTATTTTTATATCGCTTTATGTTTCTTCACATTTTTAATTTATTTAATATTATTTTATTTTTTTATGTACACATACTTTTAATTATTGTGATCAAATTTTATTTTATTTAATTTTCTTTTAGCTTATTTTATTTTTAATTTTTATTTTATTTTACTTTTAACAGGCAACGCTTCGGCTGGGTTATCTAACTTGCTCATTAAACAATTTTAAGGCAACCTGCATACATACATATTCGAAAATCATATGAGAAATTAATAAAATGCTATATAAAACTGTTCACTTCCCTCTTTTATTTGTTTTTTATGCTTTTCTATTTTATATATTTCAGCTGCATGCTTACTTATTATTTATCTTTCTATTTTAATATTAATATATATTTTTTAATTAATTAATTAATTAATTAATTGCTGGCACATTTTTGCTTCTACTTGTCAGTTTTGACATTATTTAAATATTTAAGTTTTATATTATTTATTTATTTTTTAATAGTTAACAGTTAGTGCAGTTTGTTTTTGCTGTAAAAAAAAGCAATAAAAGGCAACTTTAACAACCAGTTTAAGGCCAAAATTATTTTCAATGTTTAGTTCTTCAAGATAGACCACAAATTGGTCTGCAGGATTGAAGATTAAAAAAAAAATTATTTTTTATTTTTTTATTTTTTTTTTTAAATTGTGCAAATAATAATATTTTAATGAAAAATGCAAGCTTTTTAATATTCCTGCAAGCGAAAATTATACTTAAACGCAATAATTTGTGGTAACAAAATAAAATATATTAAAAAAAAATATTTACACCAACAATTTTTTTTTACAAATTTTACAATTATTAAGAAAAAAATAAATTTCATTTTATGCTATTAAAAAACATCAAATTTTGGCAACCATCAAGTAAGTAGTTTAAAATATAATACAAGTTGTATGGGATTGGTGGAAAAAACAAGAAAAACGTTTTAATGTGTTCAAGTAATATTAATAATTTTAAAATGAAAAAAGTATACAAAACTATATATTATATACCAACAAATAATAAAATAATAATTCGTAAATAATAAATATGTAAATAAATTTCAAATATTACAAATAATATTGTACAAATAAATATGTAAATAAATTTTAATTAAAAAAATAATAAAAATGATTAAATGATAGTTATTTTAATAATTTTAAAACCAAAAATATATAAAATAAAAAATAAACAAATAATTTTAAAACAAAAAACAACAACAACAATTTCCAAAAATTGAAAAATAAAAGAAAACGCGTAATTTTTTTCTTAACAATTTTATTTAATTTTTTTCAAACGAAGCTAAAACTAAACATTTAATTTAAAATAAAATATATTCTATGTATCTTCAATTAATTTACAAATATTTTAAGCAAGCATGTCTTGCTTACAGCTCTTAGAGCATATATTTCAGTACGAAAAAGCTGCCTTTCGCTTATATTGAATGTTTTTCTAATCAAACGCGGACAGAACAAAGTCAACAGCAATAAAAATTATTTGAAAAAAAAAACATAAAATGTTAATGAAAATATATAAAGCGTGTTGCTATACTATATAAACAAAACTAGAAACTAATTACTAAAATTAATATTAAGACTATTTGCTTAATTACGTTGCTTATGAAACAATATTAGTATTAAAAAAAAAAAAAACTTTTATGACGAACAATTAAAATTACGCTTAAAAGTTAAACTTAAATTTATCGAAGAAAAACATCACTTAAAGGATTAAACTGCCAGGCACGCGTCTTTAGACACTACCTGCATACTCGCACCCACAATGGAGCCGTGACTTTCTCGCTCCCCCGCCCTACTGCAGTCGACCGAGCGTCTTTTTAACGCGTAACGCCGTCAGCCGTACCGTCGGATTCGGATGCCAACACTCCTGCATGATCTTCGACATGGTCGCCAACACATCGTCGTCCTGCCAGCGCAGTGGCACTGGTGGTCGGAAGCCTTTAATGCACACCACATCGTACATATCCTCGAATGTTGGATCGGCCGGCACAACATCATGATAGGGCAAGGCGTAATCTTCACATGTGGTCGTATTTGCGCCGGGCACTTGTGTGTAGCAGCGTCGCGACATTTCCCAAAACACCAAACCCACCGAATACATATCGGCGCGTTTGAACTCCTCAAATTGTTGCTGATTCAATGACTGATTCAACATTTCCGGTGCCATGTAACGTGGTGTGCTGACGCGTGCGTTTTGTGCAATTTGTATTTCATCCATTTCCGAGGTGTACTTAACAGCCAAACCGAAATCGGCAATAGCCACTTGACCATTACGCTTTACAAGTATATTATTACTCTTGATATCGCGATGTGCAATGGCCGGCTTGCCCGGTGTGCCGACAATTTCATCGTGCAGATGTGCTAAGCCCGAGGCCAGGGAGTAGGCCATTAGTTGGAGTTTTTGCGGTGTAATCACCGAAGTGCGTAGATAATCATGTAGACTGCCATGTTCGTGGAAATCGGTGATGAGCATCATTTGCGTATGACTGCCCATGTGCTTGATGTCGGCCGCAATGAAACCCAAAATGTTCTCGTGACGTATCAATACAGTCTGATAGATTTCAGTTTCACGGAACCAAGAGGATTCTTCGGTGCGAAAGAAGATCTTAACGGCAACATGTTCATCGCGCCATTTGGCTAGGAAAACTTCGCCATAACGTCCCTTACCCACCGAACGTACCATTTGTATTTGCTTGGCGATTGTACGTTGCACCAAAAGTGGCAGTCCAGAGCCGGAGCCGGTACTTTGGCCGACTAATTGTGATAGCGGTGATATTTGACTGTTGCACATAGAGCTGATGAGACGTGGTTGTTTGCCCTGCTTCTCGCGACGTCGATACATTACGCAGAATATCAGTAGCACCACAACAAATATCGTTAGGCAGACGATGAGGGAAGTCAGCACGAGCAGGTAATGTATGGATTGTGAACTCACTGGCAACTCTGGCGGGGTGGTTGTGCTCTTCGGTGTATATTCGGGGTGTATATTACGATTACAGAAATCGGCCGAATCGCAACAGACGATATTCTTGCCATGCAGGTGTGGTACAGCGGCGACTTTGCACTGTAAAATGTGAAAAGAAAGAAATATTTTTTTAGTTGTCGAACTTACGCATCGAAATAATTATAAAGCGTATGAAGGAAAATCTTTCTTCGTCTACCTACCATTAATAGTCCGCCATTCTCTTCTGGCGGCATGCAACCATATGTCCGTTCCTCTTCGTATGTGCCTGTGATTTCATCGTAAACTTCTTCGACTGCACTAAAGCAGGATCCTCCAGGGCGGGTTTCACATGTGCCATTAATAACATTGTCCGGGCAACTGCCATCGCAATAACAACTCAGTGTGCGGGCTGGAAAGAGAGAAACAAAGATAGTGAGGTTAGTGAATGAAGAAAGTAATTAGATGCGGTTACGAGTAAAATTTATAGAGAATATTATTATATTAATATTAGGATTTAAGAAGACGTGGTACTAGCTTGGGAGAAGGGCAATTGCACAGACTTGATCGTGGTTTCAAATTAAACTTTTAAATACATTACTTGAGAGGAATGATTGACGACCTGACCGATATCTACTAAGTAGTTAAAAACAAGAGTACGAGAGGAGATCTTCCCTTCGCTAGAATCTCAGTAAATATCTTCAAGCCTTTATGACTCCATCAGTTCAGTCTCTGTCGAGCATTTGTCGAGCCATTGATACAGGTTTTACACCAGCAGTTCGTTGCAGCGTTTTCCTGAGGAAGGTTATCGCTATATGGAAAAGGCTGGACTCTCCGCTTGGGGTTGTTTTCCATGCTGATAGTTAGCTCAAAGATTCTATGGCTCATCCCATCAAATTGCTTTAAAATAAAAATCCTACGGTTCTCAGGGTCGCAGCCAAAACCCAGAGAACTGAAAAAATTATGAGCTTACGCTCTGTTACTGTCGGATATACGTCCGCGATTGTATTATACTTTTGGCCCAAGTTGGTATCGAGAAAGGTAAGAGAATCCTCTTTACCCTGCATACGTTGGGAGCTCTGACTGGGTATTGTACGGAATTGGTATTCATGCAGTGAGGCATGGAGTTTTTGCTGAACTCCCACTGAGAAAGTTGTCTGAAGGAGAAGATGGAATTATCTACGAATTTTTTGTTGAACTGGCTTGAGTTATTGGGGCCTGAAACTGAAAATAATCGATACGCAAGTATTTACCAACACGAGATTTTGTTCTTAAAGAGGTTTTGTCGAATAAAAAAGTGGTTTGATGTATAAGAAGGGGTTTAAAGGGTATCACATTCTTAAGATCATCCAGTTAAATACACATACCCTAATATAAGTTTATGGCAACAATATGTCATAATTCGTCTTGACATAAGATATTTGATATTTATCCTGAATTTTATTTTGATATTTTTGAATATATGGCAACTCTATTTCACAGGGTTTTCACAAAACTTTCGGTTTATTTTTAATGAGTTGGCAACACTCTTAAAATGATGAAAGTGGTCGTAGTGGTTGGCTCTTAAAAGAGTTTGGAGGGTGAACTCCGTAGGAAAAATTGGAGGTGGTGCGAGGTAAGCCTCCCTTTTCCCGTTGTTCCGTCCGGAATTATGGAGCGCTGTGGTTCTTCAAAAATTATGGAGCCTGAGAGTGATCCAAGTGGTTTTGATAAGCCAAGCTGACACAACTTAGCCACTCTAAGGCTTCAGCTGTTCCTGATGCTGTTAAGCATCTAGGCAAGCAAAAAGGCCAGCTTTCGTGCGTCATACCAAGTACTTCACGTTTAGCATCTATTAGACACTTTCAAGTTTATTGATCCACTGTTCACCTTAGGACTGCATCAATCATCACGAATATACATACATACATACATATGCATCAAGTAGTAGGAAGCAAAACCTAGTGCCAAAGTGATTCTTGCTTAAAAATATACTTCTAAAAATTTCAAGGTTTTTAAATAGGTGGCAACCCTAAATCCAAAGCATATTTGACACCATTTTTTTTTCAAAAACTCAATTGTAAAATTTGATGTGTTTTAAATTATTCGTTTGCTTTCTGCTTTTTTCTTCTAAAAGTAGCAGTTTTTTGTAAAGGAGGTGGCAACTCTATTATTGTAGAAATATTTTTTGTTATTCCTTTTTTTCGTATGCGTTTCTTTTGATATATATATACATACGTGTATGTACACCGTATACCTCGCAGGCATATTTAAATAATTTTTTCCCCAGACAGGTGGCAACTCTTTCGAAAATAATTAAACTTTATAAGAAAGATTTCGGTTACTGTAAGAATCTTCAATGGAAATTAACAAAAAAAAAATCGATTTCAAACTCTATTGGCTACATACCTGCTCACGTATGTACGTATGTTTTTATGCATAAACATCATTTTTTTTTAAATATATTCTTTAAAGAAAGTTTGTTTAAAACAGTTGTAAACTTCCTAAAGCTATTGAGCTGGTATTTGTGGCAAATAAGGAAATGAAAATCGCTTTTCTAAAAGAAAAAAATTTCAAATCAAACTTCTTTCCTGTTACATGCATACATACATACATATGTACATACAGATGTTCAAAGAACTATCTTCCTCGGTGGCGCTTACCAAAGACAATATAAATATCAATTTTATTAATAACAACAATTACAACTACACAACTCAATAAAAGAGAAGACAAGATGAGAACGACATGTACATAGGTACATACATAAATACATATTATATATATGTATGTAAAATGTAGGTAAGTGTGTGTATTGCAAAGAGAAGAAAGAAGGAACATAACAAGCACACGCATCTATTGAATTGTAAATTCCAACAGCGTCTGGGAACAGAAAGAAGAACAAGAATCGAAAAAAACAATCATGCAACACCAACAACAACAAATGTGCAATAACAATAACAAATCTATATTATACAAAGTATGTATTTCAAATGTTTGCTGCATTTTGTGTTTGGAATGTATAACTCGAAATATGTATGTATATGTATATAAAAATATAAAAACAAATGAATTTAATGAAAACAAAAAAAAATCAAAAAAAAAAAAACTAAAAACTCCAAACACCAAAGGAAAGCGTCTTTTGAAGAGAGGAAGCAGTTGTCCACACTGTGGCGCTTTAAAGACCAAACATTTCGGCATAACATATATACATACATACGCTTCTGTATGTACATACATATATATGTATTTATATTTTTATTATGCTCGCTTTCTTTGTATGCACGCCGGCACGCGCATGCACTTTTCATATGGCCATCATCATCAAGCAAGTCAAGTTTGGCCTGCGGCACATTTTACTCTGTGGATGACCGTCCACGATCACCTAACTATCAGTTTGGTTAGAGTAGAAGCGGGCAACTTTGGCGCCACTTGGCTTTTACCGACCATATATATGTATACATACGTGTATGTATGTATATGCAGCATAACTACATACTTATAAATATAGAGTTGTCGCTTATGTACAATATATGCATATGTATGTATGTACATGCGTATTAAATTGTGTCCACTGCACACGTTCGACACAGTTTTTAGACGCTTCTTAAGGCGTGTGGGAGCGATTTTCGCTTGGAAATATTTTTTTCCCCGGGAAGCTCAAATGATTTTTTTTTATTTTCTTTATTTTTTATTTTCTTTAATTTTTATTTTATTTTCTTTATTTTTTATTTCATTTTTTTTTTGTTTTGTCTTATTTTTTTATCTTTTTTTACTTTTTTAAATTTTTAATTTTTCGTTTTTTTTATTGTTTAGAGTTTTTTGTTTTGTTCAGTATTTTTAGGTGTTTTGTTGGTTTATAGAGTTTTTTTGTTTATTTTATTTTTGTTTTGGCATAAAAAAAACATTTTTTGTCGTTTTTGTTTTGTTTTAGTTTTTTTTAGTTTTTTTTTAATTTGTTTTTTTTTTGTAGTATCAAATGAAACTGTAAAATATTCGTATGTAAAAACCCCCGTGAAGACCACTTGACATTTTGAATACTCAATGATTTTAATTAAATTAGTCTTAATATTTAATTTATGCGCCTAAAAGTAGGCTTTGCTCCAAGTTTATTTGTAATTTTTTATTAGCTTATGAAAATTAAAATGTTGCCTACATTTAGGAGGTATTGATTTGCAAATGAGCGTTATTTTAATTAAAATTAATATTGCCCAATGTTTAGTGTTTCTCTCTGTCGATTTGCCCAAAGATTATATAAGACTATCTCTTTATGGTATATTCGAGTAGAAATGGTTAGTTTAACTTTTTTTATTCCACAATTTTTTGAGCTTCAAAATATGTAGCTAAAAGGCTTAACAAAGACCTCAGAACAAGGTGATTGCCAGGTTTCAATGAGAGCTACTTCGCCTCCATAACCTTTCTTTGTTCGATTTTCTTTGTGGCATACAAGGGTTCAATGGACGACAATTAGAGAATTACAATCCAAAAGATTCTTATTGCTATCACTACCCCACATAAGATGAGAAGTGGCAGACCTACTACCAGATCGTACTTAGGAAATGTATCCTAAACTTGATGCCTGTCTAAAAATCCATGAAGTAGGAAAACTTCAAAGCCCGAGAGTTAAAAAAAGTTGTGAGAACCAGAGTGGTCAGCGACTTGCTTAAGAAGTTGGGAGTTGATGAATGCAAAGCTGATGGCATAAGTGCCCGGTCTGACCTCATTCACGGTCACCTAATTGTGGCAACAAGTTGAACAACCAAAACATTTTTTGCCCTAAATCCCGGTAAGACAGAATCTGTCCCATTTACCAGAAGGTATAGGATCCCGGGGACGGTACCTCCGCGATAAGGGCCGTTCGCATTCATTTGTAAGAGAATGTGAAGTATTTATGGACAATGCTAGAGAGAAAGGTGTCATTGGAAGGCAAACAGCGAGGTGAGGAAGAAGCATCGGTAGATTTATACTGCTCACCGCAGTCGGAAGGAGATGGAGCCTTTTTCCTAAAGTAGTATATTAAATCTATACCATATAACAATAGTCCAAATTATCTTATTTTACGAAACTTTTGCATTGTAGAGGTCTCTAGAGAGAGTAACACAAGTCTAAGAGAGAGCATTACGAACTACTCTAACCATGGTGCATGACGATATGTGTAATATAGAGTAACTGCAGCTACTATCTACTACTATCATAGACCGGTTCAAGTGTGTGGCCTTTGAATGCTCTTGAGGATCTTGAATTCATCCCCAGTTGCAAGCATTAGTGTATCTCCGAGCTGGCGCAGAAACGTTTCACCTAAAGGGTGGTTAAATTTTCAAGGGCCGATGTTGATTTTGAATAAAACACAAACTATTTAGGAAATTATTGAAATTTTATTTTATTATGATATATTGGTATTACTCAATTATGTATGTAACAAAATATCGGCCAAATGAGCGCCGCGACCTCGGCGGCACACCTCCATACGATGGTCCAAATTTTCGATGACGCTGAGGCATAATGGAGTTTCTATGCCGTTAATGTGCCGAATTATCTCATCCTTTAGCTCTTGAATTGTTGCTGGCTTATCGACGTACACCTTTTCTTTCAAATAACCCCAGAGAAAAAAGTCCAACGGTGTCAAATCACATGATCTTGGGGGCCAATTGACATCGCCATTACGTGAGATAACACGGTCATTGAATTTGTTGCGCAAAAGATCCATTGTTTCGTTAGCTGTGTGGCAAGTGTCACCGTCCTGCTGAAACCACATATCGTCCACATCCATATCTTCCATTTGTGGCCATAAAAAATTCGTTATCATCTCACGATAGCGAACACCATTCACAGTAACTGCCTGACCGGCCTCATTTTGGAAAAAATACGTCCCGATGATGCCGCCAGCCCATAAACCGCACCAAACAGTCACTCTTTGTGGGTGCATTGGTTTTTCGACAATCACTCTTGGATTCTCATTCACCCAAATGCGGCAATTCTGTTTATTGACGAATCCACTGAGGTGAAAATGTGCCTCATCACTGAAGATGATTTTCTTCGAAAATTTTCATAATAAGTCTGGATAACTTTAACACGTTGTTGGATTGTGTTTCTCTCCATGGTTCAAATTGAGTAAGTCTGAAATAGAGAAATGTCAAATTAAATTCGGAAAAAAACTTGGCGTTTAGGTGTGGTTCACATTCAACATCGGCCCTTACAATTTAACCACCCTTTACATGCCAATTCCTTCGCACGAGAACTGAATAGGACAGAGCCAATGGAGGAAATAACTTTTTAACTTCTTCGTGTGTTGGTTGAGGCTTGAGGAAAAGATCGCCGTGGCAGTCTTATCCATCGGTGCAGTATTTAAGCTTCCAGACAATTGTAGTCTTTTTCAGGAGGAAGTGACTGCTATCAAAGAAGCGTTGGACACATTGCCTCTAAGTGTGGTTTGTGTGAGACAGGCTAACATTTACTCAGATACCCAATAGGCTTTACGGCCGTAGGCTCACTCATGCTGTGCTCCAGAAATTGTGAAGTAATATTTGCCATCTCTGTCTATGGCGTTAATTTAATTCAGAATTAAAATCATATTGGCATCCGATCACTGGGGAAAAGCTGGGAGCTGTAATGCTGATTAGGATGCACGTAAGGGCACCGATCTGCGTCTGGAGAAGCGAGCATTTAAGCAACTTAGCGAGCGCTGTTCTAGTATCAAAACATGTGTGCTTTTGGACTAAGGTGGACTGTGGCAAGTAAGAGGAGATTCTTTCTTTATCAAAATCGAAATTCCCGCATTTAGTGGGAGTTTTGGTAAGACATTGTCCGATGGAAACTCACGCGGTAAGGCTTGTCAGTTTTCCGGATCCCCACGTTCGTAGTAATGGATCAATCGCATCTACCTAACATAATCTAAACTAAGCTTTAAATAATATATACTCAAATCACTAAAAATATGTAGGATATTGACTGGAGAACTATACATTTTTCAAACCAAATGATTCGAAATTTAATCTACCGTTAAAATTTTCAAATTATTTTTTAAAACTTTTTAATTTTGTTGGCTTAAATAATTAATTTATTTATGCATATTAATTAAATATTACAGCTCATAAAATTTGTAAAATAATAATTATATTGTAATTAAAAAAATATGTATATTACATACTGATATTACATATGTACGTGTGTAAATATGTACAGAAATATAGCTTTTTAATTGCCTTTCCACATGACCAGCAAATTGATTAAATTGAACTCGTCTGCTTATTCAGAGGGGGAAAAAATATAAAAATTGTTTAATTCGAAAAATACTTGAAGGTACATATAGATATACAAGGTGTTTTTTAGATATGTGGTTTTCAAAAAGAAATAAAACGCATACAATTTAATGTTATGGCCAAGAGTTTTGATTTATTATATAGGTATATTAGGATTTGCTGTTTTGTTTTAAAAATGAATTGGGTCAAGTGACCACTGTGGCTGGCTCGAATGAGTTTAAGCCGAGAGACCCAATTTTAGACCACTTTTTGCAGCAATTAAGACTAGGTGTCAGCAATAATGTCTCGGAATCTTCTTCCAAGGCATCAATCGTCTCGGTCTTCTCTGCGTAGACAAGCGACATCACGTAATCCTACAAAAAATAGTACAGCGGTATTAGAACGCACGATCTTGGAGACCCACGATGCTGGATAATGCTCTCACCATACGTTTCCTTCAATAAATTGAATGTGTCTTTGGCTGTATGACATGTGGCTCCATCTTGTTGGAACTAAAGGTCGTCCACCTTAACATACTCCACAATTTAGGCACGAAAAAGTCATTCATCATGGTACTATCGCATTTCCCATTGACTGTAGCACTATGGGCGGCTTCATTTTTGAAGAAATGTGAACCAGTGATCCTCTCAGTCGTCTCAATAATGGATTGTGGATTATTATCACTAGAAATGATTTTTTTTGGTTTATTAAGGTACCCATTCAATCAAAAGTGAGCCACATCGCTGAACAAACTATTCTTGTAAAAGTCGGGATCGGCGGCCAGTTCATTTTGGACCCATACATCGAGCCTTTAACGTATTCGATGATAGTTCGGCTTCACACGAATTAGAATTTGTAAGCCTGCAAACCAAGATCTTTAGGCAAAATCTTTTATAAAGTAACAGTATTGCGCGCGATGCCGAATGAACTCATTTGGGTCTTTTTCAATACTCTGCTCCACAGCAGCAATAGCGTCTTCGGTGCGCACTTTACGGCGTCTCTGAGGATGTCCATTACCCACCAGAGTAAACTAGGTGCGAAACCGATTCATGTTTGCTGGAATTATCGATTCTAAAAAATCATTTTGGTAATAAATTTGCACGATTTGCAAACTTGGGTGCGAAGTAAGTCTATTCATTGTAAAATGGCAAGCTCTAAACTGGATATAAATCAAGTAACAGTTGTCAAAAGGACCAACTCCGAAATAAGTATTGCCTCATTGAAGACCACACGTCTATAACAAACATCATTTACTTAGCTTAACATATATAGTAGTAGTACATATATATGTATGTTTGTATATCCAATCTAAAATTATTCATTTGAAATCCATTAAAATACCTCAACTACTAATAACTTGCACTTTTTCTATCCGCCAACAACAATAAAAAAAACCCCAACAACTTGCTAAATCCAAGGAATTAATGTCCATAATATATACATATATGTACGTAGGTACAGTGGATACAAAAAAAAATGCCACATTCCAACAGTAGAGAGTGAGTGCACTTACATATTTGTATATTCATATATGTACATATACGAATACTATATAAAAAAATATACATACAATTATGGTTTGAAGTTTAAAATCGAAAAAAAAAGCAAAAAGTCTGAGTACAACGCACTTTGGCGTGAAGTCAGCTTGCAGCTTCCCAAGGCATTTTAGTATTTTTTATTTTTTAGATTTATTTTTTTGTATATATGTAGGTATGCATGTATTTGCACCCAGATGGGCATATGTTTGTGTAGAAGAATGCAAAAATGCACAACAATTCGTTGTTATTTGTTAAATATTTTTTTTTTTGTATTTTTATTTCTATTTTTTATTTTCTTTTGATTTATATTGCCATTTCAAATCCTATTAAATATGTATATGCTATTAAATAGCAATTAAATCATTATCGAAGTTCCATTGAAATTGCTGACATGTAAAATATGCACAATCGTCAGCTGTATCTATGGATACATATTTATAAATATACATACACATATGCATAAATTTGGTTTTTTTTTTGTTTATCATGATGGAGTGTACGTATGTGTGTGGCACATTGCTGCAGTGAGGTGGGCATGATTTGAGGAGAATGACAATAAAGTAGTAATTACATGGCAAATTAAATATGAAAAAACTACAACGGTTTTTGCTATATGACAATAAGACATAGAGAAATAAATTAGAAAAAAATAAATAAATAAATAAAAAATAGTCATTAAGCTAACACCGTTTGTTGGTTAGTGGGCTGACTTGTTAGTGTTGGTTCGTTATTTGCTTGAGTAGTGCTTGTTGTTGCAGCTGCTGTTTGTTGGCACATGGTGTAAAAATGAATGTGCATACATACATACGAGTATGTACATATCAGCGTCAGCATCCGGCGATTAATTTGAAAACAATTAAAAAATTATTATACGCTTTATACATACACAGACATATTTATATACCATACTGATGTACATATAGGCGAACATATATACGTGTACATAATATGCATGCATAATATTTTACGTGCTTTATATTTTTTGTTTTATACATTTCAATTCAATTTTAGTTAACAAATTTTAGTGAATTTTGAAAATGTTGTTAACACAACTATTGTATATTTTTCTTGGCAATTTTTCACACTGTGAACTGCTACTGTCAAGCATAATCATATGCCGCAGCTAGTGCCGAGAAGAAATTAGTGTTTTAATAAAGTTATTACTATTTTTTTTATTATTTATTACTTTTATTTTATCTTTAGTTTTTTAAAATCATTTTTATTAATAATAATATTATTTATTTTTTAATATAAATTTTATTTATTTTTTTATAATTTTATTTTTTTATAATAAATTTACTTATGTTTTTAATAATATATTTATTAATATTTTAAAAGTAATTTTATTTATTTTTTTGTTAATATGTTTATTTATTTCTTAATAATCAACTTATTTATTTCTAAATTATATTTTTATTTATATTTTCAATAATATTTTAAAAATAATTTTATTTATTTTTATTAATAATAAATTTATTTATTTTGTAACAATAAATTTATTTATTTTTTTTTAATAATAAATTTTTTTTTTTTAATAATAAATTTATTTATTTTTTTTAATAATAAATTTATTTATTTTTTAATAATAAATTTATTTATTTTTTAATAATAAATTTATTTATTTTTTAATAATAAATTTATTTATTTTTTAATAATAAATTTATTTATTTTTTTGAATAATTTTATTAATTTTTAATAGTAATTTTATTAATTTTTTAATAATAAGTTAGTGACTTTTTAAAAATAAATTTATTTTTTTTATACGCCCATGTTTGCAATTTTTATCGTAGATACAAATCTATATAAATGTGTAAGTTTTTACAATTTTCTACTATATTAATTATAGAGCAATTAATTTAATTTGCAATGCTTAGGAACTTTAAATTGTTTTATTACATTTTTATAAAAAAAATCGAGTTTTTGTTTTTAGTTTCATTTCTCATTTCTTTCATTTTTATATTTTTTAGCTTTTTTTATAAATTTTAACTTTTACTATTTCAATGCCGTTTTTTTGTTATTTTTATTATAAAATTTTTAATTTTTATATTTATAGTTTGCTTATTTGATTTTCCTCCAATAATACAAACAAAACATTTTTCTGAAATATAATTTTACAAAATAAATTTCATATTTTGATATATCATTTATTTAATATATTTCCTATTTCTTTTCGGTTTTATTTGTTTTTCATTTTTAAAATTTGTTGTTTTACTTTAATTATTTTTTATTTCCCTCGATTTATTTTTTTAACTTTTTCATATTTGTAAATTGAATTACATTTTTAAAATGTAATTATTTTTTTCTACTTATTTTATTTAATTAAACTTAAAAAACAATTATAAACTTAATTTAAATTACATTGTTTCTATTATTTTATTTTACTTTTATTTTATTTTTCTTTTTATTTTATTTTATTTAATTTTTTTTTATTCTATTTTTTATTTTATTTTTTAAATTATTTTTTGTTTTATTTTTTTATTTTATTTTACTTTATTTTATTTTTTTTATTTTATTTTATTTATTTTATTTTGTTTTATTTCATTTTAATCTAACTTATTTTTTTTTATTGGACTTTAGGTTAATTTAATTTTATTTTACGTTACTTAAATTAATTTATTCATAATTTCGTTGAATTTTTTATTATTATTTAACTTTTTCTCTATTCTTTCTCTCTCGCTTACCATAATTACTACATATATACAATACAATAAATGCTTTTGTATCATACCAACTAATTAAGACAATGTATGTATTAATCGCAATTCTCCGTCTTCGTCAATCGACTTAACCGTCAACTTTTGGTTAATAAAATTTTTTATGATCTTCTAACTTAATTACTTCGCACCCCACTTGTTTATTAATGTCTAATGCTTCACTTATCTTAAGTGGATATCTTGCAACATGGCACAGTGTTGCATAAGCGTGTAGTTTTAGTTATTATAATTGAATGGCTGTTTGTATGTTTCTGCGATTGTTGTTTAGCGTAGGTGTTTGTGGTTAAAGTGTCGCTTTTATAGCTTCTATGTAATTGACACCGCACGACAGTGACACATAGTAAATGAACATGCACATATGTTTGTATGTATGTGTGTATAACGAAGAATGCTCCTCCTGCTCAAGCCATATCAGTTACATTCCATCAATATTGGCGAACAAGAACTAATAAAATCTCCACAAAATTCAAATGCAAATGACAACAAAGTATTTACCATAAATTTGTATGACCACTTTTTGCTGCTACATACATGTACATATATGTATGTTCACGTATGTACGTATGGCTGTGTATGCATGTTCAAAGCTTCGTGTAATATATGCCACTCTTAAGTGATCATAAAAATTGCCATCAAACAACAAACAAACAATTTTTATTGCTTGCTACGAGCGCACATATGGAGCTGCAATTTAATTATTGTCACACCAACAACAACAACATAGCAGCTACAATATCAATTGCGTGCGCACAATGTTGCAACGAATCAAAGATACATTGGATTGTAAGCAATGCCGGTATGTATGTATGTGTGAACATTTAGTTTTTTTTGCTTTTTGATTTTTTTTTATTGATTTTGATTTTATTTTTACATTCTTCATTGCTGATGCATTTTTTATCTTTTATTTCCTGCACATGCACACACACAAACACAGTCAAAACCGCTGCTCATGCATTTAACGCCTCCTCAAAAATCATATTATTCACATGTACTCGTATGTACACGTATGTAGGCAGGCATGCTTGCATCGGCCGAACTCGTTTGTATGTTAATAATGTGTGTTCGTTCCAGTTGGCTCGCCGATTTGCGCTTTGGCACGTTCGCTCGCAGCTCGCTCCATACAACGCGCTATTAAATCCGGTTGTAAATTGCCAATACGCGTTTTCATTCATAAAAATAAAGTCATTACTATTATCAGCGGAATTTGTTCAATATACTCGTATGCATGTACATATAAATACATTTATTTTTTTTTCGCTATTCGCATTTATTTTAATTTATTTAGTTTCTATTTTTTCCACAAGAGCGGCGGAGTGTGTATGGAATTTTTAGTGGATGGAATAAAAATTATTTAATAATAAACATATTTACGAATATGTGTTTAATGCAGAAAATAATCAGTTAAATGAGCTTCGATTGCAAATTATTTATAATTGAAGAAAAAATGTATTATTATTATTTCATAGTATTTATTATAATAATAATAACCTCACAAATGCAGGAAATGTAATATTTTTAGTCTTAAGACAAACTAAAATTCCTACAAAATACTTTTTAATCTCTTTAAATACTCATTTTCAGTATAAGAGGAGAAAATTATAATAGAATTTAAGAATAATTTCTGCAAACAAATTTAAATATAAAAAAACTATGCATACTATTGTATATGGTATTTCATATATATGTAACAATGTACATATACACATGCATATTTCAACATTATCTATAAATTAATTGGTTTTCATAGCGGAAATGTTAAATTATGCAACTTTGAATTTTTAATATCATCAATAATCTATTAAATATTAATTTAATTTCATACAAGTTACCCTGTAACTGTCATATTAGTTTTGACATAGCCTAAATACCCTGTGCTTCTTGGCGACAGTTATGTTAAAATTTTTCTTTCGATTTGCAATGTGGCGAAATTTCAATGAAAATATTATAATTACCAGAAAAGTAAAGACAATTTTAATATTTCATATAAAAAATGATTGACAAAAACAACTTCAGTGCAAAGCTTGATTAAAAGTAACACACGCATACATCAATATGTAAATAATTCTCAGAAGTTGCTCGCTCACTCAAGGCATGCTCACAGAAGCCTAATTTTCGTATGTGTGTTTATGCAAGCTGGCATGGGAGCTTAAGTAATGACTATGTAATTAACATCAATAAACGATAATAAGTGATTTAACTTTTTGCTATTTGAGTGCGAAAAGCGTGCGTAAGTGTTAAAAAACTGTAGAATTTTATGCGTAATGGCAGAAATTGAGTGTGTATCCTCAATACATGATAAAAGTAAATTGGAATAATAAATATAATAAAGGAAAAACGGGGAAATGCCCAGCGACATATAAACAAATCAATAAAAAATAAATTTTTTTCTTAATTTTTAAGTTAAAATGGATATTTGCAAACATATATTTTCATACAGCTTAAGATTAGGCGGTGTTTAAGTGGTTATTTTGGAGATGCGTTTTATAAGAAGATATATTTTTTATATAACGAAATAAATAAAAACAAATAATAAAACAGCTGATAATCAACATGCTGATAAAATGTTTTTTTTTTAATACTCGGGCTCGGCCGAAAATCACTTCAGCGGTTACAAAGCGCTAATTGTATAAGTGTATAAATATGTAAACAAAAAAACTTTATCAGAAGAGTTATCTAAACACACGCCCTTCGGCAAACTTTTTTTCATTTTTTCTGTTGTCATTTGTTGCTAATTATTAATGTATATTTACTGCGCACTTAGATATATGTATGTATGTATGTATTTATATGAAAAAAGTCAAAAAATATTAAATCACAAATCAAATGTTCATTTCTCATAAAGCACCGCTAATAATTTTATCACATTTAGCGAATTATAAGCAAAACGTGTCATTTGCGCACGAACGCAAATTGTGAAAGGAAAGAAAAAATTGAAAAAAATTACTTAATTCTTAGAAAAGTTCTTAAAAAAAATATAACAATCAAACAATGCAACTGAGAGTTAGTAAAAAAAAATGGAGAAATTAATAAAAAATAAATTATAAAATATACGCGCAGTGAGCGGAAGCCAGCACTTCCTTTCCACACGCTGCACGCACCAAGTCAATGACGAAACTTAATACCTATATACGTAGTGTTGTATAGAGATAAAAAGAGGAATAATAAATGAAAGTGAACTAAAACTTTTGTCAATGCTGTATTAAAAACAAATAATTTAAGTGAACCAAAAATATTTGGAGTAAAGCAACATTCAAAAATTAGAAACTGAATGTTCTGGGAGTGTTCTAATGAGACGCAATTTTTTTTTCTACGATATACGTGCATGCAGGGGCACACACTTTGAAGGTGTATCTCTGTAACACTGAGTACATTCACCAGTTTAGAATATGATTTTTTTTATTTTTTTACTTTTTATTTTTCCTTTGCTCAATTCAAGGATTCATCACTTGTTTAATATGCATACATACATCCTCACACAAAAATACAAAGTTATATTACATGCATGCTTATGGGAAGCAATGTAGACACATGGAAATCCGTGTTGGCTGCTATGGCTGAGTTAAATATAATATGTGCGCCGCTACAGTGCGTGGGTTTCCGCATGGGATATAAATAGTATGCAGGCATTTGACATGGATACATGCAACAGTAGGTGCAGAAGAATTTTTCTGGAATACATATTATATGCATATGTATGTATATACAAATATGTATATGAAGTTAAGACGTAAATCTGCAAAGACAACTTCCGTTCAAAAAGAAGAAAAAAAATATACGTTTGAAAAAAAATTAAAAATTATGAGCACAAAAAATGTTATAGATTGAAATACAATACATATGTTCATATATTTAAAAGTATTTCCTCTTTTGTTTTACCAATCTATGTGTGTTTAATTTGCCTGCCAAAAAATAATTGATATATAATTGCTTTTGGCATTTTTAAACAATTACATCACGTGCGTGTTGGTGCAAAAATTAAAAAGAAAAAAAAAACACACACACATTCAAAAAAATCAGCACTTCGTGCTAGAGAAAATATCAATGAAAATTCCGTTATAAATAACGCAACAATTCAAATTACTTAATATAATTTTTCTAGTCAAAATAAGTAAATAAATTTAGCTTTGGTTTATAAATAAAGCTGTGCACAGCTTGCAATATTGATGCGATGCTGCTTAATAAATAGCAAAAATTCATATGTACAATTGTATAGATTTGTATGTATATTTTGATTTTTGGCATTTATTCAATATATATATATTTACACTTTATATTAAG
This sequence comes from Ceratitis rosa, assembly GCA_037013455.1. Taxonomy (NCBI): domain Eukaryota; kingdom Metazoa; phylum Arthropoda; class Insecta; order Diptera; family Tephritidae; genus Ceratitis; species Ceratitis rosa. The sequence goes on along the minus strand of JAWMAG010000011.1, from coordinate 4,141,889 downwards.
GAAAACAGCAAAATTGAAGCTTTTAAGTTTTGTATTATTTTTTGTTTGCAAATATTTGCTGCGTCATGTGGCGAGTGAATATTTACTTGTTGCCGAGTACCACGAGCCACGAGCAGCAGCGAATGATTTTCTCTACTAGAGCTATCAAACTGTTGTTCGTAGTATCGATAATATCGATGATTTTGGGTTTACACAAATAGTATTACACAATTTTAGGACTGAATAATATGTTTTGAATAAGAAAAAATTACAAATTATTTTTTTGCAGTTGTTCTTTTATTATTTTTAATAATTACACATTATAGAACGGAAAATTTCAGATTTATAGTTTTTGATTTTTGTCATATTTTTAATTTATCGATATTTTAAAAATTTTTTTTTTTAATTAATTATTTCTGTTGAACTAATTAAAAAAAAAAAGATTTCAAAGCCTAAATTTGCTAAATATTTATTTAATATAGACTCATTTCTAAAAATTTATTGTAGGAATATGGGAAAAGGAATATAATTTCTATTTAACCATTTCATTGAACATATAGTTAAGTATAAAAAAATATTCTTTAATTATTATTTCGTTACAAAATGGCGGTGATAAAGCCCATAGTTTTTTGAAAGGCGTCAACGGGAGGACCATACTTTCAAAAAAAATCTATTTTTGAAGCTACCATCAACATTACAGATAAATCGATGCAATAGGGACCGAACAATCTTCTAGTTTAAAAATCTTTTAGTTTAAAGATTTCATTATACACGCTTTGAGGGGCTGCAGCAAAATAAAAAGTTGAACTATTTGAAATATTTTTTTTCACTTTAAAACCAATTGCAGATCATTTCTACGACCCAAAGGTACCCTATGAGCAAACAAAAATTGCGTTTTTCAAAATCTTAGAGGGGCTCTACCCCTTAGGTTTATCCTTCAAGCCCACCCGCTGGGTCACTAAGGATAAGCTCAGAATGGAGCGTTGAGCGATTACAAAACGGAACCAAAATAAGAATTTACGTAATTCATCGCCTTTTTTGTTAAAATCTTTATATTTAATTTAAGCGAATTAGAAAAAAATTCCCGCTAAGTAAATCTAATTTAAAACTTTTTCAAAACATAAACTTAAACTAAAACAAACTTGCTGATTTATTGGGTCCAGCTTTTTATGACGCTTCAACTCGTATCCAAGAAACTTACCTAGAAAGAAAAGAAAAAAATATTTTATAATTAATAAAAATGCTTTTTAAGTTATTTAAATTTCTAGACTTTATTAAAAAATAGATTTTGTGTAAAATGTTTTTTTATAATTTTAATAAAAAATTAAGATTTCATATTAGTATATAAATAAACTTCAAAAGTTAAATAAAAATCCTTTATAAATATACGAGTACTAACAAAATTTTCTTAAAATTCCGTCAGTCATCTAAATACGCAAATTTTATAAATATCCAACGCCATATGCCTTTATCCAAACGATCTAAACAATTGAACACCATCTAATATGACTTCATAAAGGCTAAATTATTTATTAACTTTGATTATGACGTAAAGGCTGTGTAAAAATTGATTTTCAAAGAAGTAAATAGAATTATTTAAATGCGTATTCAGCCAACGTAGGTATGTTAGGCATTAGTTTTCGCCAAAAAGACCCTTTGAATGCTCAGCGAATTTTCACTCGAACGATGAGAGCACGTACTCGTTGAACGTGAACGCCGATGAACGACGATGAACACGTCACTTCACAAGCAACAGCGAGTGGGTGGATGCTTGTGAATTGTTGTTGTTGTTTCTCGTCATACGTATCAACGTCACTAGTACGTGAGTGCTAAATACTTATATGAACATGCATACATATTGACTATCGCCTATGCCACATTACCGTCCGTTTTTGGTGGGCGTTTATTTTCGTTTTCATACTAATGAATGTGCGCCCAGGCACATATGTACATACAACGCGTATACATAACCTTAAATAATGTAGAGAAAATTGTATTATGAATATATTTACATACGTGTACGTACATATATATATATAGGTACAAGCATCTATGTATTTATAAGAGGAGATCTGATTTTTCACAATCGGTGATATTTCTTGCCCAACTTGTAAATACATACATACGTGTATGTACTCGTATATGATTTAAATGAAATTTTATAGCATTTTACTATAATTTGCTTTTATTACACGGGCATAGATGTATACATATATAAACATATTTATATAGTTTTCTGTTTTAATTTTTCTTTGGTAAAAATTATGAAGCAATAATTTAATTTAATGCGGTTCATAAATTCTGGCGAGAGCAATGATTTATTTATTTTTTATTATCATTATTAAGTATTATTCTTCTTCTTCTTTTTGTTTTGTTACAAAAGTGTAGGTGGCTTGCTTTTAGTAAGCGTGTGCTAATTGATGTGGGGGAAATGAAGGCTTACATAGATTTACAATTTATAATAATATACTGTGGCTTTATTATTTATGTGGCCATGTGTCTTTTTTGCTTAAGTTCATTGTGTGCTCATTTATCAAGACAATTAGAGCATCACGCGGAAAATAGAAATTAATTTTTATTATCTATGAATTTATTATTAAAAGCAGAAGATGATTTAAGACACACAAAAGTGATGATTTACGTATGTATTTCCAGAGTTCATTTCTTTACATAGTATGTACATATGTATGTATGTAGCATAAGCTTGCTTTGGCACTTTAATTGTATAGCTTTCAATTTACAGTTTTATATTAATTTTTGTAAAAATAGAATTTGTATTTTTCCTTCTTACTTTTAAACTATAATTGTATAACTTTCAATTTATTAAGGAGCTTTTATGATGAGCATAATTTTTAACTAAAAATTCTTATAATTTAAATATTTTATTTTTATTTCGCCATCAACGCAATTTGTTATTTAATTTTTACGGTGGAAAAAAAATTATTTGGCTGTAAGTTCACAAAAAGCTTTTTTAACATAAACAAAATTATTTTCAGATGTTTCTTATACCACTACTTTTATTATTCAAACTTTCGATGATACTCTAGATTAAAGCTCATTACAACTTCAAAATAGCATTTAACTAAGCTTTTGCAATTATTATATTGGGCATTCAGTTCAAAATTAAATAAAATTCAACATTAAACTAAAGTATTTTAGATTTTTTTTATGAACCCCGAAAGCTTTGAAGCTTTTAAGCTTTCAAACATTATTATTACAAAGAAAGAAAAAATTAATACATTTTTTTGTTGAATAACGAAATAAAATTTCCCATTAAACTTAAGTGTTTTAGATTTTATTTATTAATAATACTTTGAAGCTTTTAAGCTTTATTGAACTAAAAAATTGAAATAAACTTTTTTTGTGATAAAAGAATGAAAATCTTTTTATTAGACTTTCATTTACAATTGTTTTATTTTAAGTTATTACTGTTAAAACATTTTTTTAATTAAATTTTGTTTTTATAATTATTAAGTGGCATATTTGTACATCCATTTTGTATGCTTTTAAGCTTTTCAATCATTTTTTGTAAATGCTTAAAATTTTTCTATTTGAACGTAGGATATATATTTATCGTATTTTTTGTCTAAGCTTTTGAATTCCACGTTATGAATTATTTTAAAACATTTTCAAAAGTAAAGTATTTAAAGCTTATTTTATGAATTTTCGGTAAAACATTTTGACAGCTTTTGCAAACACTTTCATAAATATAATATGATGTAGAGCTTTTATGATGTTAAGCTATACAAGCAGCTTTCTTTCACTTTTTGTATAAAAATTAACATACTTTTTAATTTTTATTTTGAAAGCTTACCCGAGTATCTTAAATATTTCAAAATATTTTGAAATATTTTATAACTAAACTAATTAACGTTTTTTTTTATGAATTTTCGGTGGCACATTTTGACAGCTTTCGAAAAAGCTTTCATACATTTATTTTGTAGAGCTTTTATGGTATTAAGCTATACAAGCAGATTTACCCCCTTAAATTAATTGCATTTTTTGTGTACTTTTATTTGCTTAAAATCTTAACATTTTAAACCAAAATTAGTGTGAAATATTTTTATACATATTTTTTGCAATTAAAGCTTTTTCGAAAATGATCAGTGCCTAAATTTAACAGATTTCCCAAAAGTTTTCATAAATTAATTTTGTAGAACTTTAAATATATTAAGCTTTCCCATCAATTCTTTGAAAGCTTTCATTCGATACTATTTTGGGAATTAATCCTGCATTTTTTAAGGAATTTTTTGCTTAATCTTTCACAACATACTGAAATATTTATTTAAATTCAAACTTAATGCTTCTTTCGTTATGTTTATTTTAAATTGGAATTATTCCATACATACATATGCACGCGTATGTACAATGCATGCGACAGTTTTCCACATCACACTCTTTTTCATAACAACATAGTTTTTTTTTTGGAAACTTACCAACAAAAATTTTTCTCTTAAATTAATGTATGTCGTTCTCAAAAAAAAATCGATGAAATGTAAAAATAGACCAACTCAATTTTTTCGAAGTTCCAGTTTTTAAGTTAAAAAAAGTTTTAAATATTTTTAAGTCCCAGTCAAAAGATCAAATCATTTGTAATAACAAAAAAAAATAAATAAAATATTCTAAGCAATTAGTGCTAATTGTTGTACAAAAAAGTACATACTAAAATTTTTAAATACATTTTTTTTATTCAAATTCGTATTTTCTTTGCATCTTTGAAAATTTTGAGTTATTGCGTTTTTATATCTCTTCAACGAGCTATTTTCCTAAAATCACCAAATCACATGGAAAGTGTTGAAAGCTAAATATTTTATTGCGTAAATGAAATGATGTCAAATGACAAAATTTTTGTTTTTGCACGTGTGAGCCATTAAAAAAATTTTCCAACAAGAATTGAAAAAATTAATGTCTATTTTCTTTTAAGAATAATGCGTTTTCAGCAAAAACACCACGAAGAGGTGATGAAAATTAAAAAAAAATGTATTAAATTTAAATATAAATATTTTTTAGACAATTTTAAATGTGCTATAAAGTTTGTTAGCTGTCTAATTGGACATAAAAACATATTTTTGCGACTAAACGTGTATTTTTAGATTTTTTGGAGTATAATTTTTTTTTCATTAGGTGATTAATTTTCAACATAAAAAAATACTGCTCACCAGCACCTGAATACTCATGTTTTCGTTGTGATAATTGTTGCAATTTAATTAGCAGTATTTTTCGCTACGAAAAAATAATCATAAAATATTGTACAATAAAAATGCATAAAATTTATGTTTTGACACATTTAACATGCATAGTGTGCATTTTTTTTTAAATATACATATTCGTACATACATGACGTGCATAATTTTTATGACTATTGTAATCGTAAAAAATTTGCAACAAGATTTCCACTCAAATTCAAAATTGTGGCAACAAATTGTGACAGTTATCATTACACTTTGTTGGTTGTTGGTGTTACTATGCAAATAATGGTGCATAAATGTGCATGTGTACATATGTACTAGTATGTATGCTTTTACAGGTATGCATGCTTATTTATTGTTATGCTAGTTTTGTAAATAAGACAGATAAATGAAAAAAAAAAAACAAAATAAAAAAATATAATAAATATTACAAAAACAAAAAATAAACAAGTGTTCGTGTTGTTAAGTAAATTGTAAATGTTTTCATTTGCATATTGCAGGTGTTGCCTTCAACGGTTTTGCACAGTCCATATTCTTAGCAGTAATTGTTTGAAAAGTATATTGTAGTTGTTAGTTAGGGCTGGTTGCATTAAAAGCTGGCTATTTATTATTATTATCTGCATATATATTATGTATTTGTGTTTTTATTTTTTTTAGCTATTATATACAGAACTTTTCGTTTATTTTTTTAATTAATTTAAAATTTTTATTTTATTTTAATCTTTTTTTAACAAAGAATTTTTTACTTCAATTTGAATATCTATTAATTAAAATTAGAAAAATATAATAAATTAATTTTTTTTAATTCTCTAATGTTAATAATTCTTTTTTTTAACTTTCCTACATTTTCTTTAGCATTGTAACATTTTCCTAAAAATTTTAGGTTCTTACTTTTTGAAATTATTTTTACATATTTTTATATACATTTGTACGTATATTTACGATGTTTTTACCATTTTTAGCTGATTGATAGTGTTATAAATTTATTATTGTTAGCATGTATATTGTTTATTTTAGTTTAATTTGTTTGGGTTTATTTTTGTCAATAAATATTTATACAAGAAATTTAAAACTATTTTTTAACCTTTATCTAAACTTTTATTTTTTTAATTTTTTTATTTTTTTTAATTTTTTTATTTTTTTTAATTTTTTATTTTTTTATAATTTTTTATTTTTTTAAATTTTTTTTAATTTTTTTTTAATTTTTTTTTAATTTTTTTTAATTTTTTTTATTTTTTTTTTATTTTTTTTTTATTTTTTTTTATTTTTTTTTATTTTTTTTAATTTTTTTTTATTTTTTTTTTAATTTTTTTTTAATTTTTTTTTATTTTTTTATTTTTTTTACATTTTTTTTATAATTTTATTTTTATTTTTTTCCATTATGTTTTTATAGTTTGTTCGTTGTGTTGTTGTTATTATTTAATTTTTTTATTCCAATTCTTTCTTAATATTTTTTTAATAATTTTACTACTTTTTAATGATATTTTATTTTCTTTGCTTTTTTAATTAATTTAGGTACATTAATTATCTTCCTTTTTTATATTTTTTATTTATTTGTTTACTTTTAAACTTTCCTTCTTTACTGTATATCATTTGTTTTATTTTTTGATTTTTTTTTTTAACTTTTATTTTTTTTTAATTTTGTTTAAGTTTTAAATATTTTTAAATTTTTCATTTTTAAACTTTTTAAAATATTTTTAAATTCTTTTTTGTTTTTTTGTTAATAGATTGCTAAATATTTTATTACATCGTTTTAATTTTTTAACATTTGCTTTATTTAATAATTCATTATTTATTATTTACTTTTAAATTTTTTCAACTGTTGCTTTCTGCATGTGTTTTGTTGTTTTATATCTTTTATTTTTTCTTAATTAAATGTATTTTTAATTTAATATTTTTTTATTTTTTAACTCTCTTTTGTATATTCTAAGCATTTTTCCAATTTTTATTTTCAATTTTTTTATTTCTTTAGAATTTTTTATATTCTTTAGAATTTTTACTATAATTTTTTCTAAATACTTTTCTTAATACTTTTTCTTAGTTTTCAGATTTATTTTTTTATTAGTTTAATATTAGATATTTTAACGAATTTTAATGTATTTATTTTAACAAATAAATTTGTTTTTTTTTATTTTATTATTAGTCTTTTTTTTAATACTTTTTCTCTCTTTTATTTTTTTAATAAATCCTTCATTTATTTATTTATTTTTTAATTATTCTATATCTTTCTACTTTTTTGCATTATTTCCTTTTTTCGCACTTTTTCTTAGGTTTTTTAACTTTCGTTTAATTTTTTAATGTTTAGAATTTTTTAATTAAAAAATTATGAATCAATTTTTAAATTTTATTGCTATTCTATTTTTTTAATATTCTTTCAAAATTTTTAATTTTTTTAATTTTCTTGATTTTTTAACTATTTTTATTTTGATTTTAAAAAATTAATAATTCTTTTATTTCAATTTTCCAACTTAGTTTTTAGTTTTTTATGATAAAAAACATTGTTACACTTTTTTAATAACTTTTTAAATATTTCTTAATATTTTTTTTTAATATTTTCAGTATTTTATTAAATTTTTTTTTAATTTTCTCTTAGTATTTTTTTTTAATCTTATCTTAATATTTTTGTTTTTTTAATTCTTCCTAATAATTTTTTTTTTGATTTTTCCAAAATATTTAAAAAATATTTCCAAATTATTTTCATAATCTTCTTTCTCTATTTTTATTTACATTTTGCAAATTATTATTTTTTAATTTCTTATGAATTTTTACGATCTTATTTTCTCAAAATAATTGCTGCCATTCAAATCGTGAACCACTCACTCTGAGTACCAATAATATCTAGCAATGCACCTATAGGTATATATAGTAATTTGTTATTTATGAGCAAAAACATATGTTTGTGCAATAAGCGAATATTTGCATAAATGGCGGAGCAGTTAATGAAATGCTAAAACTTGAAGTACAAATGCACTCACTATCAATTGCAAAACAACACAAAAATATATTGTAGGTATGAATGTGTGCATTAAGTCACGACTTATGTATTTGTTTATGTTAATGCGATGAAGCTGGATGGATGAAAGTCGCCATTCATAGATTAGAATATTTCCGAGATTTTTGCTTGAAGATAAGTGCACAATTCGAAATTCACATAAGCATGACTAGTTGTCTACTAGCAACAACAACAACAACAATAGCAACACGGAATATTTTCTTAGTTGACAGTTTTAGTAAACATTATTTGCAACAAAATATTTTATTGATTTTTAGGGTTATAATTTTTTATGAGGAATGTCAAGCCCTCCCGAGAATATTTCTGACATATAATAAACAAAAGCTGCTTCTAATAATCCAGTAGCCGTACGGAGGCGGCGGCTAAGAATACACTATAGGTCCCTCCGTTTGTTGGGAAAACATCAAGGGGCACACCACAAGTTATAGGAAGAGCACGGCTAAAAATCGCTTCAGCGTCAAAAAATATAATTAATGGAAATTTTAAATTTTTTTTTAAGAATTTAATCAGAACTTTCACTTGCTTTCTCAATTTCATAAAACACTTAAAATAATTCAATAATATACTTCTATCATATTTCTAGCAGATTTTCTTCACATAAATTGAAATTAAATGTCAAAAATGGCAAACTCATGCTATAGTTGCTCAGAACGAGTAAAGTAACGAGTCGGCTTACCACTCGGCAGAGTACTCGTTATAGTACTACTTATGTTAGCTATAAGGCGAGTTATAGAGTGAGTTAGGGATCAAGTTTAACCAAACACTTTCATTTTTCACAAATAAATTATATTTAATAAATATTTTTTTTTATAATTTTTTTATTTTATATTTACATTTATTTCATATATATTTATATCATTTTATACATATTTTTTATATTATATATATTTTTTTATTTTATACAAATTTTTTATATTATATATTTATTTTATTTTATACTTATTTTTTATATTATATATATTTTTTTTATTTTATAATTTTTATTTCATACATACATATATATATATATATATATTTTATTTTAACTATTGTATTTTCTTTTGAATTTCTATCACAAAATTTTTCCTAGGCTCCTTCTTTATTTTAATCCAATAATCTGCTATTATATCAGGCGACTAGTAAGTAATATGTAAAAAACACACAACTCAACTAAACAAACACAATTGTTATTGCGCTTAGGCCAACGCAAATACACAAATCTCAACTGCTCATCCATAGATAAGCAATAAAAACAACAAGGTAAAATGCATATAATTAACGGACTTATAACCGCATAAATTAAGCACTTGGTTAAATGTAGACATAACTTTTAACAGTTTTATCAGTTTACACAACAGCTAAGTTGTTGTTAAATAAAAAAATATTAAACAAATAAAATACAAAAATATTTATAAAACAAAAAAAAAATTAAATTAAACGCCCACAATATAATCGTAAATAACATGTGTATGTAGGTATGTATGAAAAATAGAAGAGCTGCAGCACTGTTTAAAAAAATGTGTTTTATTTGCATTTTTCTGTTTTTTTTTTCTTAATCCAACTACACACACATATGTATATACCCACATACGTATGTATGGTACCTATGTATATTCCGCGCAGTGTGACTTTTAACTGGATAAAAAAAGGCGTTTAATATATATGTATCTATGTATATATATTTTTTTATATAAAAACAATTATTTAAACAGTTGTTTGAATGAGGTTACAGACTTTTGACGCCAAGTGTATATACCTAAGTGTTATGTATGCATATGCCGCAGAGTTCAAAAAGTTCATCCAAGACCGGAGTATTTTTACTCACTTTCTCTAAAAGTAATGCAGACAAAACAGGTATGTAAGGAGACACTTCTTTGTAGGAGTTTAGTCTGCTGTAATACCATATTCAGAACTAAATTTCATCAGGATTATTCATGTTTCACGAGACAGATTGAACTCTTCGTCTGCAATAGGCGATGGCAGACTCTCAGTCCCTCCCTCTCGCTTTATTAAGCTTTTAAGACGATAGCGCAGGTGTCGGTGAATGTGGTGCACCATTGAGGTTTTTCGGTATCTTTTTCTGGAAAGTATGTATGTAACTTTCGCAAATGCGTTTCCCTAGTCTCCGTCGTCCCATTTGGTGCAACAAAAATTCTGACCGAGCGGCTGATTGTCTTGTAAGTTTCCAGTATTGTTTATTTGTTTTCGAAACAAGTGCTACCGGCTAACGACATGAGGAATTCGCTGCGCTTTTCTACCTCGATAATAGTTACACACGTGGGGAAAAAAGTGCAGTTGCCACTACCAGTAAGTTTGGGTAATAGTTTGACACTTAGATCTCGGCACTACCACTGTTTCGAGTAGCTGGTAAAAAAGGTCCTGGGCCATGGTTTTCGCGGTTGGAACTCTTTAAGTGGCTGGTAGTGAAGAAAGTAAATCAGTATCCCAGTCAGATGTCAATGTCGAGCAGTTATCGTCTTAAGAAATCAAGGAAACTCTTCAACGTTATAAAAGGAGCTTCGAGTTGTACAAATTCAGCGATAAAAAGTTTAGGAAATATTCTCGAGGTTGAATTTTTCTGAGTTTGGTGATTTGATCCCGAAAGTCTACCGATGTTTGACAGTCATTTCAACTTATAGCTCACCTCTTTAACTTCGGAGGAAATATGGAGTCAACAATAACTTTGCGAATGCTTTGTGCAGGATCAATTTTAGCAAGAACAACGAGTTATTTGGTTGTGCATAGATTTTAATGCAGTGATGGTACTTTGTGGACCAGCAAGGTAAATTGCCAGACTCAGGCGGAGGACAAAAAATACAATCACCAGGGTCTCTAGAAACTTCCACTACAGATAATTTTTGACGAGCTTCCTCGGTTTCAGTATTGATCTTGTTTTTTATATCGAGTGTAGTTGAGAGTGGCAAAAGTTGGATTCAGCACACTTGTAAGGTAGTCTGCGCTCACTGAGATTAGATACTTTAGCATCAGCATGCTTATTCTGTCAAGGACGATGGATTTGGAGAATTTGGTATTCCCGATAACTGCGGAATTCAAGGACAGGTTTTATGTAATGAAGCTAACCGGATTTTTCACCGCCAAAGGTTATTAGACTTCTGAAATTAAACTCTTTTCAGATCGATAAGTAAAGTTATATTAAAAAAGACAGAAACAGAAGCCTCTAAAAAGTCGCCCTATGCAGTGGCGTTCCATAGCAAACATTATGTAAAACTTTAAGCACCAAATTTCAATCAGAATACTCAAGTGCTGAAGACTCCATATCTTTCAAAGACCACATTGACTAGTTTAGAAAGAAAAAAAAAACAAAATTATTTAAGTCATAAACATGTGAGCCACCTCAATCGATCTTTCTACGAATCGCCACTTATCGATAAATCTAAATAAGTGCTAAGTGCTTAAAAGCAAAATTTTATCAGGTGGAAAAAACAAGTATTTTTCCGGTAGCTTGAAACACATTTCCCGTTGACTTTGCCAAGTCGACTCAAGTTACTTGTTTATTACTTTGCGAATTTAATTATTTATATAGAATATGTAAAAAAAAATGAATAAATAATAAAATACTCGTAATAAGTGCAAACCTGCCAGAGTAACGTTTATGCAAATCAACAAACACACATACACATACACACACACACACATGCACACATACACTTAAAACACACCGGCAATTTGCCACAAATGTCGAAATGTCACACACGTTGACAGGTTGAGCTGAACACATATATACATATGTATAGATGTATACAGAGAAACTTTTTTTTTAATTTTTGCAAATATTTTTTTCCTTCCTTTTCCATTACCTCCTCTAGCAGTTCTTATCAAACAACGCATAGCAATTCTGTGTCGCATTTAATTAAAATCTCCCATTAAAGTACGCGAAACGAGCTGAAAAGCAGCAGCAACAGCAACAGCAACAACAAGAAGAAAAAAGTCAACGAGTGGTCTCAATGAATGACTGAGTGACCGACTGACCGTTCGTGGTGCTAATACTAGTTGCTTGATTGTTTTCGAGGGCTAGACGTATGTATATATGTATGTATGTATATTGGAGCACCTTTTTATTACCCCACTACCGCAGCTATGTGTATTGGCAGTTTGAGTGGCACTGAGGCAGTTAGTTAACCGGTCGACTCGCTACTTACACAAGCCGTTCAAGCGAATTTAAATCACGCATTTGGGACCCCCACTGTGTGTGACAAGCAACAACGGGTATTTAAATTAAAAGTTGTGCTCAAATGCCTACGCAAAAAAAAAAAACAAGAAAAAAATTAAAAAAAAAAAAAAAAAAACAAGAGAAAAACTAAAAAAAAAAAACATTGGTAAAATGAATTTAGTGAATAATTTACAAAAAAAAAAAAAAAAAATGAGGTTGAAGTAGAAAATTATAACTGCCGCAAGAGCGGAACTACAAACTTAATTCAAACGAAAATACTTCGGGGAACTTATGAAGCAAAATACTATAAGACTAACTCTTCAAAATTTAACCATGAACAGGCTGATGAGAGCGCCGACTTTTGATGACTACCACTGCAAATGATTTAAGGACTACGATTGCATCCCACTGAAATTTCCGATACCTTAATTGGGAAGCCACCGCTCCGCAGTTGGCCGATGTGCGCGTAGGAACCAAGACTGACTCAAGGTTTTTGTGATAAAAAACCAAATAAAGGAATATTTTTAGGCAATCCTTATAAAAGTAAAATTCTTCAACATAATACGTGCCGACCGAAAGATGTGATCAAAAATGTCGTTAAAACGTACCTATAAGCGCTGCCACACCCAATTATCTTCCGATATTCAAGCTTTCACATATAAGGTTTACAAGGCCGCACATTCGCGTCTGGATTACTTCGACATTTTTGAGAGTCATAGCTTTGAAGTCAAAATCTAACAAATGCTCACGCCGGCGATATTTTGAATTGAGCAGGCAATCGCAGATTAAAGTTCACACTTGAGGGACAAAAAGCGAGCTCTACAACTTACTTATCATTCCTCATACTCTTTTATGGTGTATATAGACGCTTGAACTTTATCCAAGGAGTCCTTCTTAAAAGTTTTCGAATGAAAAGATTTATGGATCTTTTAATATCAGGGGAATATTCTTCGCCTTCGCGTCATGAATATACGAGCATGTTAGTTCAACGAATGAAAAGCCACCAGCTTTGAGACCTTACGACGTTGTACCAGCTAGTGGAAGCTGCCTTGAAGAAATCATGTGCATTTATATACTATGCCTTTGTAGAAGAATAACCTTAACCTCAAGGAAGAACTCTTAGAACTCAGGTTATGATGGAATAGCAATAAGCGTTTTAACCTTCAAGCGGTCGCGCGGCGTCGAATCGACTGCGCTTCGAATGTTTTCGTTCAAAATATATATAGTTGCCTTTTTTCTGAATTTAAGTTACTTGTTTTCGATTTTTTTGATCCTAAAGATAATACAAAAAAATAAACGATTATTCTTGAATTAGTGTTTTATTTTTATAATACCTATATCCCATAGGTCTTTTCGACTACTCGCGATTTTTTTTTAATAATTTGTGTACTTTGAAACTCTCACTTGCTTGGAAAAATTTAAATTTTTTGAAACTAGCAAAACTAGAATAATTAATAAAAATTAAATATGCCTTTGTCATTGTAATTTTGCTCGGCACGTGCCCAAACTTAATTGAAAAATGAAAAAAAAAATTAAAATTAAAAAATACATTTATAAGGAACACATGTCGATAACAAAAAACCTAAAACACCTTTTTTCAAAGCTTTTCTTTAAGCTTATGACACAATAATATTTTAATTGCTTCACAAAAGCCCAGCGGATTTATTTTCAGATAATAATTTGTGAGCATTAATCTTTTTGTCTATTTTATTTTTTTATTTGACAAACATTTTTATAACTCTATTCCATATTAATATATTTTTTAAGCAATTATTGCTGTTGTTATATATTATATTACAACTATTGTAGCCTGTCAATTTTCTTGTTCTTATCTTAATACAAAAATTTTACTGCTTCATTTGGTGCTGTCGTCAAAATTTATGAGGATTTTTTTCACGAAATATTTAACACGGAATTTTTCATGTTTTTCTCATATTTTTTTCATACGCTCACTCGTTACTTTGCTGCGAGTACGAAGGTAATACCAAAGTCTACAAAGTCACCGTGGCTGAAATCGACGCTGAAAAATCTTAAAGGTGGGTGTTTAGAGATTTGCATTTAAAATTAACCCATTCAGCTAGCTTGCTATCAATGTTGTTGTTGTTGCTGCTCGTTTCGCTAGCAATAGAGTATGTATGTATGTATTTTAAATAATCTTTTTTTTTGTTTTCTAAAGCTGAAACTGTATTTTAAGCTGACTGTTCACCGCGCTGTTATGGTATTTTCGGTCGTATACATATATTTATATATACATATATGTACATACGCAGGATAATCTATTTTGCGGTTTAGAAAATAAACGTAAATAAGATGCTTTTAAATAATTTTTTTCATGAAATTCTTTGAATCTTGTCATTATACAATATCTGAGACACTTCATCATTCAAATGACCGCCTCGCGAAATCTTTGCTCTAAGTGGTTTTAATCACCATTTTTGTTGTAGGTTTTAACAATTTTAAGGCCTTGTGCGGTTGTTAATCGATCCATTTGTTATATATGCCTGACTTTTAACTAAAACAAAACATGTTTTGTTTGACAGTTCAGTTTGATAAATAGCAAAAAAAAAAAAAAACACTGTACTTTTGAAACCACGAAATGTGTACCCTATAAGCATGTTCTTATTTTTATTTTTTTTAAATTGTTTTCTTGTTTTTTTTTACTTTTTCGTTTTGCTCTAAACCGAAGTTCATTCTTGGGGCGTTTAAGCTTGCCTTTGCTTTTTCGTAGCTTATTATAATTGCAAATATTATTCCGCTTAATTTTTTATCGTTTTATTTTTTATTTTATTTTACCGTTTATTAGTTTTTTTCTCTTTCTTTCAATTTTGAACTTATTTTTTTTTTGTTTTGGGTTTTCCAGCAAGCGCTAAGCATTTCTCACTTTTAACGGTTTCGCGCTAAATAATTTAGTGTTTTTATGAGTTTTAGGAGACACATTTCTTATTTAAAGTCAAGATAAAATCACAATAAAATTGGGTTGTAGTTTTTTTTTCTAAGCAGATAAAATATTTTTTCTTCTCTAAGAGTTCCTGTTGACTAATTGTGTTATTGTTTATAAGGAAAGATTTTGATTTTTCGGTTATTTGTTGAAGTGATTGTTCTACGGTTTTGTGAGTGGGTGTAAAGAAATGATAATTTTTAGTATATTTTAATTGATAACTTAATCTTAGAAAGACTTGTTTAATTGGGAAGTCCGGGCTTTTGGGTATTTCTTCTTTTAAAGGTACCAGTCAACTTACCTAAAATGAAAAGAAAGAAAATTTTAGATTAATTATTATTTCAATATTATATTTAAAATACATACATATATAATACATTTATATTTTTTTATGCACATTCTAATTATTCTTAAAATACAAACATATTAGCATTTTATTATATTTTTTGTAAATTTTGAATACTTTCAAAATACAAAAATTTATCCTTTTTATTTTTATAAATTTTATAAAATTTTCACTTTAAAGTTTTTTCGAATAAATATTTATACACAAAAAAGGTTTTTTTGAAAATTATTGTAATTTATACTTTAAACTATTTTTAAGCTGAAAATTACTATAATTTGTGCTAAAATGTTTATTTTTTTAATATTTTAATGAGCACTTCTTTAGTAAACATTACAAACTTCGCTGCTTTTTTATAGCGATAAAAAATATTTATATGTATATGTATGTACATATCAACTGTAATCAGATTTAAATCAATACAACTAATTAACGAACGTAAAACCACTAATTGCCAAAGCAACAATGACGTGGTAAAAAATATACAAAAAAACAAATAACAACCACAATATTGCCTAAAACAATCAGCAAATCAAGCTCATCGATATTATAATTATACGAAAATTAGTTACGCTTAGATAAATTAACATTTCGTCTGCGTAAATTGACAAAAAAAAAATTAATTAACAAAACGTTATCTGCATAAGAGATACACTACAGACAGACTTAATGCAGATAAACATATTTTTCAGACTTATATTATTAAAAAAAAATTAAATTTAAATATAGCAAGAGCCGCAAATACAATATTTTTTTTTTTGTAATTTTATTTTCACTTTTTCGCATTTAATTAGGCAATTTAGAAGCGTCTGGATAGTTTTGGAGCCGACTTTAAATATTTGGAAATTTTTTTTTAATTTGCCGCCGCTGATAAAATACTAGGTAAATTAACTTGAAAATACAGTACGTTATAAAATATTATTATTTACGTTAAAATATTTTTCTTATTTTCAACATTTAAAGTGCCATTTGCCATACATTATCCACGTGTAATCAGACCATAAGACTAGTTACAGTTGACTATAGCGAACTACCATTCGCAGGTCCAACGAGTAAAAGTGTCGTCACTGCACTCGTGCATATGAGTACGCCATTTTAAGAAAATTTTATGCAAGCCGCAAGCTTGCAAGGACACAAAAAATCTTTTATTTCAAAGTGAATACAAAGTGATGTTTATATGCACATATGTATGTTGTGAAAGTTTTATGTATGCAATAGTACAACATATGTACATATGTACATATAAAAAGCTATTCAAGTAATCTTCTCACAGCATAAATATTCGGATCATAGCAATATTAACATACATATGACATACATATGTGCATATGAATATATGTATGTATATAGCTTAAAGGCAAAAAAATAGTAAAAATAAGAAGTATTAATAAAAATATGTATGAAAAAAGTATTAAGCACATTCATACAAAAATATACATATGTACGTTTAAACGCTGAAAGCAATTAATATGCAAAACATTTAACCAACATTGGTTAGAAGAAAATAAATAAATAAACATGTGGTAAAGTGTTGGACATGAAGCTGAATGAAATGAGGATCGAATAACCTGATATATTCTATCTACATACGTGTATGTAGAACTATATACATATATTTGCATGTGCATATTCACCTAAAAACATGTCTGCATGTTATATACACATATACTTACGTATATAAAACGGAAAATGTATGCAAATTTATTTATAGCACTATAATGCATATTAGAAACTCTGCATATACTTACATACATAAATATGTATGTATTAAATAATGCATAAAGAACAAGGAAGTTGTTTGGTAAAGTTGCTATCCATCGCCCATCACACAGCAACTTGTAGAGTTTTGACATACATGTAAACAAGAATATATTGGATAGACATTTGCTTGAATGGTTGGTTGCACGGCTGGATGGATGGATGGATAGCTGGGATTGATAGATACATATGTAGATATGTATGTATGTAGCTAGACAGTTATGTAGATGGGTATTTGGACAGCTAGACAAGTATATAAACAATATGACAGCCAATTAGTTGTTGGTGCTTGTTGTTATTCTTAAAGTAACGGCTAACGTTAAATGAGTTGTACATAAAGTAAATGTAAATATATTCGCCACTAACAATTATTAATATCAGAAGTTTTGATTTTGATTTACTTCCTGGTCATCAACATATATTTGCTTTTTCGATGTTATGCTTCTTTAAATTAGTTGGGTGAAGAACAGATTTTTTTAAATGGGTTTGCCATATTAAGAAGATTGGAAATTAAACGTCTATGATAATAAAGATTCCGAAAAAAGATTTACTTTTGGCGCAAAATCAATCAAATAGATTTCTATCAGAACTGTCGAGGAATATACCTACAGAGGAGAGTCTAAGAGTAAAGCTGGCATGTAATATAATTATTATTATTTTTTATATTTTATATTATTTCAATATTATTTAATTTTATTATATTATATTATATTTTATTTTATTTTATTTTATTTTTTATATTATATTATATTATATTTTAATTTATTTTATTTTATTTTTTTATTTTATTTTATTTTATTTTATTTTATTTTATTTTATTTTATTTTATTTTATTTTATTTTATTTTATTTTATTTTATTTTATTTTATTTTATTTTATTTTATTTTATTTTATTTTATTTTATTTTATTTTATTTTATTTTATTTTATTTTATTTTATTTTATTTTATTTTATTTTATTTTATTTTATTTTATTTTATTTTATTTTATTTTATTTTATTTTATTTTATTTTATTTTATTTTATTTTATTTTATTTTATTTTATTTTATTTTATTTTATTTTATTTTATTTTATTTTATTTTATTTTATTTTATTTTATTTTATTTTATTTTATTTTATTTTATTTTATTTTATTTTATTTTATTTTATTTTATTTTATTTTATTTTATTTTATTTTATTTTATTTTATTTTATTTTAATTTATTTTATTTTATTTTATTTTATTTTATTTTATTTTATTTTATTTTATTTTATTTTATTTAATTTTATTTTATTTTATTGGTTTTATTTTGTTGAATTTTATTTTATTTGTTTTATTTTGTTGAATTTTATTTTATTTTATTTCATTTTATTTTATTTCATTTTATTTTATTTCATTTTATTTTACCTATATTATTTTACTTCATTTAAGTTTATTTTATTCTCTTGTGTTTTTTTTTTCATTATTTATTATTATTTTATTACATAGAATTTTTATCAAATATATAAATATGTGTATATATAATATAAAGCGATAATTTCACACCCTAATCAGCTTATCTAACACTGAAGAAGTAAAATTAGAATTATACTAGATTAAAATTTAAACAAATAAGATTCAAAAAAAACATTCAATTCAAATAAAGCTAAGAAATTATGCACTATAGAAATGGCTTGAATGCATTTTCACCTATGCGAATCTTTATACGAGTATACATATGTATAAAATGTATACGTATGTACATAGATAATTGCAGGATATAGTTTGTAAGCATTTACACCATTAAGCAACTTCAATAAGTAAACTTTTATGAATTTTATAGTTTAGCCTGCAGTCATAAAAATATATACCTATCGACATATTTACATAAATATTTACATATGTGCTGATATAGTTAGATAAAAATATATGTATAAACAAACTATATTTTTGAAAATTATCTACCTACATACATACATATATAGATAAATAACGTATAATTATATGATATGTAGATATGTACATATGTCTATAATTATGTAAATATACATACATATGTATATTATATGTACATAAATGTATAATGCATTTGATTTCAATCTGTAAGAAAAACTTTTAAACAAATATATTTAAAAAAAAAAATTAATAAAATTATTAGTTCGTTGCACATGTCCTTGCCTCTCAAGCGCAGAGACTAATGAATATTTATGAATTTAACTAATTTTTAATTTTGAAGCTCAAATGCAAATAAACTGTTTCAAAATTGTATTTTTCAATAATTTATTAATTATAGCACATTTTCAGTTTCTTTTTGGCCTACCCTAAGAATGATAAATACATACATACCTCACTAAGTAGAGAGAGTAGGGACGTACTTGTCAAGGTTTTTGCTTTTATTTCTTCTGCTTTTTGGTCACTTTAAATACATTACTGTACATACCTACAAATGTGTACATATGTAAGTGCATTACATACCATATATGGCTCCCTAAGTAAATATACATAGAGACAAAATATGAGTTTGTCCTCTTCTAATTGCAGTGCAGGTCTTATCAATTACACCTAAATGTCATAAATGTTATGCAAGCATGCATACATAAATACATCTGTATTGTATTTACATACTTCTTACATACATTTGTAATTATTGTTGTTGTTTTAATTTTTTTTACACACTTATAGCGTTGTTAACAACACCTTTGCATTATGCCAATATTGAAAATAATAATAAAGATTAAATGAAAGGAAAAAAAAAGAAAAAATATATAAAATTGGAAAGCAAGAACGTACATACATTTGTTCACATACATAGCAGAACAGTTTTATATATTTTTGTATATATAGAAAGATACGCATGTATTTTGAAATTTTTTTCATATAAAAAAAATCGTGATTAACTCGCATGGAATTTGTTTCTCTCATTACGCTAAACCAAATAATGACATTTCGCATAATTTTATGGAATTTATCGGCAAGTTATGAGCACCGTTTCCGCCATGAGTAATTCATATTTCGTTTACAAAAAATCGGAAGTGATGCACCGAAGCAGAAAGGTGCTTGAAATTACTTTATTAAACGAATTACTATTTATAGTTTCGAAATAATATTGATTTAATTTCAGTAATAAATACA
This sequence comes from Ceratitis rosa, assembly GCA_037013455.1. Classification (NCBI taxonomy): domain Eukaryota; kingdom Metazoa; phylum Arthropoda; class Insecta; order Diptera; family Tephritidae; genus Ceratitis; species Ceratitis rosa. The sequence continues at coordinate 4,121,428 of JAWMAG010000011.1, read as the reverse complement.
AATAAAAGAAAATAAATGCTTAAAGGAAAAGACAAAATGAAAAAATAGACAGAAAATTAATAAATACAAATAAAAAAATGAAACAAATAAATTAAAATAAAATCGAATCAATTAAAATAAACCAAAAATGATTACATTAAACAAAAAACAAAAAAATTATTAAAAAATAAAATAAAAAAATGACTTTACCTATGTTATTCAAACAGATTTAATTATTTACTTTTATTTATTTTTTATTTAAAATTATATTTTTTTCTATAATATATATTTTTTATTTTATTTTTAAATTAATTATTATAAATTAATTTATTTTATTTTATTTTAATCCATTTTTTTGTTTTATTTATTTTTTATTTTATTTTTTATATGAATTATTATAAATTAATTTATTTTATTTTATTTTAATCTATTTTATTGTTTTATTTTTTTTTTATTATTTTAATGTAATATTTTTTTTGTTGCATTTGATTTGATTTTATTAAATAATTTTATTTAATTTTTTGTTTAATTTATATTTCATTATTGTATTTTATTTTAGATTATTTTAGAATCTTTCATTACTAGAAATTTTGGAGCGATAGCTAAAACCTTCCACAAAAATATAATAGAAGATACAGTAAACCAGCTTTTAATGCTTGCTATGTTGCCAATTTTCCATATAATATTATGTGTACAACTTTGCTTCCGCCGTTTTCAGATAGGTGGCTGTACCGGCTGAGGCTGGCTGAAATACATAGATGATAATGCCTTTAAAGTGAGTGTGGACAGTGCCTAACGAATTGTCATCGCCGTTTCAGTGACAGTTGTTCTTGTTTTCGTATTATTCACGCTCGAAAATGTCCGTTTATGTGCCCAATTCTCGCCATTTGCGGGAAGTTTTACTTTTCTGTTACAATTCGAAAAAAAAATGCAGCTGAAGCGCATCGAATGCTCTCAGAAACTTACGGTGATGCTGCTCTGAGTGAAAAAACGTGTCGGGAGTGGTTTCAATGTTTTAAAAATGGTGATTTCGATGTCGAAGACAAACATGGTGGTGGAAGAGAAAAATCCTTCAAAGATGAACAACTAGAAGCATTGCTTGATGAAGATTCGTGCCAAACTCAAGAACAGCTTGCCGAATCGTTGGGAGTGAGTCAGCAAGCCATTTCAAAACGTTTCAAGGCCCCGGGCTTTTAATTTTGGAAAAAAAACGGCGGAAGAAAAGTTGTACACCTAATAAAAATTAAAAAATTTAAAATTTTGACATTTTAACATCTCAGCGGAATTATAAAGCCTTTTAAAGAACTAATGTTTTACTATAATTTTATTAATAACAGAAAAATGTATGCATATATTTAAAAACAACTTATTAAGGAATAGAAAATGCTTTATCCTTTCAAGCCTCATCGATTTATGCTTTCTGCATGACAAAATAATTTTTTCAACATATTTTTCGATCCTAAAGATGACATGCCTTTAATTTTTTTTAATTAATTAATTTGAAATTCAATATTAATGTGACTTTGAAAATGCTTACACTGTTGCCTATTTTCAGCCACGTGTATATTATGAAAAAAATACTAAATAATAGTTAAAAAAGATATAAATCAATAAAAACTTCACACGAATTCAACACCGAAGCTTAAATATTTATAACAGTGAAATAAATTAAAACTTCCTTTCGACAACAGATTGCTCTAAATACATACATATGTATGGTTATGAGTTCAACGGAATTTTTAATGCCAATAAATATTAAGCTAAGCTTATATGTATGTAAATATGCGCGCCTCCGACAAGATTTAAAAAAAATAAAAAATACATACATATACATAATTCTAATACTAAATCCATGTCTGGTTTTGCGCCACAGGAGCATGCACGATTATAGTTTTTTTTTTTTGTTTGTTTGAACATACACACCCTCATGGGTCAGCCAATTTGACAAGCTTGTGTACAAAAGACACAACCGAAATAAAAAGACAGACAGAAAATTGAGGGAATGACAGGCAAGGCAATCAGATACAATCTGAGTATGTTGAAAATACATGACAGCGAGCAAGCGGGAGTACAGTGGCGGCTAAGGAAATTGGGACAGTTTTCACTCATTTTTGGAAATACTTGACAATTTTTGGATAGGTTTCGGTTAAAAAGTTTTGAATAGTCACATTTTTTAGGTGTCTCAACATTTTTCACATTCACTGTATAGTAACAGAAAAAACATACATATGTATAAATTATAATGTCTGCTTGACTTCCAATGAATTGTGTCTAAGGTGAAACTGGCAAATGATTTTGGGTGCGAAAAAGGACGACATGCTGTGTTCGTATGAATGTTGACATACTTTATGGCACGAGTAGCGAACGAAAAATTTATATTTTAAGCAAAAAGTGAGGTAGGTACCAGAAATTGAGGAATCATTAGTTCGGTACAGAAAATGGGGGAAAAAAATAAATAATATAAATTAAAAAACGTAAAATAAAATAAAATAAAAAATATAAGTTAAAATAATACAAAAAAAATTAATAATTAAAATAGAATAAATTAAAATAAAATACAAATAAATAAATCTAAATACAAATAAACAAAACAAAAAAATTATAAAAAACAAAAAAATTCATTTTAATTAAATAAAATAAGAAATGCAAATAAATAAAATAACATAATATAAAATTAAATAAAATAAAATCTACTTATATAAAATAAAAATATACAAATAAATAAAATAAAATATTATAATATAAAACTAAATAGTGTAGAAAAATAATAGAAAATAAAATATAGTAAAAATTCATAAAGATAGATAAATAAAAAAGATGAAATTAAATAAAATACAATGAAATATAATAAAATAAAATTATTATTTGATTTAATAAATAACAAAATAACAAAAAAAACAAGCAAAAGAAAATAAAAAATTGAATGAAAGGAAATAAAATAAAAAATACATATAAATAAAATTAAATATAATAACAGAAAAATTAAATTAAACTAAATTAAATAAAAAAAACAAATAAAAATAATAAAATACATTTAAATAAAGTAAACTAAAATGAATTATAACAAAATAAAATTGCGTTAAATTAAATAAATAAAATTAAATAAAAAAATAATATAAAATAAAAATAAAAAAACAATTAATATAAATTATTAAAATATAATATAATATAATATAAATAAAATAAATTGATAATATAATTAAAATTAAGTTTAAAAAATAATAAAAATATATATATTAAAAAATTTGAAATAAATAAAATAACATTATTAATAAAATCTAAAATAAACCAATCCAATTCTGGGTTTTACAAATGCTTGAAAATATTAATAAAAGCTTTTTCTGTGCATAATAATAAGTTATAAAAAAAAACATATATATTGTAAATTTATAGCGAAAAATGAAGCAATAAATAATAGCACAGAATAAATGTGTTCCGAACACGCCCACAATCAATAAAATATTAAATATGACTGTAAGCAAAAAATTTTTTCTTTCTTTTATTTTATTATTTCTCATTTTTAATTTATTATTATTTTCCGCGCTTATTTGAATAATTCAGCTTGGGGTATCATATTCCAATTATTTAGAGCACAAGTGTACAAAAATAAACATTTAAAAATATATAAAAAAAAAAATTAAAAATCAAATTTTATTTTTACATGCACACATACGTGTACAAACAAGTAAATGTCCACTCAAAACGCATAGATCACGACAAAATTTTATGCATAAAATTTTTAAATTGCTTCCTCTTGGATTTTTCAACATTTTACAGTTGCTTTTAATTTAAAATTTTTTACTTTGTCTTTCATTTTTGTTTGTTTGTATGTTTTGCAGTTGGTTTTGGTTATTTATGACGCCAAAATGAAAAATTCAAACACAGTTGTGCCGGTAATAATTTTTAATTAAAGCAAGTGAAGTGAAGATGAAAAGATTTGAAAATAGTGGACACACACAAGAAGAAATATTTTATTTAATTTTAAGTTATTTTTTCCCCTTTATTTTTGTTTTTAATAAAAAAAATACAGTCAAAAAGAATTGGTTTGTAACCAATGTGGTGGCGTTTTGGACAGCGTATATAATTTTTAGCTTTGTGACTCAGGCAAAAATGTTATTTATGGATTCTGGGAAGCAGGCAAAGAGTAATTTTGCTTTGAAATCAACTGTATGTACGAGTATTTGTGTATTTGCTGGTATACTTTATGATTAATATTTTATTGATGGCTATACAGATTTAAAGGCGTTGCTGAGTGAATTTTGAAAAAGAAAAATATTGAAATGTTTTAAAAAGCTCAAAATAAATTGAATGACTTAAAAAATCTATATTAATTTTGTATCATATAATATATAAAAATGTTTTAAGTTTTGTATTGGAAAGGTCAAAAATCAAATATAGACATACAACAACAGCTCAATTAATCTATCATTTTTAGCTTTAACATTTAAGATTATGTGCATTGCACTATCTATCAGCAGCGCTCCGTTCAAATCTCTACTTAGTAAATAAAGTAAATAAAATATTTATACATATACGTATACATTCAAAAATAATCGCGTGACTCATGTGACAATTCAAAAATTAACACAGATCGGAAATATCCCATATACATATGTATGTATGTACATACATATTTTGAAGAAGAGATCACAGCAATCATCTACATAATTATTATTGACTGCATTAAAAGGAAGAATATAGAACTTAGTTATTGATTAAATTGTAGGCAAAATATAAAATTAATTAAAATATTTCGAAGTAAAAGTCATAATAGTGAATTAAAATATTTATTATATACTTTACTGAGCAACGATCGGCATTTTTATGGAGTGATAAACTCGCTAAGCTGATCATGTCAATAGTCCTTAATAAAGGTACTTTAAATTCTAATCATTATATTTAATTACTTGCTTGAGAGCAAAATTGAACTTTACCTAGAACCTTTAGCACACTTTCTATATCCAATTACGTTAATCGGCGTTAATTAGTGATCAAGATAATGGGCAGTTACGCTTAAAATTGAAAGCCATTAAGGCAATAAAAATGCTGAGTAATATTTGCAGTTTAATTGTTTAAAAAAATGTCTACAATTAAAAGAAATCAATGAAGACATGTTTAAGTGAGATCATAAAAAAATTAAAACATTCCCATATACTAAGCAGAGAAGCGCAATGTTTTATATTATTTTATTTTATTTCAATTAATTTAATTTATATAAATTTTATCATATTTTTTATTTCTATTATTTATATATATTTTTCATTTTAATTTGTAATTTTATTTTATGTTATTATATTTTTACTTTTTTCATTTTAATTTGATATTTTTTTTAAATTATTATATTTTTATTTTTCAAAATTTTTTCCCTTCTTTTATTTAATTTTTTTTTATTTTTTATTATTTTTGTATTTTATCTTATTTTACTTTATTTTTTATTTAATTTTTTTTATTTCATTTAATTTAATTTAATTTAATTTAATATAATTTTGTTTTATTTCATTTAATGTAATTTAATTTAATTTAATTTAATTTAATTTCATTTCATTTCATTTCATTTCATTTCATCTCATTTCATTTCATTTCATTTCATTTCATTTCATTTCATTTCATTTCATTTCATTTCATTTCATTTCATTTCATTTCATTTCATTTCATTTCATTTCATTTCATTTCATTTCATTTCATTTCATTTCATTTCATTTCATTTTATTTTATTTTATTTTATTTTATTTTATTTTATTTTATTTTATTTTATTTTATTTTATTTTATTTTATTTTATTTTATTTTATTTTATTTTATTTTATTTTATTTTATTTTATTTTATTTTATTTTATTTTATTTTATTTTATTTTATTTTATTTTATTTTATTTTATTTTATTTTATTTTATTTTATTTTATTTTATTTTATTTTATTTTATTTTATTTTATTTTATTTTATTTTATTTTATTTTATTTTATTTTATTTTATTTTATTTTATTTTATTTTATTTTATTTTATTTTATTTTATTTTATTTTATTTTATTTTATTTTATTTTATTTTATTTTATTTTATTTTATTTTATTTTATTTTATTTTATTTTATTTTATTTTATTTTATTTTATTTTATTTTATTTTATTTTATTTTATTTTATTTTATTTTATTTTATTTTATTTCTTTTATTTCATTTAAATTAATTTTATTTTTTTTTATTTTATTTTTAACTTAATTTAATTTGTTTATTAACTTAATTTAATTTATTTTAATTTAATTTTATTTTATTTTTATCTATTTTAGTTTACTTTTTTAATTATTTAATTTACTTTTTTATCTATTTATGTATTTTTTCTTGTAGAACATTTCAAGAGTGTGGTATTAAAAACTTTAGTTGGCTAACAAAACTCACTTGATCTGTTCAACTGGAATACAGATATGTATCTTGGCTTCTTTTCTTATTTTTTAGTTTAATATGGACAAACATTTAAGCACGACAATGACAAGGTAAACTAGTTTTCGTGTTATCGCCTTCTCTCGCGCTCAAGCGCTCATAGTAACAACATGTGTAAAAATTTATGGATTTTTTGTATCAATTTTTGTTTGCAAATAAACGCGAAAAACAATAACAATTTTTCTTTTCAATATTGAGGTAGGAAAAAAAAAAGTAATAATAATAAAATAAAAATAAATATAATAAAAATATTTAGAGCAACGAGAAATTTATCAAAAAAAAAAATCGTATAATTATGAATGAATATTGCCACTACTCTCTCTTCTGCTAGAGCTGCGATCTCGTGCATAAAAAAAAATTAGAAAAAAACGGCTGATGACATACGCCTCGGTGATTTCCAAGAAACCCATACAATCCAATTGTAAAATGATAATTGTAAGTAAGTGGAATACTTTTCCCTATTCAGCTTTGCAAAATATTCGCTACATAAATACTCTAAAGAGTGTGGTAGGGGCGGTTGAAATGTAGAGGAAATAAAAAAACTAGTACATTTCAGAATTCTCATTGTCAAGTAGCAAGCAAAAAAAATAAAATAAAACAGAAATAAATGAAATCAAAATAAAACAAACAGTAGCCGATCATCGATGCCTTAGCATTTCACTACGATCATTAATGCGATCACAACAACAATCATGCATTCTTTCTACACATCAAAACATTTCGCTGATTTCACAGTACATTCAATAGTCGAGATACGAGATTTCTCACAGCATTGCCAAGCGTTCGCAAGACGTTGAAGTGAGCAGTCCATCGCCGCCCATCGCCCACCTCCCTCGCCGAAGATCTCGACGATGATGACTAGATATAGATAAATGCGCGAGCGCTCAAATGTAGTGAAGCTGCAGTAGCAGCTTAACTTGTCCTCCACAAATATGGCAATTTTAATTTATATTCACATGCCAAGTTAGTTTTCCAAGTATGATTGTACATTTCTATTTACTAGCTCTGAGGAGTTCAGCGTGTGAGCTGTATGCTGTTGTGTATCTCTTTACTTAAACATGCCGCTAGAGCGATCAGTTTTAATGACTTGGCCATAAACGTTTTTACAAATTGGCGATTTTTACTTAATAAAGTCATATGTAATTGATTTGGTTGTTCGTTTGAAAGCTTAGCTACTTGTTGTTGTTTTTATAACATTATATGTTAGTTATATGTATGTATGTATTTATTATTGCTAAATAATTTTGTTATTATCTCATATTTTAGCTACAGATTCAGCGCATCGCGTATTTAATGAAAATTTATGGTTCAAACTGTCAAACTGTGTTTTTATCGATAAATAGTGATGAGTCATTTCGTTTGTATTTGTTTTTTTTTTCAATCGAACGTTGGACGAATACACCGGGTGCCTCAGAATTTTGAAGATAAATATTTGGTTGATTTTATGTTAACTGAGCAATAAGATTTTAAAGTCGAATGATTATCGCTCATATGTATTTTTTCAACATTTTTCATATAAGTATATATCTATATAAACATATTATATATAAGTATGTAGTGAATAAGCAATATCTTCATGTGAAAAAAAAATATCAAAAATTAGTTTCATTCACATTTTCAGCACAAAAGAGTTTAATTAACGTAAATACCGCGCCGACCTCAATCTACGGCGCATCAATGTATGCAAATGACTATTCAATAGGTTTTAATTAGAAAAGCCTGATTGTTTACCATAGAATTAGTCATATAAATAATTGTATTTCTCAACCAAAATGTGGGTGCATCATCAATGCACAAAGCCCAGCCCAACCGGCCGGATCTCTATTAATTGCAGGCGAAATTGAAGCAATACAAACAAATTGCGTTTGTATGTATGCATGTGTATTAATTGCACATGTTAAACGGTATGAAAAGAGATAAAAACTAAATTCCTCTCCACCACTTTCTCCTTGTCAATCAATACTTTAATTGCACTTGCATAAATATGAAATAATAAATGTTCACTAATTACGCGTTGATTTCAGCCAATCAGCCACAAACAATTGAGGGAAAATTCCCAGTGACGAGGGAGAATGATAAATAGAAAAAAATTTCAAAATAATTAAAAGAAATTTTAATTGAAAAATCTTAATTATACATTTAGGGTAGCGCATGTGTGTGGCGAGGTAGTATTCGAGTATAAACGAGAATGCTGGACCACCCAACGACGACTCAAACAGAAAGAAAGCGTAGAAAGATTGATTACAATTTTTTGCTGCTTGATGAATATTTCCTTTCTGCTTGATGAGGTGAAGCGCTATGCTTGATTGCTGAACTTTCACATGCAGTGCGGAAAATTTCATTTTTTTTTTTTTTAATAATTTGTATTCTTTCTTTTATGAAGAGTTTAAATTACGTTTATTAAGGCAGAAAAACTTACGTGGGAATATTTACAAATTATTTTGTAGACAATTTTTGCAATTCAAACTTACCTAAAAATAAAAAAATGGAGAAAAAAACAAATTATTAGACTTATTTTATTTGAAATTGTTGAAATATTAAAAGTAACATTAAAGATTTTATTTAAATTTTTTACACGCATGTATGTATGTATGTACTTTAAGCAGCACAGCGCAATGTTGCCAATTTTCAATATGATTTTTTTGTTAGTTTTAAATATTTTTAATTTTTTAATCATTAAAAAATAATAACTTATTGTATTTCATTTAAATAATGCAATATATGTACTTTTAAGTACCACAAGGAGGGTTCCAATTTTTGATAGAAAATTTTTTTGAATGTTATCTATATATTTTTAATTTTTTATTAAATTTTATTTAATATTTTTTTCAATTAAATAACACAATATTTTTACTTTTAAGCAGCATAAGGCTGTGTAACCAATTTTCAATAGGTAATTTTTTTGAATTTTATATATTTTTAATTGTTTTATTGTTAGAAAATAATATTTTATAATAATTTATTTAAAAATGTTTTCATTTAAATAAAGCAATATATGTACTTTTAAACAGCATAAGGCTGTGTTGCCAATTTTCGCTTGAAAGATCCTTAGCGCTTTTTTTCATATTTTTTTACATTCCCTATAGGTACATTTTTTGGTTTTTTTAACACACCAACACACTATTTTATAGCCATAAATTCACATTCATTAGCCATTTATGTTATTTATGCCATCAATATAACATAAGAATCACATCCTGCACGCCTAACCTCACACGTCTCCCAATCAGCTGTCTTCACTGATTCAGCGTGTAGGCTAAACACGAAATACAAAATAATAACTTTGTATCTAATATATCCGCTTCCAGTCGTCCATCACTCAACAACCCTATTAGATTTTATGATCCACTTGATGTGCTGAATTGCTAATGAATTGTTTTGTTTGGAAAGAAGCAAACTTCTATTTGCATGAATGAACGCCAATGAATAATATTATGCAAAATAAACTATGGCGAAAGCGCGCACCGGAACTTTCAAGCCTATAAACTAACATATTAATTAATTGTACACATTTCATTTGACACTCTTCACGTCTGAATTGATTTAATATTGAAAATGAGCACAGCATATGTATGCTGGGCATAAATAATTCAATAAAATATCGTTGTATCGATATATCGATATCAATCACAACTCACACAGGGTTGTAATAATAAATAGCGGAAATTGCGTAAATTTATATAAAAGTTGTGGAAGAGAAAAATTGTGAATGCCAAAATATATACATAAATGACAAATGGTGTATGCAGTTTTCCTACGATTTATGGTTGATGTGTGCGTGAGTGAGTGAGTGGGTGGCTGATGAGATAACCAATCAGTTAAGCACTCATTTATGTATATAGGTACAATGTATATGCCTGCAAAGTATTGGATAAAAATAGTTTTGGCATGAATTAATTAATTTTGAAAATAAGCACTCTTATGTAAGTGCTATGTACATATATACTATATTTTTGTCTATGAAAAATTATCTTTTTCACTTGCAACACACAGCCAAATTGTCTAGCTATCCTTTGTGGCTGCTACAAATTGCTCAGCTCAGGCTGCTTTAGACAAAAACTATTTATGTGCGCAAGTGTTATGGTTGAAAGACAGACAGACTTGTTGGGTGGTGGACAGACGAAAGCACACATATATGTATGTGTGTATAAGTGAATAGAAATTTATTTGCCGACATATAAATGAACATTTAATGCATTCATACATGTACGAGTATACTGAAACATTTCTAAAATGCACGCCTTTTTGTCAGACATTTAGCCAGACAGTCTAAAAATAATATTTAAATCGGTTGTAATTTCTCGCTAAAATTTTGTTGAGATTTTCTAGACACAGCTGCGCGTATAATTGGCTGAAATGTTTTGTCTATACTACCAAGAAAAATAGGATATAATAAAATAAAACCGAAAAAAATATTAAAATAAAATAATATAAAATAATATAAAATAAAATATAATAAAATAAAATTAAATTAAATTAAAAAAATAATAAAAAAACTCAAAAACAAAAAATAAAAAAAAAAATGAAATTGAAATAAAATATAATAAAATAAAATTAAATGAAATGAAATAAAATACAATATAAATAAAATCGATATAATAAATAAAATAAAGTAAAATAAAATAGTATAAAATAAAATAACGAAAAAATAAACAAATAAAGAATAAAAAAATAATAAACTAAAGTAAAATAAAATAAAAATAAATTAAATAAAACATAATATATATAATTTAAAATAAATGAAGAATAAAGTGAAAAATAAAATATATGTAATTAGCTAATATAAAATAGAAATATTTAAAAAAATAATAAAAAAATTAAATCATTTAAATAAAAAAATTAAATTAACATAAAGTATATACAAAATTTCGAACAAAATATTTTATAACTCAATAAAAAAAATATGAAAAGCAATATAAAATAAAAAAAAAACAAAATGAAAATGTAAAGAATAAAATAGAAAAATATAAATTAAAATTAATCAAAATAAATAATATAATCTAAAGTAAATGCAAAATAAAGTAAAACAAAAAATAAAACATAATTGGCCAATATAAAATAAAAAATTAAATTATTTAAATAATTAAATTTAAAAAAAATTAACAATAAGTATTTACAAAATTTAAAACAAAATGAAATATAAAAAAAACAAAGTAATACAAAATAAAATAGGCTCAAGTAAAATAAATAAAATAAATTTAATGCAAAATAAATTTATTTTCATTCCCCTTTTAATTGTTTTACAATGAATTAATATACTTTGCATATTAAATACAGTTGCCGTAATTATCAAATAAGTTTTTAAATATAATTATGCAGTATTGCCAATTAATTATACACGTATGCTTAGTAACGCTTATATTTTCTGCGAAAACTGTCATAAATTTACATATTCTTAAGAAAAAAAAGTATAAAAATTAAATAATATAAAATAAAAAACTAAAAATTCGCATTAAAATGCAAATGTAAGATATCAGCAAAAACAAAATTTGCATTAATTGCATTTAATTTCATACATTTGGCATATGCCAATTAATAAGTAGCGCTGATAATTAATGAGCATAACGAAAAATATTAAATTAATGTTTTAACTGAAAACAAAAAATACAAAAATACATATATATATCTAAATAAATATTTGAAAATAAATTTTATGAAACGCATAATATATTATAATTTCAACAAACGCAAAATTTTGTGTCATTAAAAATAATATAAAAAAAAAATTAATTTGAAAATATCAAATTATTTGCCATAATAGAATATTATTCTCTTAATCTTTGTATTATATATTTATATTCACATTTGACTCTATGCAGCTTAATAGCTTTTTGTTGTTTGCCATAAAAAATGCAGTCTTTAAACATGACCATAAAAATCAACACTGCTGACAAGTGTTACTGGATCTGAAACTAACTGTGTTGACTTGGTTGTGGTTTTAATTTTATTTCACTTTGTTCTGCATTCTTATTAATATATTTATATTTATCTTATTTGTACTATTTCGTTTTTGACATTTTTTTCTTTTGAGTGTACCATTTTTTGTTTTGTTTTAATGTCTTTGAAGCTTTGCAAATTGCTTGTTGACAACTCATTAAAAAAGCCATCAACACGAAGCAATAAAAATATTTGTACTTTTTTGTGCTTATGTAGATGATTTACGATTATATTTATAGAAGTGGAGATTTATTAAAGATTTTACAGACTTTTTTCGACAAAATTTACATATAATTTATTAGTGTCAGTTTCATAATTAAAGTGTGAAATTTAATTTAAGTAATTTATTTTATGTGTTTTTGTTACTCTTTAACTTTAGAATAAAGTAACTTTTGAATTTATACATTATTTTATGTTACGTTACTTTATTTTATTTAATTTTATTTTATTTTATTTAATTTAACTTAATTTAATTTAATTTAATTTAATTTATGTTAATTTTATTTATATTTATATATATTGAAATTTTGCACTCCTTTTACTTTACATTTCGTATCACTTAATGTGATCCAACATTAGCCACAGTGTGTTCCGCCGTAATAACCTCAACACCTAGCAATGTTATCGATCATCGATATTTGCCTCCCAATGAGAAATCTGTTGACATTAGAATATTTTTTTCGTGGACTAAGCTCATTAAACAAACGAATTTAAACAACTTCTTTATTTATTTAGTACAACAAAGTAATGAATATCAAAGTCGAAAAATAAAGCCAAAAGCAAAGCAAACCATCTTCACCATAACAACGTTGCACTTACATATTTACGTGTAAATACGTTGGCGTATTTGATATATTGCTACGAGCATAAAATACCACCCACAAAATGCAAGTAGAAACTTCAAAAAACGAAAACAACAACAAAGAAAACAGGTCATCATCATCATCAAGCGGCAATCAATGAATGAATAAGTGAGTGAGTGAGTTATTGTTGCTGTAGCAGAGTTGCATATCAACTAGAAGCGCACTAAAAACTCATATGTATGCAAATTTACATAAATATACATACATATATTTATGTAACGACTCAGTGTATACACATTTATATGTGCTATTTGTCCAGTTTATAAGAGAAATATGTCATTTGCTTGAATAGCTTTTGCCACACAGTTCGATTTTCTGATGGTTTGTGCCACATTTGCAAGAAAGCTTACATACACGTACATACATACAATCGCGAATGAGTAAATAATATGCAAAAAGCAAAAAGGGCATATTGATTTCAATGCAATGAACATAAATATGCTTATGAGTGGTGCTACATCACTTAGTAAATTTGTTTTTTATTTACATAATTGTATGAAAATTCATCATTCTTTACATGCGGCTGTGTGTGTGTGTGTGTGTAATGACAAATATTGACATATGAAAGATGACATCCGTTTTGCGAACGTTGCTACGGCACATGTGAATATTTACACATGTATGGTACATACATACATACTTATGCACTTGTGTGGCAGTATTTCGTAGGAAGAAGGCAAAATCGAAAACACACTGACTTCATACTGTGTGCCTATTTTTCATATGCATGCATAGGTACATATATTTTTTGTCTCTTCCCTGCATTTGCTGTTTTTGCGTGGTCAGAAGATGTTGAAGGCAAGCCACCTACGTGCAGATGCAAAAATAAATATATTTACAGTATTTATGCATACAAAAGACTTGTAGTTGGGACTATATTGTATTGACGAAGCATTTTCTTAAAATTTCCGTTTCGTCACAAAAATCTTCCGGTAGTTTGAGGTCGGTGCAGAGAAAACCTCTTTTCACAATTGAAGAACTGAAACCAGCAGCAAGTAGAGGTGCAGAAGATTATCGCTGCGAATCGCACTAAAACACTTCTTGATATGTTTTATCCCTGCCCAAACACCGGTCTATTCTCAGAAGTCTGAAAAGGATAGGAGTAAGTCCTTAATAGTAAGAGGGAAAGGAAACCCAGACAACTCATCAGCATACCTCCCCCTTTGTAAGCTTGATACTGACGAAAAACTCCTGGAAAGACTGCTTACGCCGAAACCAGTAGCAACTATCACCGTCGCAGAGGTTCCAGGGTGAGCGAAGGTTCCTTAGAGGAGAAATTTTTTTTAGTAACCTGAAAAAGTTACAATGACGATGTGGTAGGCATCCTCCAAATAAAAAATATTTTATTTTATTCGACTTTATTTTATTTTAATTTGTTTTATTTGTTTAATTTAATTTTAATTTTTCTGATTTTTTTAATTTAATTTAATTGTTTTATATTAATTTTTATTTTATTAAATATTTTATTAATATTTACTTTTCTTTTAGTTCATTCAGTTCATTTCTCTTAATTAATTAATATTGTGTGCTCCTTGTAATGGTGATCAATGGTATCGATTATCGATACTTTTCGTCATAAGCAGTTATAAAAAATCTCTAAGCTTTGTGTGACATTAGATTTTATTTTCGTGTGCTAAACTTATTAAATACAAAGAAATTTAGTATGTTTCGGCAAAAGTTATACATTTTAATACAATAAATTTGTATTTTATAAATTTGTGATCTTCTTCTGCATTTCGATGAGTATTTAAGTTATAAATGTCTTTGGAGAGCGGCTTCCAATAGAGAGCAGACCAAAAGTGTCGTACACATAAGATGGAAAGTGAGGCATGATTTTTCATGAAATCCCACGCCAAAACAGAAATTTGAAGATAAAATAAAAATAAACCGATAAGATCCGTGTATAATTTTGTAATATAAGGGTGTGAATCTATGTATATATGTACGAGTATATATAAATGGTTAACGAAAGATTAAAATAAAGATAATAAATACCAAATTTAAATGCGTGAAAAGTAATGCAGTGCAATCACTGGAAACTTGACATAAGGGTTGAATTTGAACGAGATATTGTAAAAAATAGGGGATTGCATTAACTGAAGTGAATACATAAAAAAATCAAAAAGTATCTCAATTTACATAATTACAATTCATGCAATCATTCAAAAAATTTATAATTGAGAAATTAAATACGCAAATGAGTGTTAATTTATTGTGTGTACACTTGTCTATGCATTTAAATTGTATAAATTTACAAAATCTCATTAAAGCTTTTACCATATATTTCATTTAACAAAATTATTTTTCTCTTTTTTTCTAAATTAAGCAATAAAGCGACACAAGCAACCAAACATCGTTTATTGCGCTGTCCTCGAACTGTCCATCGGTTGCCAAAAATACTATGTAAGTATGTACTATGTATGTATGTATGCATTACAAAAGTGAATGAAAGAATGAATGGCTGAAGGTATAGCGAGTGGTGAGTGAGTGAATAGTTTACGAGTGGTCGGCCTGCCAACCAGCTAACGGACCACAAAAGGCGATGTGTCATTTACAACACAACAACTAGCTATATGGTATGTATACAATATATGTATGTATGAATGTGCTAATAAATTTATAATAAATTTGTTAGTTATTTAATTTTATTTTTGGATATAAATTTGGTAATTTTTTCTTTTTGTTTTTCTTTTGAGCATTACAGGATTTGCAGCGCACTTTTTTGACAGCAATAAAAATGTCGTGCCGCTCAACGAATCCGACGACTTGCTGCAAGCTGTCAGTGTTGTGTTATGCATGAACATACATAGGTATGTATGTATACATATACAATATATGGAAAATTAAAATCGTAAAACGCCCAAAAATGTACTTTGAAAAGTTGTCAAACTGATAAATTGCCATAGAAGGTAAGCTTATGTACGAGCGCGTATATTTAATTTATTTAGAGCTTGATTTTGTTGTTTTTTGTTGTTGTTGTTGTAAGCACATATAGTCAGAGATGACGGCAAGTTGAGTAAGCGGTCGATCAAATGTTGCTAGAAGGCAAGCAATACATATGCACATAAATAAATTATATAAGTAAAATTGTACGTACTTTTATACTCGTACATAAATACAAACATACATACGAACAACACGGTAGACAGCGTGACTGTGGCGACTAAACGGCTGGCGGACAACACATGCAGTTGTGTGTATGTGCGTTTAGCACGATGAGTCAAACTTTTTGGCTTTTATAGGCGGACGCACATATTATATGTACCTACATACATATGTATATATCTAGAAGATATATACATACATATGCAAAAATACAGTACAGCGCGGCTAAGCAAATCGAGATATGCTAAATGCGAAAACTTTACTAAGTGAAGACGCGAAGTTCGACGAGATCTATAGACGGCATGACATGGATTCAAAATGTATGATCAACGAAATGAAATTCTATGAACTTACATAACAGTTTCAGTCGAGAGCATATCTTAAAAGTAATACCTTTGCCGTAATATCGCAGCTCTCTGTGAGTGCTCCCAAAAGCTCAGACGTCTAAATTTTTCACACGAGACGAGCTGCCAAGCTAACTACAGTCTAACGAGAAAGCTTTTATATTAGTCCTTACTGTACCTACAATGTATGCCATTCAAATACAGCCAACGAGTCTGCACCAACCACACATAGCAGGTTATATATGTATGTATATATGTATGTATTGTATATTTTCGTGAATTTTTTCCCCCCCAATTTGTTTATTTACCCAAATCCGCTTGCTCGTTCTAGCGAGCTGGCCATGTAAGGTAGGCCGCCTGGTGCTGCAGCGGTCAATTTTCGTGTGCTGCTAAAATAAGCGAGGAAATAAAACTAAAAAAAAAAAAAAAAACAAAAACAAATAAGCGAATATCTATGTATTTTGGCAGCGTTGCGGAGCGTAATAGATACGCAAAATAAATTTTTTCATTTTTTTCAGATTTTTTTTTTTTTGTTTTTTGAGTACGTCAAACGAATGGCAGGCATGATAAAGTGAGTTTGAAAAACAGTTAGCAGTAAAAAGAAAATAAAAAAGCACAAATGAAATGAGCTGAATTTTATGTACATGTATTTAACAAATATACAAACATACATACATACATACACGTACATATGCACAAATTACAGCGATTTCAGTGCGCGCTCGTGTGGGCGTCTAATATTGATGGAGCTTTTAATACTCTTTTTCTGGCGGTGTGTTGTTTTTGTAAACAGTAGATAGCGAAAAATCATTGGAATTAACAGCAAAAATAGCAGAAAAAAAGAAATAAGCGAATAAATAAAACCATTGGTTTGCAATGCCACAAAACTAAAGCAACATAGAGTAAAACAGGAGTGCTGCGGAACATCTACATACGTACGTACATATGTATAGTTGTATGTATATGCATGTTTGTAGCTTTAATGCGCCGTTCTTGTTTTTGTTTTTTTTTTTTGCTCGTGTTTGCGAATAATGCAATAATAAATAAATGTAAATAAACTGAAAACCCCATAAGAAAGAAAATGTTTGTTATTGCATTAGCTTTGCTGTGGCGTACGACCCCGCCGTTGAAAACACCCCTCGCATGACGCACACCTTGCTGCGCTGGTGTGTGGTTAAACGCCAAGCAGTCTGTCATTTCAATGAAATAAAATGAAAACAATTAAGTAGCAGCGTAATAGAAGTGGAAAAAGTGGGAATATGAAAATGTAGAGAACAAAGAAATTGTTGCATATTCATACATACATATGTACATCCAAGCGTACATGGGCAGCAGCGCGCAAAAAAAAGCAGCAGTAACAGCAAAAACCCGCTACAAAGGTGAGTGATTGTAATATAAACATGCAAACAGTAGCGGTGAGTTAAAGTCGGACCCAACCACACCAGGAAACCAAGCAAAAGATAATTAAATTACAATATATATAATTGGCGCTTTGTAACCGCTGAAGCGATTTTCGGCCGAGCTCCTCCTCCAATTTGTGGTTTTGCGTCTTGATGTTTTTCCAACAAATGGAGGGACCTACAGTTTATACTAAGCCGCCTCCGAACGGCTGACGGTTTTTTTACGAGGAGCTTTATTTCATGTCCGAAATACACTCGGAGGGATGGACATTCCCTGCCGAGGGGCGACGAGGTTTTATATTGCCCCACAATTACTCTGGAAATATTCGGATATCCATCACCGAGCCGATTCTTGGTAGGATGCAAGCCGATCCGAGTTGTGCGTCCAAAACGAAGTGGAAAGATGCAGGGACGTGATTCTTTCGGAGCCCCTTTCGGAGCATAGATCGAGAACGAAACGTAATTTCATTGAGATCTGAGGACGAACTTCACCCGGAAGAGTTTGTTTGGAGTTAAAATCATTGAACGAACTCTTTCACACTCATCCATTGAGTCGTCCGATTTCAACCCACAACCACTGTACCGACATACGAGCGCATATTACAATGTAATCAGAGCTATGCAGTATAGGACTTACAGTGGGCGATGGTTATTAGACGCGCGGCGGATGTAGCCGCCTGCTTAGCTGCTTGAATGCGCGAAAAATGGGTGTATCGCGTTGAATGGAGTACTTGGAAAATAATAGATACCAAAGTAAATATGAATGTATTTTTGTATATATATATGGTAAGTACATAAATTTTTCGTAGCTGAACATGAGCTGCGCGCAACACGCAAGCTAAACTGGCATAGACAACCTGTAGCCAAGCTACAAAGCTCGGTAGCTGGCCGGTTGGACTGTATGTACAATATAATAAAATATATATTATATTTCTACGCAGTGTTATACAATCACTTTGCTACTCTCGAAATGAAAATAATAGTACTAAATACTTATGAAAACCACAAAAAAAAATATCGCTACCATTAGCTTACCATATTTTATTATAGCATTTAATTTTTATTTTTTTTTTAATTTTTTTTATTTATTGCGAATAACAATTATACTTAAAAACATTTCACATTTATTAAATGGCATGCCAACGAACCAAGCCGCTTAAGCGTACAGCTGCCAAGCCACCAGCCAAGCGGCGACTTATGCAGCATTAAGAACTTTTTTGCGTTAACAATTTCCACATTCAATGCTTAACTTTGACTTTAATGCACTCGTAAAAAGCAGAAAAAGCAGCAATGGCAGACAATTGTGCGCGCGCAAATGTTAATTGCTACGCTGTTGTGTGGCGGAAGGAGAAATAAGTAGTGGCAGGGAGAAATTTAAATTGAAATGCGCAAAAAATACAGGTAAAAATTAAGGAAAATAATTGTGAAAAGGAGGTATAAAAAGTAAAATTGTAGCAAATAATCTATAAAAAAGGTAGTAAAAATGATCAAAATATTAAAAAAGTAGAAATTTTTTAAAAATAAGCAGCAGAAGACCAACAAACAGTTTGTTAAAACGGAGTAGAAAGCTTAACAATACAGTAGTAGAAAGAAGTAGAAAAATAATATAATTGTGGTAAAAAAAAGTAGTATAATTTTAGAAAAGTAGTAGTATAATTTTAGAAAGAGTAGTATAACAGTGATAAAAGTGTAGCTTAAGAGCTGCAAAGATTAGGTTGGAAATTAGCAGTGTTTGTAAAAAAAAGTACTAGAAAAGTACTAAAAACTTTCAACAAAAAAAAGTAATAAAAAAGTAGCAGAAATTTTGTAATAAAAAGGTAGTAGAATAGTAGCAAACACTTATTAAAAAAGTAGTAGAAAAACTGCAAAATAGTAGTAGAAAAAATACTACGAATTAAGTATGAAAAAATAGCAACATAAGCACTATTAATAAAAGCTATTCATTCAGTATTTGCGTAAGCAAAAAAAAAAAAACGCTGCTCAAATGCAATAAGCAAATAAAGGCACATTAGAATCGGCTAAGCTCTCAAGAAAAACCAGTCACACAAGTCTGTCTTTTTGATCTTTGCCTGCTCTTGACTGGGGGCCGATGGGCAATAAAAACCAAAGACAAATGAATGCATTCGCCAGCAAATGCAGTACTTAAATGGTATTAAGGTATTATTTTTATGCACATACACGTATGTATGTACATGTACTGCTTACGTATTTAGAAGGTACACTTGGTCAGCGTTGCGTCATTACCTAAGCAAATATTAATTGTTAAGTATTAAATGGTATTTACTGAGACATAAAAAACGTGGCAATGTGTTTTAAGTACATACGCTAGGAGATTGTAATGCGTTAAAGTGATGGTAGTTTCCTGTTTTAAATTGTTCAAAGCTAAAGGTGAGCCCAATGGCCATCTGTTGGCGTTTGAAAACATTGTAGAGAATTCAACAAATAACTCTGGAAAATCATTGACAAGCCACGTAACCATGATATATGTAAATTAGAAGCCGCCATTTTCATTGATTGATTATCATACTGAATTCCTGCTTATACGGCCTCGTAGTGAGACATTATTTTTACTATCTGCGAATACTAAACAAGAAAATATTATTTACATAATTTTTTACTTATTTATCATATGCAATGTCAAATATTAAGAATTACAAAGAAGAAAATTTATTGAAGCACATGTTCCAACAAGAAAAATTATCTCCGTTAATTTAGGAGGGTAACTCGGCTACGATAAAAAGACGAGTGCACGAAATGTCCACTAGAGTAATCGATAACTATTTCGCTTTTCGCTATCTTAGGTGAGGTTTACAATATTATAATATATTTCACAGACCTTAGTAAAACTATATTATTTAAATTTCACAGCAAATATATTTCCTTTCTTTCTTACAATTGCTGTATTTCACCTTCATTGCTTCCTTATTGTCTTTTTCGTTGGAACTATTGTATATCCATATTAAGCCATCAAGCATTACTGGTAATTGCTGTTTTCGCAAAGAAAATGTACATATGTACATGCATGCATATGTTGACTAGACAAATTTCCAAACTAACACAGACAGATTTTCACAAATACATACATATACTCGTATATGTATGTACATACACGTATATGCATCCATATGAAATCCAGTGAAAAGGAAACATGGAATTCCAGCTGCCTTTGAATGACATCAACAGCTGCAAACACCCCAGCGACACACTCAAGGCACGGAGACGACTGACAGTGCAACACTTTCGTATTTATGTGCACACACTTATGTATACATTTAATACTGAAAGCGCAAAAACATTAACAATTTGGTGTGACAAAAAACACAAATAACCAGCACAAAGAAAATATTACAAAAATAAAATTCACCAAAAACTGCAGTTCCTTTTCTTTTAAGAACTGTGACAGAAAGTCATGAGCATGGCTGACTGGCTGACTGGCTGACTAACTTAAAGATGTATGGTACATAGTAGTTGGTGGAATAAAGTGTTGTGCAAAGACGACTTTGCACTGAAAAAAGAAAGGCATGACGAATAGCTTGAGTGCCTGCTTAAGCAAAAACAAAACGAATGTGCATGAGGAGAAAAAAGAAAACCAAATTGTAAGAACAAAATTTATCTGCAAAAGAACAATTCAAGTGTTGGCAAGCAGAAATGAGTGCAATGATCTGCCAAAGGCATACCTACAAACAACAAACACATACGCTTACGCTGGATATTAAAGTATGTGATGAGCTTCCCCTTCCTCGCCATACCCTTCCTTCTTCAACATTTTCAATCATACATATGAACGATTTATGTACAATTTTACACTGGAGTACAGAACAATCTGTGTACACGTATTCAGGCAACGGTAGTTTGCTTGCACATACATACGTGTATTTAAAAATGCACATGTGTGCACATCATTTTGCATGCAACTCACAACGTTCGGGGACTGTGAAAATTTCACAGGATATGCGTTTGAAGCGTTACAATGCGTTAAAATGCTTCACTGCAAAACGGAGATTTTTTATGATTCTTCTGACTCTTTGGTTTTAAGAAATTCTTTATTTTGCGCAAAAAGTACATATGTACATATATGTACATATGTGATGTATGTGAAATGATTGCTGGCAGTGAATATCGAGAAAAAAAGAAGCATACAAAATTTTAATTTTACGCAAGCAATCTTATTTTGTTCACTCTTCTTTGTGAACATAAATTACAACATAAATATTTAGAAAAATATAAATTCCACAATCAAGCATTATCTTTAATAAATAACTGCATCTATTAATGCGCACATTATACGTGTAAACCCGTCGCCATAAGCGCAAGCTACAATAATCGCTATCGATTATCGATATTATTGGTGCACTCACTAAACAAAATTTTGCCACGTGGAAAGTGCATTTTATATTTTCGCGCGTTGAAATCATTGAATTATTAGATATAAATGCTAATTTTCAAGCATGTGTAGTGATTTTATAATTAATATATGGTTTTAGGTACACAAATGTGTATAATTAAAAGACATAAATAAAAAACAAAAGTAAATAAGTGAAAGGTGTGCATATTACCAACGATTAAATTATGCAGTATCAAAAATATATGTAAATGATTAAAAATATACAACATATATGTTTATGTAATGTATGTACATGCAATGGAAAATACACAACACAAATAATATTAGCATGTTTGCTTGTAATATGTAAATTTCAAACTTAAACTACATCAACAAATGATTAATCTTCTACGCATTTAGTTGCAGGCATTAAATTTTCATTTTGCTTTTTTTTTCTTGCCTGCCTGTCAACGCTCATTTTTCAAAGTTCTCTAGACAAAACAACAAACAATCAAAAAGTTCTAATTACATTTTCTAATATTTTTACACTTTCACGCACGCCAGCTATACTATATTGTAACGCCGCCGCACAGACTAAAATAATTTTCACCTCATTAATTTGTAAAGGAAAAGTGAAAACTAATGAAGAAAAAAATTAAATAAAAGAAAAACAAAAATATATTTTAGCCAAAATCATTTTCAACACAAACAACCAACCATCCATCCATCCTACACAGTCGCTATTTTGGTTGGCAGACATGGAAAAAAAATTTGTTTCTTAAATGAAAATCATTTACAAAAATGTAAAAATAACAATTTCGTTGAAATTTGTTGATGATTAATCAAAATAAAGACCCATCAAGAAGTTGATAAACAAAGCTAAGCAATTCAGTGAGAACAACAACCACAAAATACACGTACACATGAGATGTAAAAACGGAAGAAAAATATAGAAAAGAAAAACATGTAAAATACACCAAACCAGCAACGGCTACAAAAATAGCAAGATTTCAGGGTAGAGAGTGAAAAACAAAAAAAAAATCAGTGCTATTTGGGATATACGGTTGCATATACATATCTGATGAAACTTTATTGTAAAAAAAGATGTCGCCGTGACACCGGTCACACAACTACATTATGTAGTAAATCAAAAATTTATTTATTTAGCTATAAATGGCAACAAATCCAAATGGGTTAAAACTTCGCGGCTGGTAAATGCTATTATCGACTTTCGATATCACAATTCAAACGTAATGCTTTTGAGGAATATTTTTTCTCCTCACGGTTTTAACTCTTCAAAATTTTTTTGATACAAATATAGTGTACATGTGTGTTAATGAAAAGAGTTAATTAAGCTATTAAAATTAATACAAGTTATTATTACATATATGTACATACATATGTAGCTATGCCAGTAGAGGTTAGGTTTTTTTTTAAATCAAGCCAATAATACAATTTAGAGTGTTTAAAGTGCAAAACAAGATGTAACAAGCCGCAAAGTCAATTCGCGGATAAAGATATTAAATAAATTTAAATTGACGACTCCTTCCTGCGACAAAAACTGCCATATTTTCAAACCAGCTTATAAGACATTACACACTAGCAGAAAACAAATGAAAATTTAATACAAAAATATTTTAATACCCATCTAATGCACTATCACGCTTTCAACCATAACAACAACAATAAGCAAAAAACCGTTGCAATTTTCTTTTTTTTTGTTATACCGCCACTTCACAACACTGGCGACAGCTGGCCCCATGACTGTCAATCTGTCAAGCAATTACTTGATTCATTCATTTGCACATACATATACTACATACGTATGTATTTTGCCAAGCGACGATTGAATTTAAGCTAAGCGCTAAAGCTTAGTGCGCTTCATTTTAATTGCAAGCACATACGACCGGGAAAAAATTACGAATCAAGTGAACAAAAAAATTAAGAAAAAAAAAAACAAAACAAAAAAAGTGTAAAATAATTAAAAAGAAAACAAACTGGAAATCGTTAAATAGCAACAACTCATCAAATCATCAAAAGCAAACTGTTAGTGACTGGCACACTTCACATCCGAACACACACACATGTATACCATATAGGTATGTATATGTGTATATGTATATGGACACACGATCGCCGTTGATTGTCAGCCGGAGCACATGATTTGGACATGAAGCGCTAAAGCTTGAAATGGTCATTGAAATCAATGCACTTAACGAACACAGTAGATCTGTTGGCAGTTTTTGTCAAAATAATATTTATGCGCGTGAATTGCTCATATTACAGATTTATTTGGACAATAATTGTGTGAGAATGTGTGTGTGTGTGTATACAGTAATGTGGACTGACCACACAAGCGGGTGGCGCGCTTTGGATGGAGATTGAATTGAAAGGAATTTGCTTAATGATTTCGGAGATTTCTGCATAATGAAAAATGATACGAAAATGGTTTATTACAAAACAAAAAAACAACAAAAAAAAATAATAATAAAAATAATAAATAGAAAATTAAAGACTACAAAAATAAAATCAAAAAGGAAGATATTAAAATCATTCACATGTGGTACTCCACAAAACCTCCAGTAAGACTATTGCGGGGAAAACACAGTGGATATCATTTGGGCACCAGGTCTCATGGATGTAGAAGGCAATGAAAAGCCGGGCGATCAGACTCGTGCAGGCGAGGCTGTCATCGACTGCCTCAAACCCTTTAGCACGTTGAAATGTTGTTTAAAACAGTGGACCTTAAAGGAACACTGAAGTATTGTAACACTTCTAACATTGGACGTACTAAGTTGTTACTGGGGCAGCGTGGAGAAGAGTACACAGATCAAACTGTTAGTTGAATTAAGTAAAAGAGAAGTTAGCAATCTTATGGGTGTATAAATGGGGCATCCATCTCTAAGATATAAAATTCATAAGCTAGGTAAAGTGGAAGTGACTGTGTACCAGTTGAAAGCGAAACGCTGGAGCACTACCTTTGCAAGTATCTGACCTTCAGCGGATTCAGCTGTGACGTCAGACCTTCCACAATGTCCCCAACACCAACCTCACGGAGGAAGGCACGCATGGTTGGAAGCAGTTTATGATATAGAGCGAACTCTCCGCAAACGCTAAGTTGGGATGCATGCGGAAAGCAGAATGAGCCTGCTCAATGGCTTGAATACCTCCTCCCTCTTGAACAAAGCAAACATATGTAAAATAAAATGAAAATAAAAAAAAATAAAATAAAATAGTGTACTGAAATCGAAATTCGCTCCGAAAGATTTTGCTTTTTTTACAAAATTTCTAAAATGCCTTTATTAGTTATTTATACATCAATAGAAGAATTTTTTTTACTGCTCATTGCAATTCGTTAAGCCAGGAAATAATATCATACGCCTGATGGCCACTGTTGTATTCGTAAAAAACGCCATTACGGAAGAACTTCAACGTCGGATACTGACGCAAACGGAACTGTTCATCCAGATACGGCTCAGCTGTTGCATCGACTTTAGCTAATTTCACAGGTGATTGTCTGCTTGCTAATAGCTGTGCAGCTTTAGCGTACTCGGGCGCAAGTGCTTGTGAAGCACCACACCAGGGTGCGTAGAAATTCACCAAAACAAATTCATTGTCATCTAGGACGCGCTTGAAATTATTTGTAGTCAACACTAAAACACCATCTTCGGTGTGCACTTCTTCTTGAGCGTTGGCGGGGAAAGTATTACTGGTGACAACCACCAGTAGCAGCAAGCAGAGGGATCCCTTCATTATTTATTATATATTAAAATGCAATTTAAACTACTCGCAATCACGACCGATATTTAACAGCGACTAGAACGTTAATCGTTTAAATTTATAACTCGTACAAAAAGCAACACGCGTAGGCCATTTTAAAGGTCGATAATGCAGTGTAGGCTATTTTGACTTACATCGCGGTTGAATTTAAAAAAAATTAATATATATTTTTTTAAACTCAGCAACAAACTAAATTGCTGCTTGCAATAATTAAATCTTCTTCTTTTCTTTTGCGCCCAACAAAAGGCAATGAACTCTGAAAAATAGTAAACACAGCGTTTATTTTGTTGGAAAAAAATATGCGAAATACGCACAAAACAACGGAAAGGCAAGAAGTGATGAATAAACATATTAAAGCGTAAATAATTTTCGCACAAAAGCAAATTTATTTATTTTTTATATATATATATATATATTTTGTTCGAAATTTTTTTTATTTCTTCGCTTTTTTTTACTCGAATAATTGTGCACACAACGTATAAACTGATTTATTTTGCTGTGCGCGTATTTTTTTTCACCTATACATACATACAAATGCACATACCTACATACATTGAAACAGAAAATCATTTTCAGCGCAATTAATTATGCGTATGTTAGCTTACAGTAATTACTGATTAAGCATTAATAATGACGACAAATTATATACATACAGCAATAATAACACAATCGAAGGTGAAAATACAACATCGGCAAACACACATACCATATATTTATGTACAGACAGACAGAGAAGCCGACAGACAGTAGAAATTTGTTGACATTATTAGCCACCGACTGCCGGACGAACTGGACACGGGATTGTCACTTTAGCAAATTGCTACTGGTTTGGCAGAAAAACAAAACACGATAAAAAATTGTTGGTTTTAGATAAAAAAAAAATAAGTCACGAGTGTTCAAAAGGTAAGGTGAGCAGCGGTGGTATGTTTCGCGAAAAAAGCTTGGCAAGTGTCGCCGCGACAGAAGACAGAGCACATGACGACAACGTCTCAATGCAAACGCAAAAACAAAAACAGAAGCAAAAGCAAAAAAACACTTATTAAAATTTGCAAAACGTAGGAAATGGGTAAACGTTTAGAAAATATATAATTACATTGTACTCGAGTGTGCTGAGTGATGACATTTGATTGTTTGTTTCTCTGTTTTTATTTATGGGCGGATACTTGAAGAACTTGCAGAAGAACGTGTGGTAGTGATAAAAAAAAAACTATAGAAATATACATAATTAATTAAAAACTTATAAAAATGAACAAATAATATCAAGCACAATTTCTTAGCACGACGCTGCAGTTGCAATGTGAAGCAACTTGTTTATCGATTATCGATATACATATGCATTTGGTAAAAGGCATGAGAGGTAGGCACTGCCGTTTGAGAGTTTAAATTAGGAGTTACACACATTATATTAATTAAAAAACCCAAACAACATTTAATTAAACAGGTAGTCGAACTGTATATTTATAACTATATACGTGTACATACATATTTACCAGCTGGTTTTTTAACTGAACTAGTATTTTATGTCACCGCACACAACATTTGTACGCTCAAAAATGTGTGTTTTCTAAAAGAAACAACATACATACAAATGTCAAATATTTAAAACATGTTGCCGTACATGTTTTTCACTGTTTTTAAATTTTTACACAATTTTTTTTTTTTTTTTTTTGCAACTAACAATTTTTATACACATTTATATATAAATATTTAAGTAAAACGTGTGACGGTTAAATTCATAGACAGCGTCAGTGGGAATTATTGCTTCAAAAAAAAAAAATATATATATATGTTCAAGTTTACGTAAAAATTTATATGAACAGACTTTTTTAAAGCAATATTTTTCCTTATTTACGATTATTATTATTAATATAGTTTTTTTTTGTTTTTAGATAAGATTACGCTATGTTTACAGCAATAGTATTCAGTCTAATAAATAAAAAGGCAGGAAAATTAATTCAGGAAACCCAAAACACAACATAAACTATTTATTACCCGATAAACTAGAAATAAGTGCGCCTTACACGGTATTATTCTAACCAAAATCAACTTCGAGTTCTACGCCCGTCGTCTGTTTTAGCTTTTATGGGGTTGGAACTATATAAAATTGGACTCGAACTACAAATAAACATAGGTATGGATATACATATGTGTGTAGATAAGCACGCGCATCAGATAATAAGAAAATAGCAAATATTAAAAAAAAGCACAGCCGGCCGAAAAGCACTTTAACTTCAAAAAATGTTTACAATGACGAATGCCTAAAACTTGCAAATAAATGTGGTCTAATAAATTCATCAAATCAACTTATACGCAGCTGATAGGCGTTGGAATTAAATGGCTACAACCATTATGACATTTTATGCAGGAGATTAAAACGTGATTAAACTTTCATTGCTTGTATATATTTTAGCAATATTTAAATACACTAAACGGATTGTGACGAAAATTTAACGAGTTCAAGCCACGAAAATAAATTATGCTTACACTGATGGGATGGTAACGAAAATGATATCGATTATTTGTTCGATGAAAAAGTTCATTGGGTGGCGTATAAACATTGGTTGGGAAAGGTAATGAATACTTGTAAGTGTTAAAGATTTTGATTGGAAATAGAAAAATTTAAGCAAACTTAATTTATTTAAATGTTTTTACCAATAATACTATATTTATTGTCTAATTGTTTTATGTTGTAATCTTTAATGAAATAAAAAATAAAATGAAAACGTATAAATCATGTTATTAAATAGATGAAAAAATTAAAATTTAAATTTAAAAAAAATACAGCTGAATGTAATGGTAAAACACACATAAAACTGGGAACCATTGACGTGTATACATTTTATAACAGAAAATAGTCATAAATTAAAAACAGCATAACATAAATGTCTGTGATGACAATTCAGTACAGATTTTCTGCTCTTTTGATTTCTTTTCATATACAAAATAGACTGTAGTAAATTGTAAACAATATAAAATCACTAGAAACATTTTTGTAGGTGTATACAGCTGTCAGATTTTTATGCAATTGTGAATACCTGTGGTGAACAAATGATGTTTCGATGCGGGCAGATGAATATAATTAAAACAAGGAGAAGAGAATATGTCGGTCGATGCGGTCACCTGTGGCGCATTTTTATGACACAATTGGAAACACCTTTTACTTATTTTTTTCTTTATTTTTTCAGAAATGAATGTAGAATGAGAAAGTTGGTGTGTTTGACAAACAGCTGGTTACGAAGGAATAGTAGTTGGTAGTGCTCTATTTTATTTTGTTTAATTTTTTTGGTTTTTTAATATATAGAAATGAGAATAAATACAACTTACACAATTGAGTTAGTGTTTTAATTATAACAGCAGGTAACAAAAATCAGTAATCAGACTAGCATATTTGCTGTCTGTACTTTAATATAGTTATATTTCTTTGAATTGGAAGGAAAATTACTGCAAGCAAAAATATCCCCCTTTTAAACATTAATTTTCATAGTTTTCTTTACAGTATAAATCGGTAGCTTTCTTTTGTCATAATAAATTCATTAATAATATTTCACATTCTTACCCAAATGTTCAACTATATTAAATATTTATGCAATTTATTTCCAATTTTGCAACTTACCTAAAACGAAATAAGAGAAATGATTTTATGTTAATATATATATTATATTAATATTGAAAATATATATATATTTAATAAAAATATTGTATTTGATTTAAAAAATAATTCTGATTTGTTTAATTTACTTCATTTATAATTCAAATATTTCGATATACACAAAACATTGCACATGTGCACTGATACTAAGGCCACCAGCATTACAGCAGCACACCAGTTAGTTATCGATTATCGATATTATGCACAGACCTAAACATGTGCTGAGTCATTTTAGGCATTTATATTTTCGTGAATTGAACTCAATAAATTTATAAATTCAGACAAATATTCCAGAATACATAAATTTTCATGACGAATGCGTGTTATTTGCGAAAATACAATGAATATTAATATGACGTGCGCTGAAGCACAGAGATTATGCAGAACTGGAAGGACACTAATTTGAGACAGAAGAAAGCATAAATAGGAGGAATTGAAACAAGTGCTATCAAATCGGTTTTTTTGTTGCTTACATTTTTTAGTTATGCTATTCCTGAAGGGAATATATAAAGCTATAAAAAGCAAGATAACTAAGGGGAAAATAAAAAATAAATATATTTGAGTAAATATGGAAATGTGTAATAAGTAAAAATATGTTTAAAGTACCAAACTAGGGAAAAAACCAACAACAACATGGAAAAGATAAATTGTAGAAAAATTTCCAATAATCAGAAAATTCCAACAATTCAATCTCTCCAGCTGGATCCTGACATGACAACTCAAAAGTAAAATATTACAAA
Source organism: Ceratitis rosa (assembly GCA_037013455.1). Taxonomy (NCBI): domain Eukaryota; kingdom Metazoa; phylum Arthropoda; class Insecta; order Diptera; family Tephritidae; genus Ceratitis; species Ceratitis rosa. Next base: position 4,090,878 of record JAWMAG010000011.1, on the reverse strand, counting down.
TTACAAATTCCCATTGTATACAAAGATCTACATATGTGCATATGTACATACTCGTATAAAACAGCGCACAATAACTACATAACAACATTACGTTTAAATAATAAATACAAACTGAATGCTAAGCAAGAGAACATTTCACTCGCTACGCAGAACAGGATGTGTTCGTTATAACAAAACACGCATTTCAATTTATCAAAATCGTACGATCTCAATGGCGAGCCGTGTTGGCGAGCGATCGGACGAGACTGATCGAGGCACTAAAGTACATAGTAAAGTGAACAAACGAGCGTGTGTAACATGAGTAACATACAAATAAGTACAAGAAATGGCACTTTGTAAAGCGAAATATTGTACATAGTGCGATCGTAAATGTTGGGAAAGGACGAGATTTATTTTTTTTTTTTTTTTTTTTAATAAGTACAACTACACATGCCGATATCAATTATGTGAGAAAAACTAAAAAAAAATATCTGCTATGTATAATAAATAGTGAGTTTGATTTTAGAGATATTATACGGTGTCAAATGACATTTTTCAAAAAAAAAAAAAAAGTTTAACAATGGGAATTTTTGTATAATATGATAGGTATTATTAAGTGTTGGTGATATATGTGTATGCCGTCGCGCTTGAATATTTTTATCAATACAAAAAAAAAATAAGTTTCTGATATAAAGGTTGTGGCTGTCAAAAAAAATAATGTATAATCTATGAAACGCAATGGCGATAAAAAATAAACAAATACAATGAAATTGTAAAAAAAAAGTACAAAACTGCTTTCAAACTACTCAAATGCTCCAAATAATGGCAAAACTAGAAAGAAAAGAGTTAATAGAAACAAAACCTTTAGGTTTCGTAATAACAAATCCCAACCGCCTTTCTATCCACTCACACAGTTTACGGCAGCCTTAAGTCTTTTTTTCATGCGCCGCACGACCATAACAAATCGAGTTTAAGAATTAAGAATTGCTTAACTAATCCAGTTAAAGTTTGTTCAAGTATTGAGCATATTATTTATTGTTATTTTCACATTTTATATTGTATGCATGAGCATTCGTGGTCTGAAATGTATTACGAAAAGCCTGTCAATTCGTATAAAGGCTGATTGTGCATTTGTTTTGGTATTATTTCGATATCTTTTCTTCTTGCCACTTATTCTACACCTTTATGTGGTTGAGTATGCTATTTTCCTTTCACTCGATTTTCTTTTGTGATTTCTTTCATTTTTTGAAATGCTTTAAGCAATTTATTTTTGTGGGGGGGAAAAAAAAAATAAAATAAAATGTAAAATTGTTGTTTTTCTTTATTGAGTAGCTTGGCTGCCCTTTTTCCTTCGAGTATTTTATGGGTATTATTCATTTAATTTAACATTCACCGGGGGTTTACAAGATTATTGGCTCTTGATATGTTGTTGGTATTTTACTTATATTTTATATTTTTATTTTATTTCTTTTTTTTTTTTTGTATGAACGCCATTTATTTCTCTTGTAACTTGGCTTGTGAATGTTAATTGCAGAAGTTTCGTGTGGGAATAAAGGCAAAATATTCGTTTAAAATTAACTTTTTCGAAAAATGTAATTTAAAAGTTAATAAAAAAAAAATAAACAAGGCAAATCTGTTTAGAAATCTGCTGTTTCTCGAGTCTTGATACTAATTATTATTTGATGATGAAAATTGTCCATACAACGGTTCTCAATGTCATAACTACCATTCCTACATATAATATCAGTTCTCCGTAGGGATCAATTTTTTTTCCAAAGAATAATTTAAAAATAATATTCATTATCATAACAACAAAATTTTAAAGTCGATCTAAAAAATACATTTATTTTCAGATAATTGTAACGTTTTTGAGCTTGCAGGTATGGCCACAACCATTCCGTTAATGCCGTACAAAGAGAGATTGGGCGCTGCACTACCAAATTTTGGTCTGCTTCTTGGCAGGTTGATATTAAATCAACCCCTTCTGCATTAATGTGGACACCCTGCAAGATCAGGGTGATTTCTTTCTATCTCAAAAAGTCTCAGAACACTCTCTTAGTAGGAGTTCTGACCGTGCATTATCTGATTTGAAATTCATGCGGTAAGACTTGGGACTTTTCCGCAACTCCAGTGAATATTTTTACTCTTTGTGGAATCACAACGGACATGTCATATGTGATCAATCACTTTTACCTAATCTAAACTCGAACAAAAATATTGGTTTACCAAAATCCCTTACGTTTTCGTTTCATTGGGATAATAGAAACAGAACAAATTGCTGTTAGTCTCCGGGAGAACTGAACATTAGTGAAAAGAATTTTGAAGTCTCTTCATCTAAAGTAACTTCCAAAGTGTTGTCATTGGAGCAGATATTAGACGCGTTATTGTTGATCACTACTATAATGGATCCTCAAAGAGAAGGCTAGATTGCCTTAAAGAGATGATGGAAGGCAATAAAAAAGAGAGAGAGAGTTTTGAGCGGAGAGCAAGGTGAATGCTTTCCCCCCAACATAAAAAGGAAATGAAAAAAATATATTAATATATAATAAAACAACAATTTTTTGTCCTTGAATATCAATATAAGTTGTCAGAAAACGTGAATGGGTTCCATGACCAATTTCCTTAAAGAAAAGTTCTCCAAATATTAATCTAAACAGAGTTATTTTTACAGGTCGATACCACGGAGAAATTAGTTTTATATATTTATAAATTATATTTATCCCATGTTCACTTTCAAGAAAATCGAAAATCTTTTCTTATCGGATCTACGTTATACCCAGAACACTCCATCCAAGTTTCAGGTCTCTACGATTTAATCTGTGGGTTGATGGGTCAGTCATTCAGGACATATAGATTAGAAGGATTTAAGGAGAAGAGTTTCACTCAGAGAAAAGTTAGATTTATTAAAGTAAAGAGACAAAGACCAAGATTTTAAACATTCTGAAAGTTTGAAAATTAAAATTTTCATATAAAAAATATACTGTTTCAAAGTACTTTAAAAGATCCAAACTATCTCGCAGACCAAAGTCAGCTTTAAATTAGCAGATTATGCAAAAGAATAATAATCTCAAGGATTTCCGACTTTTACTGTATGAAATACTCCACTTTACTAAGCTAGAGTGAGTGAAATTTTTAAGAAATCTTCAAATTTTTGCAATCGAGTTGACTTGGTCTGATGAAGCGTAGCATGAAAGGAGAAAAATAATGAAATTAAATCAAAATTTTTCAAAAATCCTAATATACATAAGTTAAAATTAAAAAACTTCCGCCATAGAAAAAGCTTTTAAAGAATTAAAGAGAGAAAAAACAGAAAAAGTGCATTTTTGCACAACCTGAGAGGAATCTTATAAATAATTATAAACGAAATATGAAATGACAATAAACACCAAAAATTAAGTTTGTATACAAAAAAGGATAGAAATGAAAGAGAAGTCACAAATTATGCAAAAAAAAAAAAAAAAAATTGGGAAGAACTCAGAAGAATAACCTCAAAAACACTAATAAGTAAGAAAACTAAGCACAAAATGAAATGAAGGATCTGGCTTATAGATACATATATATACATATGTATGTACATATATTTTTTCGAAACCAAAAGGGGCATAAAAACAGATTAAAATTTATTATTATTATTTACCGTGTGCCTTCTTCTTTCTGGATTTCGGCGCCATTGCTGACGGTTGTGTCTGTGTCTGCTGCTCCTACTGCCTTGAGATTTCACTGCGAGAGATCGCCTTCAACTTTAAAGAAGGCCTTTAAAATCTTTTACAAAGACTCTATGCAACAGCTACAACAAGCAAAACAGTGATTCGTTCTACAGTGTGTAGTAAGTATTCTCTAATTCCTTTTTTTGTAGCTCCTTCGCGCCACACTTTGTTTTTATTTTTTCAAGCGTTAACTAAGAAGCTGCTGCTGCTGCTTGCGCTGTTGCTTGCTTCACCTTCGCCGAATGGACGTTCAAAACAAATCTTAACTGAACAACAACAACAACACCAACAACAAATACAATTGGTTGGGCAATAACACTTATGTTGGTTGCATGCGCAGAAAATGTATTGTTTTTGTTGCTTTTGTTACTTTTCTCTGTGTATAGAATAGTTGCAGGCGTATAACAACGAGGAAGATCGTCGCCACCGTTTAAAATACGAGAATTGTGCTCATAAATAAATATGTATGTACATATGTATATCTTTCTTTCCGACTGACCGTTCCAACTTGGGCTGCCTGGTCTGCTTGCTTGCTTGCTTGCTTCAACGGCCAAGGTATATGTTTCGTATGCTGGCAAAAGAGCATAAGAAAGACAGACTTAAAAGTGATCAACAATAGGCAGTCAGCACAACAATAATAAGAGCGCAACAACAACAATTGCAATCCGACTGGCGACAGACAACTTTGATGCTGGGTTTCTGGCTTGCGTACAAACGAACGCCAGTTATGTATATGCAGCACCAAAATAAAAACAAGGTTTTTGTATTCCCATTTTTTGTCTTCTGTTGATTGCTAACGAAAAGATCGCCGTTTACAAGTGGCTGTGACGCCGTTGTAGTGGTGTTGCTGCTAGCGTCCTGCTTGCAGCAGGCTTACGTACGTACATATGTATGTATGTAGGGATGTGATTCGCGTCGGCGACGTTGGAAGGTCGACGCTTTGTATGGCGTCTTTAAAATTATGGTTCTTATGCGCAAATCTGTTATACCCCACTTATGTCTGGAGCTTCCTCAGTCGATGTGTTCTTTTTTTGCTTGATGTTTTTTGCACCTTCCTGGCAAGACAGGCTTTCCTGCAGGCTCTCTACTACCTATACTGCCTTTCCTCTTTGCGCTTTCACCGCTCTGCTCTGAAGCCCTTTTTGATGCGTTTGGCGGCTGATGGATGTTCGGAAAAGGTTGACAGCGCGTTGTTTGGCGTTCTTTATTATTATTTTTTGTTTGTTTTTTATTGCGAGTTTGTATGTACGATCTTTAGTTTTTTTGCAATATCGTTAATGCTCTTTGTAGTGTGGTGTGAGCGCGTGATCACGTTTGAGTTTAATTATAGACGAAAGGTGACGATACAAATCAGGTGAAATTTAAGCCCAGTGGAGTTAATGGCAGAACTCGTGCGGCTTACACACCGTGTCGTTTGCAGTAGTGCTTCTTCTGCCTTATGTTTAGTCTTAAGCCACAAAAATGTAGGTATTTCCTTTACAATTCATTCACAGTTTATATTTGTTTTGTAATATGAACTCGCTCGCTTGCCAATACGACGTTGTTATATGTGCATAAGTATGTGTATTCTATTTACTTTTTATGCATTATATTCAGACAATACATAATGTTTTTTTGTTGTTAACTACTAGCGTGAAACACTTATAGAATTGTTGTTGCTATTTTTTTTTTAATACGCAAAGCCCACACAAAACAAAAGCTGTCAACTCGCTTCGCACTTTTTTATATCAAAAACTGATAAAAACACGACGAAAAAATATCTATTTCAATGAACTCTAGAGAATTCGGGCATTCATGTATATATGTACATACGCTTTGCCCCACATACTCGTACACACGACGAACCGATAAACAACACAACGTAAGAGCGTGTTACAAATATTTATAAAATGTATAAAATATTTATTTACTATCTCCGCTTTAGTCAAAAATAGCACTCAATAAAAATACAAAATTTATTTCTATACTTTATGTTAAAGCTATCGCATAATACATATGTATGTATATCGATAAATATTTCATATCATCCTTAAACGTTTTTTACTTCTTTATTATTAATTTCACTTTTGTTATAAAATATATCGGCACTATTGTTATTATTGATTAAATATTATAATATCAATTTCTATACAACAAATAAACCGTACACGATGATATATCCTCGGAAATATAACGAGAGAAAAATGAACCGGCAGATACGTGTACGTCTAATCACACGTACGACATATCAGGTACTGAATGCAACAGGCAGCACAAAATCTCAACAGCACAACAAACCGAATGAATTTTCTCATCGGTCACAGCACAGACCTCAACCAACAAACAGTGCAATAACACACTTTTAAAGCATTTTTATATTTCTGTTTTTATTTATTATACAAGAGCATAGAGCAACCAACAGCAGCAGATACAAAACAGGCAAGCAAACAAGTAAGCAAGCATGACAAAAACACCAAAAACAACATCAGGTAATTGTTGGGTTACGAGCCAGCCCGCAGCTACATAGGCCGGTCGGTCGGTTCATTGTGCCGAATTGTGAGAGAGAGAGAGAATGTTAATATTTATTTCCCCCCATTTATGTTGGCTGGGAGCACCGCAGCACGATAGAGAGACAATGAAAAATATTTGAAAAAAAAAAAGTTGACCAGCGAGGAGAGCGCATGATGCAAAGTAAACAAAGTACACAGTGCGAAAAAAATTATACATTATTATATTATTACAGAAGATTTTAGAAAGCTCCTTTAAAAATAAATAAATAGTGGAAAATTTTGTATTTGGCTTTACCATAGGTTGCATGGTCGCGTGCAGCCTGTCGGTGAGTCAAGCAGCTTTCGTTCAATTAGCGTATAAAACTAAAGTTACTGGGAGTTATATTCGACAGCCTGCACTCCCTTACACTGCACACGACTACAATTGCCATTCAAGTACAGAGCCGGAACAAAATTCTCAAAGTAATAGCCGGCAGCACCTGAGAAAGAGATAAAGAATCGTTGCTCGCAAAATTTCATCCAGTGAACGACCTTCTCAGAATCTAAGCACCACCTATTGCTTGAGCTACTTCAAAAGACCAGAGTAATACTGACACAATAAAGTTGTGGACATCGTAGTCGACTTAATTCTTACATATCCAGGCTTGACCCTCGACATACCCAACGTATATCCAGCATGCATTGAGACCCCGAACCATGCTTACCATCTCCTTGCATATACCTTAAAACTCAACTATGTAACCCCACTTCCCTCTGGTATATTCCAAATACTTTTTAACAGTGAAAATTTTGCCGTTTCTTTACCCTCTGCATTTTAAATAAAAAGCCTCCGACATTTCTGATATATTTCCTGTTCTTACTTCAAATTTGGGCCTAAGCAGAAGTTATTACAAATTGGATGGGGAAGTTTTGTCAATGGTATTTTTGAAAAGAAAACACTGCAAATCTGCTAAGTATTAGTATTCGGTTGCAACATTTGGTTGAGAGGAGTCACAAGATAAATAAGCAGTACTCTTGAAACATACTTAGTTGCGAAGAGTTTAAGTACAAACAAACATACTTACCATAGTAGTAATCTTCGGCATATTGCAGAAAGACATGGTGCTCCATTAGCAAGACCAAAAAACGTTTACTATGGGGAAACAATATTAGTGTAAATGAAACAAAAATCAGAAGTGGAATCTAAAAATCTTTGGCGAACTAAGTTCTCAAAAATGTGTAAAACAGTTCATCTGGGATCAATCAAACCGTGGAGGAGACCAAGGCAGAAGCCAAGTAAATGAATATTAGCTTAGGAAAAGTACTAATATACTTTAAGAAAAGTAGGTTTCAATTTGTTACTGTAAAATCAAGTCATTCACAGTAGGGGTATTCTAGTTAAACAACAACTAGCTACTACATATGAAATGATCCGAAGTATGTAAGTATCAGATAGAGAACAGAAGGACCTATCAAAATTGATTCCGATAGGTTGAGTTGATTTCGCCAGATTTGGTCAGACCAGAACACTATAGCATATTACGAACGACTTGTTCGGTATATAGGGATCAAAAAGCATCTAAGAGTATTAAAAATTTTGTTCTATACACATCACTGAAAATTATCGCAATCGGACGATTATAACATATAGCTTCCATACATATGGGGTTTTCGTTACAACTCCATCAAAATGGCACCTTACAACGTGAAATTTTGCATTCTACATACGTACTACACATATATACAAGTCAACTGTATCACTGAAAATTATCGAAATCGGAGAACTATATTATATAACCCCATACAATCGATTTGTTCAGATGTTGAGTTTGGGTCAAACTCCCCCATCAGAAAAAGCATCTAAAAACGTGAAATTTTATATTATACACACATATCTTGGCGGCCGCGCCAAAGCGCAAATTATATGTATAGCTACAAATAAATGTTGACACTAAAAATCGTCAAAATTGATTGAAGATATGAGAATTAATATTTTTAATCTTCAAAAATGAAATACCATAGATTTGTTATGGTCATGGAAGTTATAAAGACGTTATGACCACAGACAGCTCTGCTTTTTGTGTCCCCTTGTAAACTGTTGGAAATTAATATATGCATGTACATTCATAAGTTTGGGTATAGGATTGCAAAATCGTGCAAAACTGTGCACCATAGCATGCATTTACTAGACTAATCGAATATCAGAAATCAGAAATGGAATATTACCAAACTTTACTAAATCCACCAAAAATCGATAAATAAATTGCACGAAAATCAGAAGTGGCACATTATGAAAGTCGAAACTCTAAATTTCACAGTGTAATGAAGACCCCAAAATCGAGAGAGTAGAGCACCAGTTCTCTGAATGCCTACAAAACAAGTTCTGAGCACAACAAAGAGACCACAGAGAATAACAGAAATAAATATGAGAGCGCTTCAGAGTGTAGCATAAATTCTCCTAAACACACATAGGTACATACGTACAAGAATTTAACCGATATACAACTGATAAGTCAACGAGGCAACAACAACGACAATAATAACAACTAAAGACGGTGCTATAAGTATCCACCGAAAAGATATTTATACTATGTACATATATATGCACATATGCGTACGCGCATAAATATGGAAATACAAATGTACATATGTACGTATGTATCGTATATTGTTGTGTTAATAAATTGTTTTTCAACTTGAATGAGCATAAGTCCACATAAGATTATACATATGTACATACATATGCAGTTTGTATGTACATATGTACGTTTTCTGTTTACTTGTGGGTAGAATTGTAAATTGTAAATTGTATATGTACATATGCATGCGCGTGTGTGTGTGGAGCACATGCATACAAAAGTCACACGTTTTACCCTTCATCAATAAGCTGGCAACCCTATGAGTATGCTCTCGCCTGATATTTCTTACATATATACACAGTTACATATGTACATACACACACAATGCTGTTTTCTGAATTTTCTTTATTACGCTATTGAAGCTTTTTTCTTTTTATTTCCTTTATTTTTATTTTTATTCTTTTCTGTTCTCATTTTTATTATTGTATTCTAGTATTGTATTGTACTAAAGTTTTTGTTATGAGATTTGCTATGGACTTGGCTCAAAGGAGAGCTTACTTATGCTTCGAATACGAATACGAATACGAATGCGATTGCGACTGCGACTGCGACTACGACTGCGACTGCAAAACAGCATAAATACGAATGTCGTTTGTTTGCCTTTACGAGCATATCTGGCCATCGCGTTCATGACTGGCATATCTCATTATTATATCTGATAGTTTGGACAGTTTTTGTGGCGAGTATGCGACGGTATGGTGCTGCATCTTTGTGCACCCTTTATTTGTAGCTGTTGTTGTTGGTGTTAAGTATGAAAATCATTTTGGATGCTGTGTGGTGCGACCCGCTGTATGTACATACTCGCCGAAAAGTGCTATCAAAATAAATCGCAATGCGAGCTGTTGAGCGGTCCAGATATGCTTATTCTTGCTCTACCCCAAACCCTGCTGCAGTTTGTTCCGTTACAATATTTTGCATTCGCTAGAAAAATGCACATAAAAGCTCGTAATTGCAACATTGTTGTGCAACATACATTTAATATATTATTAGCAACGCCATTTGCTTGCTTTAATTGTAATTTAAGTCCATTTTAACGTCTTCTGACTTCTTTTTCATCTTGTTTTCTTCTTGTAAGCCAGCACTCTTTGGGTTGTGCCGTTGTTTCAACACGTTCTAGAGCATAACGATCACGTTAGCTGCCATGTCTAATAGCCACAATGTGCTTAATAAACTTTGTAAATATGTACATACACGTATGTATATATATATGTGCTCTTCATGTGGCTCGCAATAAAAATCTCTACATAATTGCAGTTTTAACAAAACAACGGTGTTTTTTTTTTTAATTTTTATTTTTTTGAATATCGCTCTTTTATGCTCCATTTTGTGCGTAAGAGTCACGCGAAAACTGTGATATTATTGAGTTAGACGATAGTGTTGGCTTCTGGAACTATTTGGCAGCCGGATCTGGTGAAAATTTGTGAGTTTACAAAGTCTCCACACTGATCCGTAGACTACAATTCGCTCTTGTCGATTGTCAGATTGCCGAGAGGGCCAAACGCACAAATTTTTGTAGCAATTGGAGCCGCATGTCAGCAATAACTCGCCAAGGCGTCAGTTGTATCGAACTCATCTGCGTAGGCAAGCGGCCACCATCTTGCAGGCCACACCACAGGCCCATGACTCAAGAAAATGCACTCACTAGAAGTTCCCTTCAATAAATTGATTGTTTCGTTGTCTGTATGGCATATAGCCTGAAGCAAAGGTCGTCCAATCCAGGTACGAAAAGATCATTAATCATGGCTTTATGGTGTTCCCCATTGACTGTAACATATGGAATACGGCTTAATGACTCCCGTTACCCATAGAACACACCGAACAGTGACTTTATGAGGAAGTAACGCTGGCTCAACAATGGCTTGTGGATTAAAATCACTCCAAATCCGACAATTTTGTTTATTTCGGTACCCTTTAAAGGTAAAGTGAGCTTCATCGCTGAACAAAATTTTCTTGTAATAATCGCGATCGGTGGCCATCCATCAAATGGGCAAAGCTTCAGTTGTGCGCAACGATGGACGGATTCATTCGGATCTTCTTCGATGCTACACAGCAACTAAAGCATCCTCGGTGCGCAGTGTACGGCGTCTATAAGGATTATCCATTAAAGTAAACGTTGTGCTCGAAATCATCGACTCGAATTACGGACTCCGCTGGGCTTTTGGATTAAGTCGGCTCATTATGAAAACTGAGTATAAATCAGGTTGCTTCCACCGCATCCAACGGTTTAAGAAGCAATTTGTTATCAGAAGCTTTAATTACGTGCCGCTCAAAGCTATTCACATTACTTTCCGTGAAGCCAAGATTTAAAATCGAACACCAGGCCGGATGGTCTCCAATACTTTGAAATAAGAATCAAGCTTTCGTTGGTAAGTCCCCATGATTGTTTCAAGAAAATTTCCCGATGGGTGCTACCGGTGATCTAATGTAAAGTCCGAAATGAGTAGAATCGTCGCATATGACCATGACTGCCATGAAAGTACAAAGAAGCAGATGAAGATGCTGCTAAAATCCTGCCAAACATCTTGACTAGAAGACGAGAAGCCTTCTGATGTAACCGCTGAAGCGATGTTCGGCCGAGCTCCTCCTCCAATTTGTGGTGTGCGTCTTGATAGTTTTTTTTTAAACTGGAGAGATCTACAGAAAACCAATCAACACCTTCATCAACTCTTATTCGGCGAATCCAATCACAACTCTCTAGCAGTCGAAGAACTTGAGCTGCAACTAAGATCTGGATAACATAATAGACTTAATTTCTATATATCCACACTTGAGCACGAGATACTCACAATAAGCTTGCAATAAGCCTCAAAGAACCGGGGATAGAACCATCTTTCTTTTACATTACCAGATCCTCTCTTCTCCATTCCCAGTCTCTGATGCAAACAGAAATGGATATCCGAACTTAGCACTGGTACTCCTATGAAGAAGTAAAGCTCGATACTATGACCGTTACTACCGTTCTTGTTCTTCCTTTTCTGCGTAGACACCGCTTACGGGATTTTTACTAGCTTCAAGGAATGATGAAAGCCTTAGGTGTACGTAGTAAAGATGAAGTCTGATAACCCGTAGGAGCTCATCCTTCCACGAACAATTGCTCTGATCGAGCTAGAGTCTGCGGCGAACTTATCGCTGTATTGGTCGAAGCAGAAGTCAGAAGCTCTACTACCAACTGTTCACATGCTCTCAGGGTGTTGAGATGGAGGGGAACCAAATGAATTGGAGCTAAACACATTCCAACTGGGTTGTAAATACCTAACTCTGAGGATTATTAGTAAAAATTTAGACAAAAGATAATAAAGAGATAAGTCTATGCACGCCTAAGCTGTCCAAACACTCCTATAATCCCACCATTTAATCACAAAAATAATTAAGTAAAAAAGCAGAGTGTCTACAATACTTAAACAAAATCGAACAGCTGCTTTTGTAATGTCATCAACAGACAAATAAAAATGTGGAGTAAGCAGTCAACGAACAGACTGACAGACAGACAGACAGACAGACAGACAGAGAGACAGCTCCAATACCCACATGCGGCCGCTACAACACAGCACGTAGAGCACCTTTCTCTGCTTGCGTATGTCTGTCTGTCTCCTAATCATCAAACAGAAGTGATTGTCAGTCAAAAAGAGATAAACGAGCGACTAGATAAGCAGGGCAATAAAAAAAAATGAAAGACGAAAAAATAGTATAGTGTAAAAAGTAAGAAATTTAAAACCCTTTAGTGTTAAAGAAACTCATAAAAAGCGGAATAAGAATTTCATTTTTTCTACTTCGCTTTATTTTTGGTTCTTTTCTTGTTCGGAACACCACTCCATGCAACCGATGTGCGCGGCATGCAACTCCCAATGGAGTGAAAGCCAAGGCAGAGCACAAAGTATTGAGTGGAATAGCGCTGGGAGCGAGAGTAGCGAGGCTATCATGATATAGCAAGCAGATGAGGTGTGGTGTAGAAGGGAGAAGGAAGCAAGCGGCAGCGTGGAAAGGAAATCCAAACAAAAAAGTGTCGGAGCGCGCAACATGACTCCTACACTTTGTAGCAGATCACACCTCGACTGTTGGGCGGCCGTTGATTTCAAAAGCAACTAGCGACGCGGCGGTGTGCGCTGGCTGTTGCCGTGCTGCGGTTTGCTGCAGCTCCAACGTTTATTTTTTAGTTGTTTTTTTTTTGTTTTCCTCTCCTCTCTTTGTTGCCATTCCATTGTATTTTTGGTGCTTTAATTTTTAGTAGGTTTTTATGCCTTTTCCTACGTTTTGTTGCATTGTTTATGGGTATGTATGTATGTATATTTAAGTTTGTGGATACCATTTGCCCTGCACGAAAGTTGCAAATGCAACCAGCTGCATTTTGGCTTCGTTTCTTTTGCTCTCGGCAATTGTTTTTGTTTTTATTTTTTGTTCCTCTATTACATATTATTTTCAAATTCCGTTTGCTACACTCCTTTTTTTCATTTATCTTAATTTTTCTTTATTTTTTCTTGGCTTTAGATCTTTCCCTATGCGCGACACTAAAATATATATGTATGCATGAAACTGGAACACACGTGTTGGGAAATGTGCAGGCGTTGCAAAAATTTTGTTTATTAAAAATTACGAAGGAGTTTTTATGCGCGAACTTAGGCAGGGAAGTCGAAAAATATTAGCCCAGTAAGCATGAGAAAGTGTTGAGAAATCCAAATAGAAGGTTTCTGGTAGTATGACAAGCTTCTTTCACTAAGAGCAGGCGAACCTAACTTGAATTGTTTTTGTAGAAATACCGAAAAACGGGGCAACCCTTGAAACTCTCCATCCAGTGATTTGGTTAGTCTCAAATTTTAGTTCAAGAGCGAGGGCTGAGGCATCTACGAGAGTATCGAGACTGACAGGGACCATGAAAATCCCTATTGAGAAAAGCAAACGAGCCATTAGCAGCGCGACTCGACCTGCATCAAACAGAAAGCGCATAGAGAAAATAAAATATCATGTTGCACTGCAAGATTTCAAGGAACATGGGCTCATAAGCCTTTTTAGTCTTCATTACACATCTTCTGAAGGTGGTGTTACAGCGAGAGTGTACGCTGTAATGTACATTGGAAGGAAATGTGAAACTCTTCCCACAAAAATGAGTGGAGTTTTGTTCTAGTACAGTTTGACAAGGTCCACCCTCCTCGGTACTTAAAAATTTTAGCCAAATTCCTCTGCACCTCAACCCGTTGAGCCGTTGGTTTTTCTTATTAGCTCAGGTGTGTCTTCCCAGTCAGGTCTCTCTTCCCAGTCACTGTGGGACAAATTGGCGATGCGACCATTTTGACTGTGCATTTCTAGCGTAGCCTTTATATTCTTACCGTAAGTACTCTCTTCTGGCGAGTTTTCCTACTTTTTCTTTTCACGAGTCCAACGTTATCGACCTTCCGCAAAACTATTTGGGGCGCAACCGAAGGGTAAACGAAGCAACCGAACCAGCGAGTGAAAACCAGCAATAATGCGGACTGCCCTGATCCTGATTCTCATCCGAGTCGTTGTTCATAATTTCATTCGAGCTGGTTTCTACGTAGCGGGTCCCAAACCCAGTGTACAACATCTCTAGGCGACTAGATTTAAATTTTTCTTACATTTCTGATTTACAGATACTGCAATTAGACGGAAGTGAATTCTTGAACTGAACAAATCGGAGTGGCTCCACTGAAGCTTCCTCTCTTCTGGCAGTGACCCACGGCTCCACACGGGTTGGTTACCGCATCTTGGACAAGGGTTTCTCACATTTCCTGGGAGGGGACGTGAACGCAAGGAGGAATTGAGTATAGCTTCGCGACTGTAACTACATACCCAGCAGCTTGACTATTGTTGCGGCTGCAACTTTTACGTTCGAAGAAAACACGTATATTTTTAACACATTTATTATTGTAAAAGAGTAACAATAAAGAAAGCGTTTTAATATCTAAAATAGTTACAATTGACATTAGTTAAACGAAATTGATTTAATTTGAGTAATGATCTTACTTGTTCGTATGATTCCTTCAAACGTTCGCTTCAAAATGAAGTCGAAAGAAATAGTATACAGTTTTAAAGAAAACTAACGCTTCGTTAAAATTTACAGTTTTTTAACAGAAAAATTCGTTCTGTTTGGCAAGTTGCCATATTAATACAAATATTAAAGTTTTAGAATTACTCAGGTTATATAATGTTTACATAGGTAGTTGTAGAAAAATAAATATAATTCTTAGTTTAGTCAATGACATCCCGGCCCCCGTGAATCGACCGGATAGCCGAAGATTCACCAACGACGTCCAACACGGCTAATTTGGATGCAGGTCTCCGTAGACTTCCAGTTATAGTTTTAACAATCGCTGTTCGTACTTGTCCATCACGCGCTAGAAAAATTTCCTCAACGATACCTCGCTTCCACTCACCACGCCTCTCATTTTCGTCGCATATTAGGACAACATCACCAACTTTCATCGGTTCTTCTCGTTGACACCACTTGCTTCGTCGTGTAAGAGTTGGAAGATATTCCAACACCCATCTCTTCCAAAAAGTCTGCTTCATTTGTTGAAGAATCTGCCATTGCTTACGTAAGCAAACGCCTTCATTTACAACTGGTGTTTGGACCTCATTTGAACAACCCAGTAAGAAATGATTAGGTGTCAAAGGTTCAGCGTCTTCATTGTCTATCGGTAAATGAGTTAACGGCCGAGAATTTACTAGATTTTCGGCTTCGATCAAGAGACTTTGTAACGTTTCCACTTGTGGCACCTTGGCCTTTAGAGTGAATGAAAGTACTCTCTTAACGCAGCCTACCATACGCTCCCATGCCCCTCCAGCTGATGGATTACCAGGTGCATTAAATAACCATTCTACCCCATGCCGGACACCTTCATCGACCAACCTTCTCTCTACCAATACCCAATCTTCTTTACTCACGCCTACAAAATTTGTACCTCTATCGCTACGCATTCTCAAAGGAACACCTCGCCTGTTAATGAAATTCCTTAAGCACAGTATCAATGAATCAGTGGACAAGTCCTTGGCTAATTCCAAATGAACCGCGCGCACGGTTAAACATGTAAAAAGACATCCCCATCTTTTCTCTTGTCGACGGCCAACTGCTACGATATACGGCCCGAAAAAATCTACACCAGTATAACTGAATACTCGAACAAATGGAGTGAGTCGATCTTTTGGAATCTGTCCCATAAGCGGTGTTTTAGGTTTTGCATTTTGGTTCTTACATGTTTGACAATTTGTTTTAGCTGAACGGACCAAATTACGTACGTTAGTTATCCAAAATTTTCTTCTTATAGCACAAACAATTGACTCATGGTTTTGGTGCCTGTAAATTTCATGATAATGCCTTGCAATAAGTTTGGATAATGAATGTTTATACGGCAAAATTATCGGCTTTTTCGTTTCTAAAGGTACACAATCCGCATTATCAATACGCCCTGATAATCTCAAAACGCCATCTTCATCAATTATAGGCGTTAAATTAAACAAAACACTATTTCTCGGTAACTTTTCTTTGCCTGATAACATACTCATCTCCTTTGGCCAAGTATTCTCTTGAACATAGCGACAGATAATTTTTTCAGCTTGAGCAATATCTTTTGCAGTTAATTGCGGCATAAAATTACCTTTAACTCGTTGTTTATGCACAGATCTAAATTTCCGTGCAGCATGAATTACCCAACAAATGACTCTGAGCAACTTATAATATTTCGAATATCTATCAAAATCTACAAAATTTTCGTCGATATTCATTGCGAAGACACACTTTGCGCGTCTTTCTATATCTACACTCTTTTCCAGAATACCTTTAGGGAGGCCTGGCCAAGTCATCTCAGGTTCCTTCAAGAAATCTGGACCACGTATCCATCGTGAATTTGGATCAATGTGTGCATTCAATCGTGTCGCATCATCTGCAGGATTCTGCTTACCTGGAATCCATCGCCACCAATTGACATTAGAAGAATCTAAAATTTCTGCGATTCTGTGCGCTACGAATTGCTTGTAACAACGACTATCTGAACTGATCCAACTGAGAACAGTTTTCGAGTCAGACCAAAACGTTATCAGTTGAGGCTGTACATCATGACTTCTTATAATAGCATCTTTCAAACGAACTCCCAAGACGGCAGCTAACAATTCTAGACGTGGAACCGAAAGTACCTTAATAGGACTGCATCGAGATTTTCCGGCTATAAAGGATACACCAACTTCGCCTTCAAAATTCACCCGCCAGTACGCAACAGCAGAATAGGCAAGTTCGCTTGCATCCACAAAAATATGTAAATCAATCTTTGTATCTGGGTTAGTAAAATTAAAATTATAGCAACGGGGGATAGTGATATTTCTAGCCTTATCAAGCTCTGTATACCAGTCAAACCATTTATGGTAAATCTCCTCTGGAATGGCACTTCTCCAATCTACTTTCAAACGCCATAGCTCTTGTAAAATAATTTTTGATTTTATTGTAACATTTGCCAAATAACCGAAGGGATCAAATATGGACATGGTAAGGCTTAGCACTTCAGCCTTCGTTGGTCTTCGTTCTCCTGTCAATACATCATTTGGTACTCGTGTAAATTTAAGTAAAAAACAAAATGAGTCATCTAATGGCCGCCAGTACATTCCCAGGACCTTTTCCGTTAACAAGTCGTTGGGGCAAAGGCTCTTGGTGCCATCAGTGAGAGTCAGCGGCGGTGATCCATCTCCAAGTGCCTTACGAAGCTCCCCCGAGTTAGACTGAAATCCTCGCAACTCAAATCCGGCATGACTATGAATTTCTTTAACCGCATTCGAAACATTTATAGCATCTTCCACCGTATCGAAGCTATCAACATAATCGTCGACGTAGTGGCAGTCAATTATAGCTCTAGTAGCTCTCGGATGACTTTCGTGAAACTTTAATGCATTTATATTTTTCACAAATTGCGCAGAACATGGTGAGCAAGCTGAACCAAATATCATTGCTTTCATGATATAGACGTCTGGCTCCTTTGTGGTATCTCCATCACGCCAGAGGAATCGTTGTGCGTCCTGATCTTCTTCGCGTATCTGAATTCGATGAAACATTTCTCGTATGTCAGCAGATACGCCAATGATACCCTGTCTAAATTTAAATAGTATACTCAGTAAAGGTTTCGGCTGGTAATCATCTGGACCTTTCATTAAACGTGAATTAAAAGAAACATTGTTTATGGATGCAGCAGCATCAAAAACTAAACGCAATTTATTTTCTTTGTTTGGATTACAAACGGCAAAGTGAGGTATATACCATGTATGAGGTTTTAATTCTAATGCTTCTGTCACCGACAGCTTCTTGGCATATGCTTTGTTTACATATTCATTAATTTTGTCTTTATACCACTTTTCAAAACTACTATCTTTGGCAATTTTAGCTTCAATAGTTTTTAGGCGACGCAACGCCATACTATAACTTTCACAAAAACGAATTTCATCAGTTCGCCACAACAAACCAGTTTCATAGTGGCCACCTATATGTTTAGTGGTCTCTGATAAAATTGTTTCGGCTCTTTTATCTGCTTCAGAGACGACCGGCTGCAAAGGTCTCATGCCAAAACTTTCTAAAGAAAAATATTCTGTTACTTGCTTCTGAATGTCATCAACCATATCTTGTTCACAGTCTATACGGCAAACAACTCCTTCGGTAGTGTCTTCATTTGATCCGAACAACATGCATCCTAAGTTTGACCTGTGAACAGAAAAACAATCGTCGAGATTTATAACCTCCACGGGGCGCACCAAGTATATATGCGGCATACCGATGAGGATCTGCGGAACAGCATCAACATAATCATCGATTGGTAAATTTTGTAACCTAGCATATTTCGATATAAAAGTATTGAGATTCAACGTCTGAGCTGGTAGTTCAAGTTTTGTTGTTGTTCTTATATTTTTCATCTGAAAATTTCTTGCGTTTTTATTTACACCCGAAATTTCAACATCCAATCGCTGTGATAATTCGCTTGTAGTCTTTCCTCCTATCCATCGCAATGATAATTTATCGATTGGTCCTTTCAAACCAATGGCTTTAGCTAATTGTTCTTCTATAAGGGATATTTTTGAGCCATCATCAATGAACGCAATCACTTTGCAACTTCCCAATGGTCCTTTGATTTCCACAGGTAGAAATTTAAATAATGTCTTTTTGCTCATTTCTTTTTCAAATATAGTTGTGACATTTGATGCATCAGCTGTTGACTTTCGAACTTCTGCTACGTTCGAACTTAACCTCGGGTTGCCAACGGACACTTTTTTATCTTGTTCGTGCAACAACCGATTATGACTTCTGCGGCAAGAGTTAATTCCGCATTCGCGGCGAGAATTACAATTGGTAGAGCTGTGTCCGGATTTTAAACAACTGAAACATAAATGATTTGACTTCCCAAATTTCCAACGCTCATTACATTCAAGGTCTTTAAACTGTTGGCACTGATTTAAATTGTGTGAATTCTTGCAAAATGAACATTTGTTTTCCGTCACTACCAACACTGGTTTTACTGCCTTATTCGATTTCGAAGACAGCTGTTCATTTGCATTCGAACTTTTCACAGGCATAACATCTGCAGCGATAGAGATAAATATAGCGATTTCTTGCAACCAGTTACTGAAATTACGAATACTTGGAAAACTGATATTTGCAGAGAAAATATACCGGGCCCATTCTTCACGTTTATTCATCGGCAGCTTGCTTATTAGTTCATCCAGCAGCGTAGGATTCGTTAGATGTGAAGCCGCACCTGCGTTTTCTAGGAAAGCTGTTAGATTGTTTACCATTGTACTGAACGCTATAATATCAGTCAGTTTTCCACCGGTTATAGCTGGAAAAGCTCTCGCCTTGGCTATTTGGCTACGTATAAGCAGCTGCGGTCGTCCAAAATGAAATTCTAGAGTGGATATTGCTGCATTAATACTTGATGGGTGAATCAACAAAGATTCCACGCATTGTCTGGCTGGCCCTTTTAGAGCCTTTTGCAAACGGAATAAATTTTCTAAATCTGTGTACATGTACATTGCTGTTGATTCTTTAAAAGATGCAAAGAACATCGGCCATTCTTCCGGTGATCCAGTAAATTCTGGCAGATCGTGTATTTTACGTGTATAAGACTGTTGCGTTGAAGTTGATTGTGGCAAATAATTTGACTGCGTACTTTGCAGTCCGGATGGAACTTGACTAGTGGCAAATGATGGATTAAATCTGTACTGATGGGGCGCGTTGTTATTTATACCTGTATAAGTATTATTATACGATAAATTTATATTAGGGTTCACAGAACTCTTTACCCTTCCGTTCATAACGTCGGCGTAGGTGACGTAGGCTGGCTGTGCAATAGAATGTGATGTACTAATGACTGTGGCGGTATTTGAAATACTTGGAATGTTACCGTTGGCTAAGGTAACGTGGCTAATGGGTGTCATATTGCAAATATTACCGGTAAAGGCAACACTTTTGGCAGTATGATCGACAAAATTTACGTTAGTAGCGGCAGCGTTGGCAAAGCTACGGCTGACTGTATTGCAATTGGCAGAGGATACATAGGCAGAAGTGGGATTAGCAAAGATCGTGTCGGCAGAGGTGACACTGGCAGAAACAACATCAGCACAATTGCTGATAATACTATGAGGGTTGGCAGAGCCATCACTTACAGAAGTGGTATTTTCAGCACAATTTTTCGCTTGTAAAGCAATTGTTTGCAACAAATTTACCTTTTCTTCTTCTGACGCTGCTAATGAGCGTTGCAGGTCTTCAATTTGCTTTTTTAAATCATAAATAGACTTATCTGTTAAGGTAGGAGTCCTATCCATTTCTCCATCGCTGACGGAATTCATTTCGGTGCTGCAACCTGATGTGTCCATGGCGTTAGACGAGAGATCGGATAGTTTCAATTGCTTGTAGTTCCGAAGATTGTAGCGCTTCATAAGTCTCCATATATTTCGTGCGTGGCTTTTGAGGCACTCGGCGTCAGCTCGGAACAAATATTAAAAAATGTTGCGGCTGCAACTTTTACGTTCGAAGAAAACACGTATATTTTTAACACATTTATTATTGTAAAAGAGTAACAATAAAGAAAGCGTTTTAATATCTAAAATAGTTACAATTGACATTAGTTAAACGAAATTGATTTAATTTGAGTAATGATCTTACTTGTTCGTATGATTCCTTCAAACGTTCGCTTCAAAATGAAGTCGAAAGAAATAGTATACAGTTTTAAAGAAAACTAACGCTTCGTTAAAATTTACAGTTTTTTAACAGAAAAATTCGTTCTGTTTGGCAAGTTGCCATATTAATACAAATATTAAAGTTTTAGAATTACTCAGGTTATATAATGTTTACATAGGTAGTTGTAGAAAAATAAATATAATTCTTAGTTTAGTCAATGACAACTATACCTCATTACACCCCCGCAGCCGATGGAATGATAAGCTGTACGAGATATACGATGACATTGACATATTTAGTTCAACGAATCAAGAAACAATGGCTGCGCTGACTTGGTCATGTGGTCCGGATGGATAAGAATACTCCAACTTTGAAAGTTTTCGATGCAGTACCCGCCAGTGGTAGAGAAGGACCTGGCTGCCTTGACTTGGCATTTCCCATTGGCGTCAAACAACCAAAGAAGAAATGACTGACGCAATGTTGTTAACTCGGTTATAATCGCGTAAGCGGTGCCTATGCCAGTAAAGAAGGAGAAGTAAGAATATATAACTATTGGCGGCGGGGCTGTCATCAACTTTAGAGTTATTAAGAAATAAGGACACAAGCACCTCTTTACGGCTTTGATGGGTAGATAAGTAAATAAGTCATGAACGGTTCCTATAAGGAGAGAAAAAGAGGGCTGGACCGTAGCCCGCTACCGTCGTGCTCTTTCGAAAACGAATAATGAAGCACACAATCGCAAATGAGTCTGAAACGTATATCTCACATTTAAGGCGCTCGCAGATGAGCCAGCTGCAGCAACTGGAACTCTTGGTCTACAAATAGTGAACTTAGAACTGCTATTAATTGGTGGTTAAATTGTAAGGGCCGATGTTTAATGTGAACCACACCTAAACGCCAAGTTTTTTTCCGAATTTAATTTGACATTTCTCTATTTCAGACTTAGTCAATTTGATCCAGACTTATTATGAAAATTTTCGAAGAAAATCATCTTCAGTGATGAGGCACATTTTCACCTCAATGGATTCGTCAATAAACAGAATTGCCGCATTTGGGCGAATGAGAATCCAAGAGTGATTGTCGAAAAACCAATGTACCCACAAAGAGTGACTGTTTGATGCGGTTTATGGGCTGGCGGCATCATCGGGCCGTATTTTTTCCAAAATGAGGCCGGTCAGGCAGTTACTGTGAATGGTGTTCGCTATCGTGAGATGATAACGAATTTTTTATGGCCACAATTGGAAGATATGGATGTGGACGATATGTGAAAATGGCCCTTTTGCGCAACAAATTCAATGGCCGTGTTATCTCACGTAATGGCGATGTCAATTGGCCCCCAAGATCATGTGATTTGACACCGTTGGACTTTTTTCTCTGGGGTTATTTGAAAGAAAAGGTGTACGTCGATAAGCCAGCAACAATTCAAGAGCTAAAGGATGAGATAATTCGGCACATTAACGGCATAGAAACTCCATTATGCCTCAGCGTCATCGAAAATTTGGACCATCGTATGGAGGTGTGCCGCCGAGGTCGCATCGCTCAGTTGGCCGATATTTTGTTACATACATAATTGAGTAATACCAATATATCATAATAAAATAAAATTTCAATAATTTCCTAAATAGTTTGTGTTTTATTCAAAATCAACATCGGCCCTTGAAAATTTAACCACCCTTTACAATACTTGTATGGTAATTAAGGACAGGGTCTCTAAAGATGTCCTTCAACTTCAAATTTAATGTGATATTTTCGATTACCCGTTGATACCAAAGACGTAATTTATGAACGACCGAACGTTTTACTGGAAAATTTTCAAAACTCTGCACTTTAACCGTAAGAAAACTAATGAGCGCAGCGACCTAAGCGCAGTCTCTAAGGAGAGTTAGAAGTTGAATCTATTACAGTATCTAGACTTTAACTGTGCTTATCACCGTTTTGGTCAACAGGTAAATTTAGTTTCGGCTTAGAATAAACTGTAGGTTCCTCCATTTGTTGGGAAGACATCAAGACGCACATCACAAATTGGAGGAGGAACTTTGCGGGAAATCGCTTCAGTGGTTACAAAGCTCCAATTGTATGAGACATATGAGCTCATGCCGAGAGTCTGGTAAAAAATCATAAAGTAGGTGAGAACTACCGCATATAGCGAAAGCTAGTAAGTTAAGTAAGCTCTTGCGACGCAGGCCCAAATAATGGCGGATTTTAAAAGAGAGTTTGATTAGTCACAACAGGCCTTGTAAAAGGCTGGCTTGGAGATGAGGCACGCCGACCATAAGCACTGAAATAAAAAAGACACACCGGATAGAGCGACATATACTATGTAGAGTTTTTCCAGTTTAAGTTGAAAAAACAAAATTCATTGAACGACTTACATACATTGCATTTCAAGGGCTACCCAAAATGGCTCGGTTATATCTGTTAAAAAATTCTGAAAAGTTCTAAGAGGCTTTTTTTGCTATTTAGTTGAGTTGATGCGGCTGCTGATCAGAACGAACCCCATACCAACTAGGACATCAAAGAAGTGATTTTCAAGAAACTTATGCCGTCTAGTGCTTAAGGCTGGACAGTGACAGTAGTGGTACTGTTTGGCCATTTCTTACAATGACTTTTCGAATTACCCTCATATACTCTCAACATACACTAATCTCTTCAAGCACAATCTCCCAAACACTCGCATTGCCAAATTAAATGTTTTGTTGCCCCAAAACAAGCCCACGTTGTCATTGTTTCTCGATGTACATATGTATATATTTAATTTTATTTAAATTTTTTCCAATTTTTTTTTTCGAGCAAAACACAAGAAAATGTTTTCGTTTCAATTAATTGGGATTTATTGTGTCGCATTTTTGGTTGCGGCTATAAAAACCTAACACGATTTGGCTTTGTGGCGCGCGTATTTCATTAGCCATTTTGTGTGTAAATTTTTTGTGAAACAAAACAAAAAAAAAAGATATTCCAAAAACAATAACAACATCATGGAAGTCATAAATAAATAGTTGGTTCGCTAATTTTACTTTTTGTTCAATTTTAAATTTAATTTTAATCTCTTTGATTTCTGTCTTTTATCGCAGTGAAATCTGCGCGACGACCTTAAGCAAGCATTTCGCTCAAAAATTATTTATGCACAATCATGCTAATATAAATTTCAACAAATGGTATGTATGTATGTTTGTATTTGTATTGTGTTTTATAGCTCATGTTTTGCATGACAATGCATAATTAATGAATTATTATAATTAAAAATTAAGTCGCCGTTTATTTATAATTGCGTAATTAGCCGGCGACGCATTGTCTTCCATAGCCCTTGTGGCGGTGGAGAAACAAAGAGATTATTTCTACATATGGAAGCTACTGGTTTTTTGAGTTTATCTTTAGTATTTCTGATTGCTCTTTACGGGAAAAGGTCTTGCTCTGTAGGGAGAGAAACAATTACTTGAGAAATATGACTGAAGGCAATCTACGGGATCAGCAAAATGCATAATACGGCTTGAATTTCCTTCATTCCGCAGAGTATACCAGTAGTTTTAGCTATCTAAGAAATACTGCTTGAAATTTTGGTTGTTCGGGTCCGACTAAATTTCACTCTAAAAAGGTATTGTATTTCAATCATCAACCTTCCTACTCCAAGAAGCTTAGAAGAGGCAGAAAAACCAACGATTTACGGTATGGATGAAAGCACAGCAAGCTTCCATTTGTTGGGTCTTGCCGACGACAGTTATTACTATATAAATATGTACATCGTTAAGGATCTTTGCCTACGTTGTATGAAATTTAGACTCACATGTCATCTCATATTAATATTGATGCCCGGATTTACACTAACTTGTACCAGCAAAGGTTGTTCATTTTTTCCAAGCCAAATGCAAAAACCGCTGATGGGATTCGCACTCTTACACAAAGCGCGCTTGTTTCGCAGACGAAACTTTACACCACTTTAGCCCAATATCTCTTTCAAGCAAAAATTTTCCGGCGGTTTCCAAGTACATCGCAAAATCCACAGCTTGGAAATGCTTTTTTACAAAAATATGACTTGCTAGTGGGGTCCGAAGGAAGGAAGCTTTCCACCATTTTGGACCATTTTTATCCCAGCAAATCGTTTACCTGCCAGGGAAGTCATAAGGCAACGGACGCGAAACTTTGCCCCTGCTCTGCGAACTTCTTCAAAAGAATCCACCATGCTTTCTAAATACTCGAAAAAGCATAAGAAATATAACTTGATTCCTCCGAAATTCAACGCGTAAGCTGTAATTCTCTGCGTGGTCTTATTCTGGTGGTGGGCAAGGTGATGCATCTACTGAAATCTCCATTGAAAATGCGACCTATTTACTTAACTCTTCAGAAAATTTGCTTCGAGGCCTTTTTCGAACTCAAGTACGCTGGTTATGGACGTCTAACGAAATACTGCATAGAAACCTCAGCACGAGACGAGTTGTTGTAGCTGAAATCTTACACCCTTAAGTACGAAATGACGACCACCGGGGTTAGACCACTGGTAGGGGATATTCATGAATGGGAGTGCTGAAAATCTATCAATTTTGAGCTGAAACGATTCGTATTTGGATTCATTTTAGAGGGTGTTCCAGGGCTCTCTGTGAAGGCGATACAGCGCCTGTCGTTGGATTCGTAAGAGGTTATTACATCGCCGATCTATAAAAGAGCGACTTCGTGGTTAAGTGGGGGAGAAATATGAGTTTTCGAAGGTTAATTGGCTTTTCATTGATGAATATAAGACACCGATACCCCTTTCGGATTAAATTTGGAACAACCAATGGTATTGGAAATCCTTGAAACTCCTTCTAGGGGTCTTCAAGGTGTAGAAATTAGAACATAACACTATTCTGTTGAGTCCCATAATAATGTTTCTATATTTGGATGGCGGTCACATTAACCGAATGATCAGAGGGTGCGTACTGGCATGCAGAGGACCATGGGTTAGAGTCTTGGCCCAACGAACATCACAAATTATAGAAAATAAATTAATTTTTTGAATTACTATTTCGGCTCGACCGCGAATGTCAACCCCTCCGAGTGGATTTCGGACATCCAACAGCCATTAGTGCGTGTATCTAGGCTGAAATGGTGCGTAAACTATAAGAGCAACAGATTCGTATGACTCTGCACTGATCTATTCGGTACTTGTACTATCCATGATCGCCTACACTTGAATGCTTCATTTTAAACTAAGATTCACAGAGCCGCAAAGAGCCTGAGTAGCCTTTTTTCTTTTCTTCATTTGTTCGCCCGTACGGAGATTAAGATTTCATTTCCATGGAAACTATTAGCTGCAGCTCTTTCAATTAGTGGAGGATTCAAGAAATTTCTATTACCCACCAAATATAGTTACCTGGACCTCCCACTCTTTCGAGGCTAACTTTAAGCTTTTTATAAACAATTTTTAAGCAATTCAAGTGGTTCTGAGCCAAACACTGTTAGCAAACTTGAATACCAATTATCCAATTTTCGACTCCTACATAAATTAAAATTGCCAAACCGTAGATATTGTTTCGAAAGCCCACAACAAATAGTGCGATCTTGATAAAAACATTATTTTTTTGATCAACTTTGAGTTTAATTTAATATTTAAATTATTTTACAAACAATATCTTAATTATCACTTTTATTATACAATATTAAAAATATAAAATTAAAAAAAATGTTAATTGCTTACCAGTTTTCTCTAGCTTTGTATTAAAGTGCTATTATTATAATTTACTTATTAATTTTTTTCTGTCATTTCTCTCTTTTTTATTTTGTTTTTTAAACAATTTCTTGACGTGTCTTTTGTGTTGCGTGGGTTTAACCAGCTACCGTTAACATAACAACCGGGCAACCTAACTGCCTTGTTATCAGTTTCAGCTACCTAACGCGAAGCATAAAAAAAATAACAAAAACAATAACTACTCACATATTATTATTATTATTATTATTTTTAGTTAATAACATATCGCTTCTGTTCGCTTATTGACTGGTCGAATGGTTGGTTGGTCGGTCGGCTGCTCGCCTGGCCTGAGTGGTTGGGCCTCTATATACATATGTATGTATGCACATATATACCATACATATATGTATATGTATGCATGGCTATCTGTCTGCCTGGTCACTCAATAATAATGTCGGTTGGCTTTCTAACATCCACTTAATTATAGGTTGCACCATTTTTATAGTCGCTACTGTGTTGCTGCTGTTTGCTGTTAATACACATACATACAAACATAGATTGTAAATTAAGCAGCTTCGACTCTTCGACGCTTAGCCGTTTATCGCATTTTAGTTAAATGCGCTTGGAAGATCAGCCAGCATTATTGAGCTCGACTGTAATTGAGAGTTGATCGCTCGTTCGTTTAGCCAATACTCGTTGTCGCTGATCGTTAAAACCGCCTTCGGGCATTCGAACTGACATTTACTGATGATGGAGACCCCGAATCAATTTTATTTTATTTATTTAATAGAAGAGTGTTTACCAAGTAGTTATTTACTAACTTTCGCTGCTATTTGATTGTAGTTTTTGTTTGAGGTTATAAGGCTTGGCGAATTCTAAAATGAATATACCATCAGGTGAATGGCGAAATATAAAAAAATTAAAAGCTTACCATCACAGAGAGAGTGTCCTTACAGAAAGCCTCACAGAGATAGTGTCCTTATAGAGAGTCTCTCAGAGAGAGAACGCCTTTATAAAGTTTCACAGAGAGAGTGTCTTTACAGAAAGTATAGAAAGTCTCACAGAGAGGTTGTCCTTATAGAGAGTTTGACAAAAAGTATCTCAGAGAGAGTGTTTTTATAGAGAATAACTCAGAAAGAGTGTGCTTATATAGAGAGTGTCTTTATAAAGAGTCTCTCAGAAACGTCGTCTTTCTTTCATAGAGAGTGTCCATATAGAGAGTGTGGCAAAGTTAATGTCTTTAAAGAAGGCCTCTTAGAGAGTGTCTGTAAAGAGATTCTCTTAGAGATGGTGTTCTTACAGAGAGCCTCTTAGAGAATGTCTCTAAAGAGATTCTCTCAGAGATGGTGTTCTTACAGAGAGCCTCTTAGAGAAGAGTAGGTGGGTTGAAGAAATATTCCCCATCTAAACCCAATATGCTCTGTACGTCATTTATAAGATCGTTTCTGGTTCTATAAATAAAAGCTCCAGTCTTGGAACCATGTGTATTTCGCCTTATTTTCTTGCAGAACTCAGGGATTACGGTCTCTCCCATTATTTTTTCCATTGCGCTTCCCGTTGTTCTTTGGTATTAATACGGAATATAAAATACCGTCCCACAGTTCTTTTATACCGAGTTGTTGGAAAGACTGCCACAGACCAGGGGTGCAACTTAAATAGAATAACGGCTGACTCTCTAACATTCCTTGTGATTATTAACGAATTACCCGAGTCAAGATGAAGTCCTCGAAACGTTTACACATCTAGAGAACTATACTGTTAGCGCCTTCATTGGGCGCACGCCAGAGATACATTGAAGAACTTCGCTTTGATTAGGCTTACGGCTATCAGTACTTGGTGGCGAGTGTTTTTTTGGGTACACATAGCATACTTGAAGTGAGACCTTTAATCCTGTCCTGCTGACTGGTAGTAAAAACCTTTCCCCACTTGCATGGCCATCATGAACATAGTCAAATACTACCACTGTTCTCGTTGAAACAGAAGAACTTTTAAATACCTGAACATAATGATCTAGAAAATTTGCATTCAGCAGGTAGGCCCACTAAGAAAGGGGTAGTTATTAGGCACGGTCCAATAGAGTTAAGAGCGGAACCATAAAAATGAGAGCTTCTCTTAGAGTTTACGGTTAAACCTTGCCTTATTGCGTTAATTCAGTAATCTAGTACCTTTGAGGACAGGATCACTGGGTTATCCGCACATAACTACCAACCATTTTATACCAGCTGCGGGGCTATATCAGGCTGTTTCTGGTATATTTCTATCTTTTGTTCGTTTCGTTCCATTACCCAACTTTACCCTTCCCAAAATAGGAGGTCTCCTTGGAGCAATCATTCTCTGAACATAGGTACATTGACTTCAAGCTAAACATCGATAGCTCTTATCAAAACCATTTGGGACAAATATGTAACAGCCTTGAAAAGGTCACTAAATAAACACACAGTACACGAAGAGTTGAGTTTCATATCAAAAATCGACGCAGAAACATCTTTGATACATTTGAAGGAGCCTACCCTCTACATAAGGTGAAATTCATTTTAGGCAAGCCTTGTATGACGACGGAGCTAAAAATATGAGAAGGTACTGTCGAGGGGCCTTTAACAAAACTAACACCAATGAATGGTTGGATGGATGATTGCCAGGCCGCATTTCGAAAGTATAAATATTAAGCTAAAGGAAGCAAGCGCAACTCTTCTGCGAACAAGTTGATTGTGTCAGTGATGCGCTGTGAAGAAAAAATGTTTATCGAAGGAATATTTGCAGACCGCGCCATCCATCCCTTCAGTCATGTGGACGGGGCAAGGAACTGTGTTTCAATGCCAGCGCTGAAATGGTGTCGAGAGTTTTTAAAAGCTTCAAACCGTTCAAAGCTGCCGTTGCCGATGTGTTTTGCTACTTACATATCTACATAAGCTAGCTAAATGAATGCATAGAGGAGCACAACCTTCACGAGCGACCGACTCTCAGCCGATTGAGACGTCATATTTTCCACGATGCTCCAAACTAACGAAGGTTGGCAAACATGGTTGCAAGAATCGAGGAAACTTTTCAAAAACGTCTAGTTGGGAGCACAATGAGCCTGCTCAATGGCCTACGTGAGCCCGCTCGAGGTACCTCTTTCAACCAACCAAACAACCCCCCTTACCAATGGCTGTTATACCTTTTTATTTTTATTCAGAATCTCTGCCGAGAGCCAAACTCTCGGTCATCCACCAGACAATCTACTACAGTGCCTTGAGATTTTCATAAGCGCATCATACACCAAAAGAATATGGGAGAGGACTTGGACTTTGGGACTTGGAGACGCTGTTTCGATTAATTTTATGGCTCTGTGTGATTTTCTTCAACCAAAGAAAATTTAGTAAATGAGCATAAAGCATCTTTTATTACTTACAAAAGTATGTAGAAAGCGTATATAATTAACGTGGTGAGTTTCTTAATTGTAGGAGTCACAAAGGAGTAAATATAAATCATAAAAAATATATTTTTTTTCTCATTTTCTTTCCACACATTTTTACACAAAACGCTAATTAGCTTACAGTTGGTGCTAAATGCCGAGAAAAGACAAAAACAAAAGAAACCACAACAGACGCAACCAAAGCAATTTAGAGGTGAAAACACAGAAAAAACCAAATCCTGTCAGAAATTAATAATAAATGTTAGTAAAAACAAAGCAAAGTAAAATAAAGGAAAAAAATTAAAAAAAAAAAATTAAATATAAGAAAATCGCGCTGGATGAATGACTAAAGCAAATGTAGAAAATTACCGGTGTTCATATGTAAATATGTACGTGTATGTGCAAATGCATGTGTGCACTTCAAGCAAACATAATAAATGAGTAAAAATTAGTGTTTAAACATTTTTCAAA
This sequence comes from Ceratitis rosa, assembly GCA_037013455.1. Taxonomy (NCBI): domain Eukaryota; kingdom Metazoa; phylum Arthropoda; class Insecta; order Diptera; family Tephritidae; genus Ceratitis; species Ceratitis rosa. Next base: position 4,060,404 of record JAWMAG010000011.1, on the reverse strand, counting down.
GGGTGTTAATTAATCGTCTTCACCTTAACTGCACACACCGCTCAGGTAAATTATACATACATACATACATATAAACAAAATATACACTGCACTAAGGCCACTGCTAAGGAGAAAGTTACGGGGATGGCGGTTTGTTTTTATGCGTCTAAGTTAGGGTTGCTGAGGACCAGAAACGAAGGTCGAAACGAATATTTCAAAGTGGCCTTCTGGGATCTGAAAAAGTAGCCCCAAACTGTATACGGAGATATTGAAAGAATGCTGCTTCTAGCTGCTTGAACTTTTGGCATTATATTCCCGGAGGAGTGATCGGGGGCAGTTACATGAAGCGCAGTTTTTAAATTCAATTTGTCGGAGCCGGAGTCCAAAGAATAAAGTCGATATCAAAAGCCTTCATGCCTTAAAAGCAGCCGGCCGGCAGCCGTTATTACATAGATTCCGAAGTATTTTTAACACAATATTGAAGTTACTTTCGAATACGACCAGTCGACCGCTGCTGCAGCAACTCTTAATGATTTATATATGTAAATGTACTCATATACATATGTACATAGGTATGTACGTCCCGACCCAAGCGCGACGAATGTGCGCTCCTCTAAAAGTCGGTCGGTTATGAACGTGCTGAACTCCACAGCATGCCTGCCACAAATTCTGCCGTTGACCCGCATGATCACGTTCATTCTGACGATCATTGAATGACCAAACTAAAGCCGCTTTATTTAAACTCACTCTTTATGAGTGTATGCGTTTGTGTCGGTGAAATGCATTCAATACTGTTATTTATCTCTTTTGTTCACACCTCGGCACAAAAGGTGAAAATACGTGCATAATTGCATTTCACAGCAACATTTGGTAGTCGCCGCGCGTCGACTAATGGCCGTGCATTGCGTGTCAGCAAACACAAACACACACAGACACACACGCACACTCAGCCTGTGCATCTGCACATCCCACAAAACTGGTGAAGCTTGTGTTTATACCCAGTTGGACCGCCAACCAACTGTTGTTTGGTAGTGGTATGAAAAGTTGAGTGCTCAGCGGCTGGTCTTGGTTCGCTGAGTGTGAAATTTTACACTTTTTTGTTGGAAAAAAAGCGGATACTTTTGATAATTGCGCTTTTTTAAATATTCCCTAAAGGGATTTCTACAGTACCCGCCGCTAGTAACCATGTGGATGGATCAAATGCAAAAAGAACTAATGACTAGCGGTGCCTACAGCAATTCAGAGCCACCACCCGAGGAAAAACTCTCTCTACAGCTCTCTCCGGTTACCTTTATATATTTCCTAACTTTTTATATGATATTGCCGTCTCATGGGTGGACAAAGTAAGGGTGTGAAAAAATGTTTAAAGTTGTAGGTTCTTAGACCCAATTCCTGCTAAGGAATTTAAACTGTAATGTAAACTACAAAAACAATAACACAATAATTATTCCCAACTACCATTCTTGTGTGAGTTACACACAGACCCACTTACATATCGCCTACTCATTCTCACAACAATTAACAAATCATTCGCCCACGTTGACACATTTTCCAATGCCAAAATAAATTATGAGGTAGTAAAAATGCCAAAAACGAGCGTGAAAAAAATTGGGTTCGAATATACATATATTAAAGAATGAAAATAAATAAAAAAAAATAAAATAAATTAAATTAAATTAAATATAATAAAATTCAAATAAAATAAAGTAAGGGAAAATAAAATAAAATAAAAAAATTAAGTAAAATAAATAAAATAAAACAAAAAAAAATAAAATAAATTATAATTAATTTAAACTAAATAAAATATAATATAAAAAACAAAATAAAAAAACTAAAAATAAAATAAAATAAATTATAATTAAACTAAACTAAATTTAATATAATAAAATTAAATAAAAATCTAAAAATTAAAATCAAACAAAAACAAAATATAAATTGAATATAATAAAACAAAATAACAAATAAAAATAATAATAATAATAAAAAACAAAATAATATAAATTATAATAAATTAAATATAATAAGATTAAATAAAATATAAAATAAATTTAAAAAACTTAAAATAAAATGAAATAGAAACAGAATAAAGAAATTAAATCACATAAAATTAAAAAATTAAAATAAAATAAAAAACAAAGGAAAAAAATTAAATTACATATAAAAAAATAAAATAACAATAAAAATAAAATAAAATAAAAAAATTAAAATAAAATAAAAACTAAACAAAATAATTTAATTAAATATAATAAAATAAATAAAAGAAAATAAACTTTAAAAAAATTATAATTAAATTGAACTAAATTAAATAAAAAACAAAATAAAAATAAAAAACTGAAAACAAAATAAAATAAATTAAAATATATTATTAATATATTATATAAGAAATAAAATTAAATTAAATAGAAAATGAAAATGAAAATAATAAATATAGTTTAAAAAACTAAAAAAACACGCTTTTAAAGAATATTGTACTAAAAAGTTGAAAATAATTTTGAAAATAAACTTAAGACAATAGTATATAAAAAATACTTGTATAATTAAGAGAAAAGCGTGGGGCGCTTTGTACCATAATTTCCATATATCGAGCGCCCCACGCTTTTCTCTTAATTATACAAGTATTTTTTATATACTATTGTCTTAAGTTTATTTTCAAAATTATTTTCAACTTTTTAGTACAATATTCTTTAAAAGCGTGTTTTTTTAGTTTTTTAAACTATATTTATTTTTAACTTTTTAGTTTAATATTCTTTAAAAGCGGGTTTTTTTAAACTATATTTATTATATACTATTGTCTTAAGTTTATTTCCAAAATTATTTTCAAGTTTTTAGTTTAATATTCTTTAAAAGCGTGTTTTTTTTAGTTTTTTTTAAACTATATTTATTTTATATATTTTTCTAATTAACTCTATTTTGATTTTTTTTTCTCTGAATTAATCAGAGAACGTATAATAATTATTAGTATGGATTATTATACGTTCTCTGATTAATTCTGTCAACGCTACGATGTATGCAACGATTCGCATTTCAAATATTTCATATTGGGATCGCGTCACCGCTAAAAAGTTACAAACTGACAGACAGACATACTGACAGACATACTGACAGACATACTGACAGACATACTGACATACAAGTGAAGCTAATATAAAGCGTGTAAAAAAAGAAATTAAAAATATTTAAATTATATATTAATAATAAAATAAAATAGTGGATAAATAACGATTTCTTACCGAACTATACAGATCGATGCGATCTAATTACATTTACTGAAAATTATTTCAGAATTCCAATTCCCAACAGGGAAGAAGGTAAGGCAGCCTGGAAATATACACGGATGGGTTAAAGCTTGAGGGGAGAGGCGGCGGAAGTTTTGTTTCAGGCTACCTAACCATTGCAGAAATATCTGTTAATACGGAGACAGCAAAGCATATCGAAGCCAAATTTAAAGTTAAGAGTATCTTCATTTTCAGCAACAATCACAAAATCGCTTACACTAAATCCCAAAATTGTGCTGAACTGTCGCCAATCTCCACTGGAGATAGCCAAACAGAACAGATTTTCTCTCTCGTGGTTTCCTGGTCACAAAGACATCCAGGGAAACTGTAAATCAAAGGAACTTGTTAGGCGTTGGTACGGCCAAGAAACTTCTTTTCGACAAAGAACGCATTGGTATATTTAAAAAAGAAGAAAAAAACTCATTAAGGTAGAATAAAACCACAACCTGCCGCAATTCCAGACACACATGCCCAAAATGCGATAAGAAGAGATCACTTCTTAAAAAGAGGGGGCATGACCAAAGTAATAGAAGTCCTGATCGGCCATTTTCTGATAGGACGGCATGCAGAAGACTAGGGGGTCCGTATAGAAGTTTCTGTAGAAGTTTTTTGATTGTCATTCACTGAGAACTGGCCAAAAACGATTATTTTACATATGGCTCAGGTCTTCCGGTGTGGGACCAAATGTCCGTTTGGAGGCGAGCTAAAGTCAGAAGATAATAAGGCTTGGTACCCAGACATAAAAAAAATTATTTCAATTAAAAAAGTGTACAATAAGAAACCCTACTTTTGATAACGACCACTGTAAACATTTTGTGACTACGATTTAAATGTGTACACCTGGAACCTCCTGTCTCTGCCCAGCTGGTTGATGTTCTCGCAAAACTAAAAGCTGACATCAGCGCCACCTAAGAATACTGTGAAGCTGGCAAAGACGAAAATGAGTAGGTACTTATCACGTCTACTATGGCGGCCATATAAAAGAGCGCATATTTGCTGGGGGGATTTGCGGTGGGAGAGCCTTGTTGGATAAACGTCTAGCTACAATCCGTATTCTTCAACAACTTTTATGTGCACTTAGATAGTACTTATGATCGTTGCCTCCGCCACGATGACAAAATTGTAGTTGGCGACTTTAATACCGACAGAAAATCCATGCTCCATGGCAAAACATCCCCAAATCGATTGGGTCTGATCAACTTCGCCGAGGCCCGACATATAGTTGTGCTATGAAGCACATAGATACTTGGCTGACTCCCGATTGAACAATTCTCAACCAGATTGTGCATATTGAGATAAATCGGCGACTTGTCTGCATCAAACTCTAGTTCCATGCTAGAGACGAAAACGACAACCGATAAGTCGGCGTTATGAGTTATCGAGAGAATAGTTTAGCGAACTATGACTTCATTGGAGAGATCTGTAGGAGAAGAATATGTCTTCACTTGGCGTCTCCAATTGACGCCGAAGTGTAGAGAGAAAAACGACTGGTGAGTTATTATTGATTCGGCTATAAACACCGAAGCTGCGCCTACGCTAACTGATAAAAAGTAGTAAAATGTTTAGTGACAGCAAAAACTAGTAACTTAAAAATGTTAGCTTCATTTACCACTTTAAAGTTTTTCAATACAATTTTTTTCTTTAACGTCTATTGTGTTGTTACTGTCCAAGTATTTGCTTTTTTTTCTATGATTTTATTCATTTCAACTATCCACACTTTGACATTGATTTAAATGCAACAACACTTCAAATGACAGTTTTTCGGTGTTTTTATGTTGTTCGGGCGACTCTTTTGATTTGCTTGAAAATTGTTCAACTTTATTTTGTTTTATTTTTATTTAATTTTTGAGTTGCATGTTATTGTTGTTGTTGCTGTTGCTGTTTGTCTTTTATTTTAATTTTATTCAACTCATTTCATTTAATTTGGTAGACATTTCTACTTGTAACATACATACATATATACATATGAACATACTAAACAATTTTCCTTTGTCATTGTCATTTATAGTAAATGTGTCTGAGACAGTGGTAAGTACGGCTTTGGTGTCTCCTTAGTATAGTTTTTGGACTTTCTTGCATCCAGACATCTGCCGAATTTTTTTTTTTGTATAGTTTCTTTCCAAAGCAATTCGAATTGATTACTTTGGGATCACCTATACAAACATATATGTACAGTTGTATGTTGAAGGGTAGGTACAAGATCCAAATTGTTTTTACTGCTCACATAGAATGACCTGACTGTTGCATTGTTTGTTGTCACTTGAAGTGTCCGTTGTTGGTTTTTTTCTTTCTTTTTCAATTCCAATTCTCTGTCCCTGTGTGTATTCCTACAATTATGCACCCTCTTGTGTGCTTCTCGGAATACACACCAAATCAAATACTTGAGGAGGAATACATACATACAACAATGTAACTAATTCTGTGTAGGCAACAACAAAAGCTGGACTATAAAGATATATACATATGTATGTTTATTGTATAAAATTGATTTCATTTTTAAATCTTCCAGTTTTCCAATTATTTTTTAGTAGCTATTTTATTATTTTTTTTTTACATTTTAAAATTTTTTATTTTATTTCGTTTTTTAATTTTCTTCTGGGCTTTTTTTATTTTTTTTATATATTTTTTTTTTTTGTTAATTTTTTGTTATTTGGATTTTTTTCCAATTATCCATTTGGGATTTTATTTGTCATTTCATTTTTTCATTTTTTGTATAATATTTTATTTTTTTCTTTTTAAATAGCTTTAATTTTTTTAAAACTTTTTTATTCTTTTCCTCAAGTTATAATATTTTTTTATTTTAATTTTTTTATTTTAAATTTTTTTTTTTATTTATTTCTCTTTTTTTAACTTTTTTCTTATTTAAATTTTTTTCCATTTTTTCATTTGGGATTTTTCGAAATTCTAAAATTCCCAATGTTATTCTAAACAAATAAAATGTTTTTCTTCTTCTTCTTATTTGCTCTCATTGTTATACAAATTTTATTTGCCTTTCAATTTGACGTATTTTTATTTTGTAGCTTGTTGTTGTTGTTTTTGGTTGGTTGGTTTATGGTATCTCAAACGTAATTTTCGTGTTATTTTTTCGAGACGTCAATTTTATTCCAAAAATAATGCGCTCATTGTATTGCTGCTATACATATGTATGTATGTATATTTGTCTGTTTTTTTTTTATACGCTCTACATATGTATACTGAATTTATAGCAATTGTATCTAATGGGAACCGACAGAGTGTCTGGCGTGGCTGTTTGACTTGGCGGGATACCCGTTCGGTTGAAGAATGCATACAAAGAAATTATACAAGCATACATACAGACAAACCCAACTACAAAAAGTATAAAAAATGTAGACTAGATACGCACATATATACAAATGTACATATGTGTATGCACTTTTATATCTCTGCTCCATCATGGATATCAATATCTAAGCACTTTTCAGACACTTTATTCTACTTTTTTCCAAAGAATTTTTAGAACAAAAACAGATTGCATTGAAAAACAGAAAAAAAAATCACAAAACCTTGATTGGAGCATTATATAGCATATATGTACGTATATATGTATAAATGTATTTATAGGTAACATATGTATGTATTGTATTTATTTTCTTCGCATATAAACAATTTCACGCTTTGTTGACTCCGAAAAGCGGGTGTGTTCTATTATTTAGTATTTTTCAATTTTATTTAAGGCAGCGAGGCAGTATACATACATACATACTCGTACATATGTAAAAATACTTGATATGGTAATCATTAGTGCTCCTATTAAGCTAAATGGTGTTGAAGGTGTGACCTTTGATTGCTTGCTTGCACCAGCGTTGGCGATTTTTTATTACTACTTTTTTAACTTTATTATATCTTTCTTGCTTTCTCTTTAATTTTTTATATTTTTATTTTACAATATTCATTTCTTTTTTAAAATTTAAATTATTTTTATTAATAATTTTTTGGAATTTCTCTCTTAATATTTTTTTATATTTTTGGCTTTTTAATAATTTTTAAATTCGTATTACTTATTTCTCAATTTATATTTTCTTTTTTATTTTTATATTATTTTCTATATTATTGTTTTTTAATTGTTTTTATTTTAATTTGTTTAATTGTCACTTTTTTAATTTTCACTTTTTTAATTTTTATTTTATTTATTTTTTTAAATTCTTCTACTTTATTTTAATTCTTTTATATTTTGTTAGCTTGTTTTAATTTTAATTTTTTTTTAATTCATTTACTTTTAATTTTCCTTAATTGTTTGAAAAGATTCAAACTTTTTCAATTTCCAATTTTGTACTTTTTTTAATTTTTTAATTTATTTTATTCTGATATTTACTTTAATGGTTTGAAGATGTGACCTTTGATTACTTGCTTGCACCAGCTATGACAATTTTTTCTTGATATTTTTTAAATATTTTTATTTATTTTTCCTACTACATAATTTTACATTTTTTAGTTTATTATTTTTTACATATTTTTAAATTTAAGTTTATTAGTTTTATTTTCAGTTCTTTTAATCGCTTCCAAATTTCTTTTAATTTTTCACCTTCTTTACTTTCTTTTATATTTGTAATTTCTTCTAATTATTTTCTTAATTCTCATAAAAATAATACAATTTTTATTTTATTTTTATCCATTTCTATTTTTTATTTTTTTATTTCATTTTTATTTTTTTTTTAGTTTTAATTTTTTGAAGGTCTTTTGGTCTTTTTTTTTATTAATTTTTTCAGCTTTTTAAAATTTGTAATTTTTTAACTTAATTTTTTTGTGTTTTAAATTTTAATTTCTTTTTTAAATTTAAATATCTGAGTTCATTTTTTTTTTTTTAGTTTTAATTTATTGTTCAATTAATTAATTTTCTTATTTCTCAATTTTGTTTTTTGAAGTTCTTAATATTAATTATTCAATTTTAATTTATTTATAAATTTGGATTTTTTTATTTGATTTTTAATTTTTTTGACATGTTTAATTTTTTTAATTATTTTAAAATTTTTTTCATTTTTTTTTATAATTATTCTATCGATCATAAAGGCTAGAAGTATTTATTCAGGCATTAATTTCATTGTGCTCCGTCCAACTAAATTCAAGGAGTAAAATTTGTATCCAAAAAATGATTTTCGCCAAATGAATCAAGCTGGTTAGCCTTTCTTATATCCCAAATTCTCTGTCTGCGTTCGATCCACATATTACTTTAGCTCGGAATAGGAAACATTTAGCTGGATAGGACCAATCTGTCTCTCCAAGTGATCTCATCTAACTGCGAGTGCGCTGTGATGGCGAGACTTAACGAACTCCTTGTTAAAAAAGTACTAGGAGACCTAGACAAAGTTATGAGGTTCCGAGTATTGTCGGAGTATACTGAGCTTATGTGGGGAACGCTTATCCAGTCACCTTAGCTTCAGTGAAAATGAAACATCCAAAGATGTCAAGCTCGTATCCCCAATCAATGACGAAAGAGCAGTTGTTCCATTACTTTGGACTATAATGGTCTGCGCCGAACAGCTAAAAGAAGAAACCAAAAAATCAACTAAATTACCTACGGGGCTATCAAGATGATGAAGAAGAAGCATTCACGAAAAACACTCTGCCACAGTGTCACGTCACACAATTTATTTATAGAGGATATAAAACATGCGATAAATTATTCAATGATAAAAATGATTAAATCACACCAAATAAATATAGGTATTTTAGAAATTTGTCAATATTTTCTAAACATAAAAATTTTATTTTTTATCAATAAAAATATAATCAATCGTAATTATGTCAAATAAGTCCACACTAAGAGGTAGAACTCAAGATAAAATACATTGCGGAGTATTTTAAGGGGATCAAAAAAAAAGCTTAAACAGTACAAATGGTATGAAATAATCCATACTATAATATAGTAGTATTTATAAATATACATTTATTATTTAGAAAATGATAACACTTCTAAAACGAATGATAAAATACAAAATTCAAGTGGATATTTTTGACGGTGATGTTAACAAGAAAATATGAAGCAAAAATCTACTTCAAAGAAAATGGTATTAATGAGGGATTGGTAAGAAAAATATGTAGTATTATTAAAAATTATCAAAACCAAAAATAGTATTTATTTTATGACGCAACTTGGACGCTTGAATAATATTTATAGTACAGTGATATCCACTTAGCGCTTTCGAAAATAAATGTAAATAAAATGCATTTAAAGTAATTTTTTCATTATATTTATTATAAAGTTTGAACCTTGGCATTTTATATGAAACACTACATCATTCAAATGATCGCTTCGCAAATTTTTACAAACTTCGATCCATTTGAGGTAATTTTTGACCACTTTTTGGCACATATTTTACCATATCTCAGCCATAATTTGACGAATTTAGGTTTTCAAGCGCTTAAGAGTTAAAGTTATAACTGCATAAGAATGATCTTTTAAATAACGGTGTCAAATCGCACGATCTCAGTGGCCAATGGACACCGCCAAGTCGTGAGATTACGCGGCCGAGAAATTTCGCTCGCAATAAAGTTAAATTCGCTCGTGTCGTATGGCATGTGGCACCATCTTGTTAAAACCACGCATTGTTCAAGTCGTGCTTTTCAATTGCAGGCTTAAAAAAGTCGGTTAGCATACGTCGATAATGCTCCGAATCGACAGTGACAGTCTCGTCGTTGTCGTTTTCAAAGAAGTAAGGTCTAATCACACCTCTGGATCAAAGAGAGCACCAGACGGTAAGTCTTGTATTGGGTATACTAACCTCCCTAATCTTGGAGCAACAATTTCGCTTTTTTACGTATAACCTGAGTGAAAAATGTGCTCGTGACCGTCGAACAAATTTTGATTGTTCGAAAAATCGCCGTCCAGTGCTTGTTGTTTCAGTACCAGGCTTCAGTTTTTGTGCGAGCTGGACTTTATATAGATGTATATAGATGTAAGTCTAAGTGCAAAATATGCGGTAAGAAAGTGTTCATGCTCTTGAGAACGTCGAGGAATAGACACATTCGGATCTTCGACTACACTTTCACTTACATTAGCGATATTTGAGATGGAATGAGCAAAGCGATGATGCATAGGTTTTACAATATCTGTAACCGATCCAGTCTCTTCAAGTTTCTTTAAATTTTAATCAATTGCTTAAGTAGTCGGACGATTATGTGCATCATAGCCTCCTCTTAAAGCACGGAACGTGGCCACGTTTCAGCTACAATTTTTTAGTAGGTTTTAACAATTTCATCGCGTTAATCGGTTTTTAAGCACTCCTTTTTTCTTAATGCCTAACTTTTAAATAAAACAAAAACATAACTGGCTCAATAGTTAAGTTTGACAGATGTCAAAATACAACGCTGTACTTTTGAAACCACCAAAAAGGTGATCATCCAAAAATCCATTTGTCGGTCCATATCCATACGTTTGTATATAGCAAAAAAAAAAAATAATCATAAAATTTTAAATAACTCAAAACTCACCATTCACATTCACCACTTTCTCCTCGACTTTCGAAACATTACCACCACCAACAGCAGCGTCCGTAGCCATTACGGGTACACCTGAGAGCAAAAGAAGAAAAGAAAACAACAATTAAAGTAAATAATATTTAGCAAAATAACACTTAAGTTCTATTGTTATAAGAGAGAATAACAGTAAATAATGCGATGCAAATAATTTTATGATACAAAACGTAGTAAATGTAAAAAAAAAAGTAGGAAACGATACTGGAATAAGCGGATTAAGCAGGTATTAAAGAAAACAACTTGAAAACTCAAAAACTACATACTTATATGTATGCATACCTATGTATGTATGTAAGTATTTATGTACATAAATAAATAAATATTTAGGCTGGCGCCAACCAAGACGAATATTATTTAATTGTTAAATATGTGCATATATAAATATGTTTATATTGAAAAATCGAAAATATGAATATATAATAATGTTAATATTTATTTATTTATTATACATATATGTAATTATGTCTAATATATGCGTGTTTATATAAGAGAAAAAAATTAACTTTATGATATTGAAAAAAAATACGTTTTGAATTCTAAGCAAGGTTAAGTGTAAAATTAATAGAAAAAAATTTAAATTTAATTTTTTAAATTCCATTAAAACAAATAACTTTAATATAAACATATAACTTTTCCAACTTTTGCTCTAATTCTTAATATATTCCTTAATATAAATAAACTATAACAACTCTGTGCTCTGCCCAACCCTACAGACTGCGCCAATTATCGTGGCATAAGCCTCCTTAATATCACCTATAAGGTCCTGTCGAGCGTTTTGTGTGAAAGACTAAAGCCCACCGTCAACAAACTGGTTGGACCTTATCAGTGTGGCTTTAGACCTGGTAAGTCAACCATTGACCAGATATTCACCATGTGCCAAATCTTGGAAAAGACCCGTGAAAAAAGGATCGACACACACCACCTCTTCGTCGATTTTAAAGCCGCCTTCGACAGCACGAATAGGAACTGGCTTTATGCCGCAATGTCTAAATTTGGTATCCCCGCAAAACTATACGGTTATGTAAAGTAACGTTAAGCAGCACGAAAAGCTCCGTCAGGATCGGGAAGGACCTCTCCGAGCTGTTCGATACAAAACGAGCTTTCAGACAGGGTGCTGAATAAAGAAGGTACAATCTTCATTAAGAGTGTACAGCTGCTGGCAATGATATTGAAATTATTGGCCTCTGCTTTCTCCAGACTGGATAAGGAAGCGAAGGATATGGGTCAGGTAGTGAACGTGGGCAAGACGAAATATCTCCTGTCAACACACAAACAGTCATTGCATTCGCGACTTGGCTCCCATGTCACTCTTGACAGTCATAACTTCGAGGTCGTAGATAATTTCGTCTATCTAGGAACCAGCATCAACACCAATAATAATGTCAGCCTTGAAGTCCAACGCAGAATCACTCTTGCCAACAGGTGCTACTTTGGACTGAGTAGGCACTTGAAAAGCAAAGTCCTCTCCCGATGCACGAAAATCAAATTCTACAAGTCCCTCATCGTTCCCGTCCTGCTATACGGTGCGGAAGCATGGACGATATCAATATCTGATGAGTCTTCGAGACAAAGATTTTGCGTAAGATTTATGGCCCTTTGCGCATTGGTCACGACGATTATTGCAGACGATGGAACGTTGAGTTGTACGAGTTATACGGCGACATCGACATAGTTCAGCGAATCAAGAAGCAGCGGCTACGCTGGCTAGGTCATGTGGTCCGGATGGATACGAATACTCCAGCTCTGAAAGTTTTCGATGCAGGTATCCGCCGGTGGAAGCAGAGGAAGAGGAAGAGCTCCACTCCGTTGGAAGGACCTCGGTGCTCGGTGATGTCCCAATTCTAGCACAACTTTCGTGTTACATAACCATACCAAATTTAGACATAGCGGCGTAAAGGCAGATTCTTTTCGCTATATCGAAAGCAGCATTAAAATAGACACTGATAAGGTCCAATCATTTTGTTGACGGAGGGCTTAAGTACACAGGATGCTGGATAAGACCTTATATGTGGTACTAAGCAGGCTTATTATACGATAATTGGCGCAGACCGTGGGGTGTCCCTTTTTACGGATTGGGCAGAGCACACTTAGGTTCCGATCGTCGAGCATGCCTTCGTCAGATCATAATTCGAAATTCCTTGGGTGCGTATCTTCGCTGCGACCAGACATCAGTCCGAGTCAACGTTAGATTTTCGAAGCGTACACGTCTTCAGAGCACTTGAAACACGTCGTCCGTCTATAACAACATGATCGATCTGGTTGCAAGTTTTTCGTTGCGAATACAGCACAACACTACGGACAACCCCGAGTCCCGACGAAATAGTACAGCCTATAATTTCATGACTGTTATTCCGTAGAATCTTCTTTGCCTACCCTATCCTGGAATGGATTTTGTTTTTTTTTTTCATTTTATTTTAATAATTTTTTACATACAATTAATAATCGGAATGAAAATGTTGTAAGTGAATAAATTGAAAGGTCACTATAAATATCTATGAAATGTACATACATATATTTATATAAGTAAATTGCTTGTAATTTGAAACTATGCAGTGCCCAGTAGGGAAAGCCAAACGTAATCGTCGCATGGAATTACAAACTGTCATTCAGATTAAAAGGATTTTCATACAAATTTTTCGAACTCTGCTTCGTTTCGAAAATCAAATCTCTTAAGAGCTGAAATGGTTTTTATTTCTCATTCCAGTTTTTTAGATAAAATCAAGAGCGGAAGAATGGTCTGAGATATTTCCATGAAAATCTATAGTTTTGGCCGAGCTCTCCCTTCAATTTGTGATATGCGTCTTGATATTTTTCCAACAAATGGAGAGGCCTACAGTTTATTCTGAGTCACCTCCATATGACCGATAGATTTTTATAAGGAACTTTTTATTTCTTATCATAAATCAGAAACTCTACGAATGTGGGTGAATTTATGCTGATATTCGAACCCTTCGAATGATTTTAAAAGTATTTCATTAATTCCCGAGGTTTGCTCATTTATTGGTGTTAAGATGGCACCCTCGCATAACCATTCTACGGGTTAATCACGAATATTATTCATGCTTAGGTAAATTTTTGCTATAAGCTCTTCCAATTGAACTAATATTATCCAGCTCCGGGGAATCATTTTCATCCAATTTTCGGCAACAGGTCCGAGAGCTGTCCCGCAGTAACATCCTCTCAAATGTACTCATATATTTTTCTGGGACTCAGTTTTTTCATCGAATTTCATGTTGTTGTTTTGTTGTAACCGCAAAAATGGATTTTTTTGAATATATCGGTCCCGAACTCATTTCCCGGAAAATCTTTTCTTATCGGTCGTATGTCGTACTTGGAGGGTTTCCAAGTTTTAGGTCTTTACGATCAGTGGATTAGGCTGTGGGTTGATTCGTCAGTCATTCAAGACATAGCCTTTTATATTTATATATAGAATATATATATATTACGTGGGGATTAACAAAAGTGCAGTCAATTGGTTACTTTCAATTTGTCTTCCTTTCAAATTTTAGAACAATTGGCTAAAAAGGAGACGAGAGAATGCAAGATAGCTGAGAAGAGGGCAGACGAAATTCCACCACCAACGTAAACAGAAATGCGCCAAGTGATTCTCTTCGGGTTTCGGCGTATTTTACAGCCAATATAAATATTCAGTGAATGAAAGATTGCATATGGATGCATCTTTAAAGACTATTTCTAAGTGTTTACGAAGATTTCAGACCGGATATTTTTCCGTAGAGGACGAGCCTCGAGAAGGTCGACCAAAATATTCCACTGACGACGTCACTGTAGCTCTGGTGAAGTTCAAAATTGACGATGATCCCCGATCGAAACAAGAAATTATTACTAATGAATTGGGTTTGAATGCCATGGCTGTATCGCGTATATTAAGTAATCATCTGGGATGCACGAAGAAATTTGCTCGATGGGTACCACGAATTTTAAATGAGGCCCAAAAAGATGCTCGAGTGTATTTTGCTCAATTTTTCTTAAACAAATTCGAAAATGATCAGTCTAGCAACTTGAGTAAAGTCGTTACTGGTGACGAATCTTGGTTCTATAAGTATGGAGCCCATCAGGAGCAAGCCCACAGCACAGCAGCAAAAGTTCTGAAAAGTTCTGATGCCAGTTTACTTCACCCAATCTAAAATCGTAGCTGCTATTCCACTGGGAAAGAGTCAGGCGGTAACTGCGAAATGGTACACCGAAGAGTGCTTACCGAAAGTTTTCAAAAATTTGTTGGAAAACAGGAAGAAAGAGGATTTGCGGCGCTACTTTTTACATCATGACAACGCGCTATCTCACACTGCTGAAATAACGAGTAATTTTATTGCGATCTCTGGGATCGAAGAAATACGTCCCTCGTATATATTTCCATGTAAACTTCTTTCATGAAAAACTCTTCCACTGACACATAACCTCAAATTTGCTCTACCGGGCACTTATTTGGTTAGTTGCCCAAGAGTCATCTGACAATGCGACTTGAAACAATACGATCACTTGATCATTATTACAATATAATTTATCAATATATGTATGAATGTATGTGTATTACATAACTTTTAGTATTATATTTATACATAAATATGTATGTCTGTTAGTAAATAATAATTTGTCAAGTGCTGCTGCAAAATAATAATAATAATAATAATAAACAAC